>OW388085.2:4065084-4665084 GCA_936449025.2 Sarcophaga subvicina
GGAGAAAACTCTAATTTGGTTTTTACTGATAGTAGTTGGATAAATAGGTGCAATTAGATCTTCATTCAGGTTTTTATAATGCGGATGTTGGTAATCAGACCATGAATTAAGTTGAGTTTGACGCAGGTGGCTTTTGATTAAATTGTAGATATCATTTTTTTCTGTTCTGATTTCGCCGATTATAGGGGCTAGACATGCAGATTTTGCAGACTCATCCGCTTGGACGTTGCCTTTTATTCTGCTGTGTCCTGGTATCCAGATGACTTTTAAAGTTCCATAGTGCTTTGTCAAAAGGTCTCGGATTTCATTAATTGTGTCCCATTTTTGATTAGCCGGATTACAGACTGACTTCACGACTGATAAACTATCACTATCATACTACTGTCCTTTGCCGAGTTTTAACGGCAATGTAGATTGCATTAACTACTGCACAAGCCTCGGCTGTAAATATTGATGTGTAATTCGGTAGCGTTTTGAGCATAAGTACATTCTCATGATTATCAACAATAGCATAGGACACACCATTTACACTTTTTGAACCGTCAGTAAAAAGAAAAGACCAACCCTCCTTCAGAAGGACTTGATGTATTTCCAAAAACGATTTCAAAAATATTTCGTCCGAAGTGTTGGTTTTAGCATATTTTTCGAGAGTTAAGTCGCATGTGTCTTGTTTAAAGAACCAGTTTGGAAGGTCAGGAGTATAAATTGATGTATTAATATTTATGTTAAGCTTATTTGCTAGTTGGATAGATTCATGTATTGCGGAAGTGTATTTGTATGTACTTGTTGCTGTGAAGTGTCCTTTGATGGACCAACCTTCCAATTGCTAAGGGTATCTAAAATTACGTGTAAACCAATTCTGTTAAAAGCATTCTCAAAATCTATGGAAAGAATAGATACATGATTGCGGCATGAGAGGGATTTAGTTACATAATAGTCAATATGTAATAGTGCATCTGTACAGCCTCTACCGGTTTTGAATGCAACCTGATTGCGAGACGTAAGGTGGTTTTTTTCCATAAACCAATATAAGCGGGTTGCTATGATTTTTTCCAGAATTTTGCTTATGCATGGCAATAGCGAAATTGGACGATATTCATTTAATTTCAAGGAACTTTTATTGTTATTCTTTGGTATTGGAATAATTAAACCAGTTTTCCAGTCCGTTGGAATTATGCCATTGTGAAGGATGTTGTTGTAAAGCGTTATAAGACTATGTTTTGGCTTGAAGACTCAAGTTTTTTAGCATAATATAAGATACGCGGTCAAAACCAGGTGTGGAGCCCTTAACTTTTGATAAGCAGAGGAGCAATTCAGTTAATGTAACATCTTTCTCTATATGTATTATGAGATTCATTTTTAGACTGTATGAAAGACTGTGAAAAGTTATTATCGGAGGAATATTTCGACCACGTATCGGCAAAAGCCTCTCCTATTAACGATGAATCGGTTAGAATTGTATTAGAACTTTCGACTGCTATTATTTTATTAATTGTTGCGTTGCTAGTAAGAGCTCTTATTTTGTTCCAGATTGTACTTATTGGGGAATTTTTATTGATGGTGCTGGTAAATTTTTCAAAACTTTTTTTTTATATTTTTTCATTTCTCTGCGAAATATGGCATTCTCTTTTTTGTATTTAATGAGGTTTTCTGTTGTAGGTGAATTTTTAAATAACTTCCATGCATTTATTTTGCTTTTACGTAGTAAAGTCAACTGCTTATTCCACCAAGGCACATTGTTTTTAATATTTAGGGACGATTGAGGGATTGAACTATTTGCAGATGTTCTTATTGCCTTTATTAGAGTAGCTGCTTCTTTATTAATATTCGATGAGTAAGTTCTTTTCCGTAATTCACTGTCCACTCCATCAGCAAATTTTGACCAATTTGCAGTGTCGAGCAGATATTTTCTAATAAATTGTGGATATTTTCTTGATCTGGATAATGTTATATCGATGACAATTGGGAAATGGTCACTGCTGTACATTTCATTCAAAACATCCCATGAAGTGATATTAAGCAACGAAGGTGAACAAAAGGATATATCAACATGTGTTAGAGTTGAGTGTGTAGAGAGATGGGTAGGACGGCCTTCATTTAGTATATATAAATCCGAAGCCAGTACGGCATTTTCCAGTATATATCCTCTTTGGTTAGTAGAAGGGGAGCCCCATGCTGTATTCCAAGAATTTAAATCCCCCAGAATAAATTTAGGGGTTGCTACAGAGTCGAAGATATTTGAAAGATCATGTACAGAAAAATTTTGGGTTGGTGGAATATAAAGGGATACAATTGAAAATTTAATATTAAGATGTATTTCGATAATAATTGTTTGAAGTGTGGAGTTAATCTGAATCCGTCTGTGTGGGATGTTATTCTTTATTAGGACACATATGCCTTGTTTAGAGGTTGTGTTGGATTGAATGTTGTAGAAATAAGCAATATAACCCTTAGGCGGTATAGGTGTAAAATAAACTTACAATGTGTTTCTTGTATTGATAGGAAATCTGGATTGTGTTCTTTTATCAGAAGTTGCAGCTCACTGAAATTGTTAATGAAGCCATTCATGTTCCATTGCAATATCTTAAAGCCTGTCATAACAAATGCATTCATAACAAGTTGTAAACTAAAATTTACAACTGATAGAAGCGAGCCCGGTGATTTGTTTGAAATCTTAGCTGTCTGAATTGGTGTCCATTACAGGTAAAAAATCGTTGTTATCAGAAATCAATTTCTGGGTAAGGTTGCTTAGGTAGTCTTTATTCAGATCAGGTGAGTGTTTAGATAAATTAGTTGGATTTATATTTATATTATTTTCTGATTTGTTAGATTTATTTTGCTTTATAGTTTTTTGTTTTGTTGTTACAGATGGTGTAGGGGAAGGTTCTAAATTGTTAGGTATTTGTTTAGGTTCATTGGGTAGAATTTTTTGTTCTTTTGTAATTTCTTCTTTGATGAGATGCTTTCTAGGTTCTTACTTATTAATGATGTTGAACAAGTTGGTAACTCCATATCTGTTTCACTTGATAAGCTACTAAGTAATGAATCTCGGCGCATTGGTTTTTTGTTTTCTTTGTTTTGAACGGGTGACACAGCTGGTCTCTTCTGCATTGGGTTATTTTCTTTATTTTTGGGGGCTACATTACCATTTTTTGATATTTCAGAGTATGATTGGCTTATTTTTTGCTGGGGTGGGGTTATACTTGCTTCGTATTTCCGTTTGGCCGCATTATAAGAGCACTTATCTAAGGTTTTTATTTTTATTATTTCCTTTTGTTGGAGATACCTTGGACAATTTTTATCCGTTGCGGAATGTTTTTCAAAGCAGTTTGCGCATTGTAGTCTTGAACAATCATCCGGTGAATGAGGTGGAAGATTACAAACTTCACATGTTGCTGGATTATTACATTTCTTTGTTGTGTGACCAAGAAGTTGAAATTTTCTGCACCTCATAGGATTAGGGAAATACATTTTGACCTTCACTTTGTACCACGCAATGTTAATGACCTTTGGTAAGTTATAAAGGTTAAATGTTAAAATCATAAAACCAGAATAGTTCGTTGAGTTTTTGTTATTGTTATCTATAACTGTTTTTTCATTCTCTTTTGTGTTGTTCTTTTTGCTAGTAGTAAATTTGTACACTGAGACTACTCCTTGGGTACGCAATTCTTTAACTATTTCTTCTTCCGAAACATCTATGAGGCAAGGGGCATATATTACATCTTTAACATAGTTTAGAGTTTCGTGTAATTTTACGGAAATTGGGTAAATATTGGCCAGAGTTTTACTTTTAAGGAGTTTATTCGCAATAACCTGATTACGGACAAGTACTAGGAGGTTTCCGTCTCTTAGCTGGGTGATTGAGTCTATTAAGGTAGAGATTGCATGTAAGCCCTTGTATATGATAAATGGACTTAGTTTTTTCAATTGGTTATTTTCTGACGAAATAATGAGGTATTTTGGATCGCTTAACACATTTGATCTCGATTGCGGTAGAGTAGGAAACTTTTCTTGGAAAGCTTGGTCGACAAAGTCGCCCAGAATAGCAAACCTATTCGATTGTTTGTCAGGTGGCCTGGGAGCCATTTTAAACACTTTTGCACTATTCTTCTTTTACTTTTTATACAATGAGAAGATTAACAAAAATAACGGGAAAAAGTACAAAAACAATTACAAAAAGAATTCAACCGCTGTATATGTTCAAATAGTAAACGCGTTGTAAAAAGAACGTCCGATCACAACGAGTGCTATCCGATGTAAGGATATTTTATTATTCATTTACTAATCATATGAAATACGAGAATCTTACAACAAATAGATTACATCTCGTGTGGAGGCAATGCACTTGTGGAATATAGTGAAATACGATTTGGATTATTGAACGGTTATGACACATGGTATAAACATACCAACATGACATTCATGCACAACACTACTCAACACGGACCGGTCTATGTTTGACCTCAAATATAGATTACATCTCGTGTGGAGGCAATGCACTTGTGGAATATAGTGAAATACGATTTGGATTATTGAACGGTTATGACACATGGTATAAACATACCAACATGACATGCATGCACAACACTACTCAACACGGACCGGTCTATGTTTGACCTCAAATATAGATCGATAAAGCTTTCAAATGAAAGGATGAGTGCGATATCGGTCTATAATCCTTAGGGCCGACGTGACTGGGTTTACCGGCTTTCGGTATAAACACCATAAGCACATCTTTCCAACCGTCAGGCATATTACATCACCGGAGACAGTTCTTATACAAGCGTAGGCTTTTGGGGTTTTTAGCGGCATCATACGGAAACAAGCCACACCGGCAACATCCCCGATTCTTTCGCAGAAACTCATCCAGGTGGTTCTTTTTGAGCGCTTTATTTCCGTTTTACAATCATTAAAACTGTCACTAGGCTGGCTGGCACCTCTTATCCGGGTAAGTAGGGGGACAAGCATCTATAACAAGACAACAAAATATTCGTCAAAGATCCAACTCGATCATTGATGCCAAGAGTGGAATGACCCCTAAGGGCCCTAAGTTCCTCCTCCACAGAATTCTCAAATTTGATCCAGTCGGTTCTTGGATTCCTAAAAGGCTTATGAAAGCCACTAAATAGATTAATATTGAAGGATATCAGTTGATGATCAGAGAAATAACACTCATCTCAAACCCTCCTGTCCGTAGTCATAGAAAAACAATGGCATTACTGCATTACTTAATAAATAATTTAATAAAGACTTGCTTTCCGTCCCTGCCATTTGGTAAAACCTGCATCTTTTGCAAAAAAAATATAACTAAAAACCATTTCATATATTATAATGCAAATTAAATGAAATGCAATTCAATTTTTAATATAAAATTTTTACAAAATATAAACCAATAATAATTTATATTTTTTTGTTGCAATTTTTCAGCTTTACCACTACCACCATCTCATCACGCAATTAATAATGAAAACAGTTCTGTTACTAACTTAAATTATCAACGTGATGGTGGTTTATCACCAACAAGTAATCAGTTAGCTCAATGGTTTTCGCCCGAATTACTAGCACAGGCATCAGCAGGAAAACTGCCATTATTAAATATGAATCAGGCACTAAGCTTGGAAGAATTTGAAAGAAGTATTCAACATTCCTCAACTGCTGTACACAACTGAATTATAAATATTTAATTTACACACTACTTATAATAAATTTATGTAATTGTAAACCAATAATATGTATGTATGATGTTAAAAATTCTATTACTATTGGCAGATGACTATTGTACGTTCAAAATTAAAAAAGAATGAAAACACAAAGATTTTATACAAAATATGTTTCAGTAAAAGATGTATTTAAATGGGTTATGCTATGTACGTGTATGTATCTCTGTTGTTCGTTGGCTTTTTAGACGTTTACATGAATGTAATACAATTCAGGATAACTGTAGTATTCCAAGGAAATGTACATATACAAATTTCATATTATTGATTTTTAGGATTTATGACTTAGAAAACACACTGTGCTAAATACACCTTTTTATATTGCAAAACTCAAAAATTTAATGATAGTATGTCGTTGCAATGCAACAGCAAATAACATAGACTCAATATATGGAAATAAATGTGAGTTGTATATCATAAATTTATGTTCCTTTAACGGCGGCACTAAGTGCAAATAATTGCAATTACAATGCATGTCAATTGATGCTTTTCTGAACACACTATTTTTTAGTGAAAAAATTTAATTTACTTACAGTATTGAAAGGTCTTTGTTAATAACATAAACAATATAGCAAGACTACAGTTATAGTACACAATACTAAATTTTACATTGAACAAAAATAGACCTACAATTTTTCGAGTGATATTTTTACCTTTTTTTGTTTCTCCTCTTGGAATACAAAATCAGAAATCTTTATAAGCAGTGTCTAAAAATCATTTTGATTATAAATTAAGAGTAATGAAAGTTGTAAAAATGCTTAAAATATTCGCAATAAATGAAATAAAACTTGACTCCATAAATAACAAATTTGCTTTTACAGTTCCTTTTCTATAATCATTTCTTAATTTAGTATAAAAAAATTTGAAAAAGTTTTTTTTTTATCCATATTTGGTTTGATCCTATGGAACAAGACCGCACAAGTTGTATACCACTACATTTCATTCGCTGAAAGCCTTTTTTCTTTCTTCGTATGTGCAATTGAGATAGCTCAATTTAAATTGCCGTTTCCACGTGTGTAATGGCTGCCATCATCTTCGACTACCTTGCGGTTCCCAGTGGAAGGAATGTTTTATATCCGTCGATTGTTTACGTAATGTGCGAACGATCCAGTCCATTTACGGTTACAATATTGGATAAATCAAATTACTTTAAAGGCGTAAGCTATCAGTGAGACGCACCAGGTAGGAGTTCTTTATCCTGTTGTATATAGGCAATCATTTGTTTCCTTTCGTTCCTTTAAGGAACATAGGGCCGTTACAAAGAATGTAAAAATTAACACAAAAACGAGTCACAATACACTCAACCCAATTACATACTTATTTTACTATTTTGTCGGATAAAGTTGCAGGTAAGCTTGAAATTTCTAAAAAACTTCTAGTTGATATGGCGATTGTTTAAATTTTGCGCTAAGTTGAGAAGATTTTACTATGAACTTTGGAAATAATTATCCACTTTCAAGTAATGAAATAGTCACGTCAGCCGTCTAGGAGAATTAGAAGAGTACTCATCAACTTTTTAATAGTGTGTTTTCCTACGTTTTGAATTTATAATGCAAGTTAATTTTTTTATGTTGGGCACGTTCGTAGATGCATAAAGACTGAGCATCACTGCTGAAATGACGCCAAATATATTGTGACGCTGATGCTTTTCTACTGCACACCAGTCGTGAAAAATTGCAGAAGATTTATAAGCAAACAGAAACAGCGATTGAAAATTTTATCAAAAATATTAAAAAAATAGTGATCGATTTTTTTAAGATAAGAGATTTCTTGTGTTACAAAAGAGGTTTACTAAAACAATAAAAAAATTCCTCATGTAATAATTCATAGTTAATTTCTGATGCTATACTCTGATACAATTTCTGTTCTAATAGTAAAGTTTGTCTGAAAGCCGTTTTAGGCTTGTGCATAGCAAGTAATTTTAAAGTTATATGTCATTATAATGCAATGTTTAACAAAACAAATTCACACATCAATATACGAGTTCCATTTTATATTCTGGGAGTTATAAATCAAGCAGCGTTCAAAAATTAACAAATCAAAAACACAGCATTTATTCAAAACAATGAAGTTTTTTTCAATTGTTATATTTATTCTCCAATTTCAAATACAAATAATAATAATACTACTATTCTTAAAAATTAAAAACAATTAAGGTATTTTTAATATGGAGACTACTACAATTCCTAAAAACTAAAAATAATAAATATTATTTATGACCGTAGGTATTTTTAATATGGAGACTAGGGCTGCAGTATTCCTATTGTTTCAACGAATGTGACGACAGAAATGCAAATTCTTTGAGCTAGAGGGTTAGAATGTATTTCTAGTTTGTTCAAGTATTTTTCCGAGTATTTTGCAATTTCTAACTTTCAAAATTTGTAAAATTTAAAATTAGATTAAAAAATTAAATTAAAAAATAATAATAATAATCCCCTAGGCTGGAAAGGTTTATGAACGAAGCTATATCTTTGATATCAATGGGTGATAATTCCGTTAAGCTGACAAGGAATGGAGAGCCAAATAATCTCAATCTGCGTCCCGCGAGGGCATTGGCGAAGAAAGTGGATAACAATTTGCTCCTCTTCAGCAGACCAACAGCCTCTGCAGTAGTCGTTTAAAGGGAGTTGCAGTCTTTCTGCATGTTTTCTCATAACGCAGTGACATTTCAGCATGACCAGTGTAATCTAGATGACCTTACGATCGAGTTTGAATAGTTAGTTGGTAGATCTCCTATCCATCTTGGGCCAAGTGAGCCTGGCAATTGAGCAAGATTCTTCATTTGGTTGTCATCCCGAACGTATTATTGCCTAATGGCCAATTTTGCCGATTTGCGAGGGTTACGCGAGGAATGTACCTGCTCTGGCAAGCCATTCGGCCTTACATTTACCAGAAATGTCCCTATGCCCGGTTACCGATACAAGCGAGACACTGAATCGCCCAGAGAGGGCGTCAAGACAACTGCAACACTCCCTGACAAGTTTGGAGTAGACCGTAACGCTGGAAGGGAATCGAATTGCGGATTGGATCCAACACCTCAGCCTGATACACGCTGCAGTGATCCGGTAAACGGAGGGAAATATATTCCGGGGAGATTTTTACTTATTTATTATCTATGGAAAATCCTTACAGACTATTACATTTTATATCGTTATTATTAATTCAATACAAAAAATTAGTTAAAAAAAGAAAGCAACATTGAAGTTATTGATGATCTCATTAGAGATCCAGTCGTGTCTGCTCGGCAATAGAAAATGGAGATGATCGATTTTAAAAGAGGTGGAGGGGCGGTGTGTGTGCGTTAATTTCTAAAATAGGAGAGTGCCCAGAAGAAATGATACACCAGAGAGACATGGCATTGAGTCTGGTCGCTACAAGTTTCGCTGCTTGTTTGTAGCGCAGTGGGAAGCCAGTCAAGTATTGGCGCATAAGTCTTTTGTAGGTGTGGTGCGTAAAGTACCTGTAATTAGAATACCTGCAGGCATTCTGAATTTGTCAAGAAGCCTGATATTACATTGTCTGTCCAGAGCAGTCCACCAGTAAGCAACTCCATATATGAGATTGTGTTCAATGATTGCAGAATGGATCCAAATGCGTGTGATATTGGGACGGAGGCCCCATCTGGGTCCAACTGCTCTTCCGCAGAAGTAAGGAGCTCAAGCCGCCTTGCGTGCCATAGCATCTAGGTTGGCTTTCTAGTTGAGTTTGGAGTCAAGCATCAGGGCTAGATACTTAACTTTGGGACTCAACGTGTCTAGTCCCGCTAATACTAGAAAGGGTGAAGTTCGGAATATTGTATCTTTTAGTGAGTAGAATTGTATCAGTCTTGGAGGGGTTGACCGACAGCTCAAATTCCATGCACCAATGTAATACAATTGACAGCGCGAACTTCAATTTGTCGGATAGCGTCTGTGGGCACATTCCCGATGCGGCAATGTTAATATAATTAACATAGGCTATAGCGTTATTACCAGAAGATTTTGATCTCTTCAAGAGCGAATTCACTGCGAGATACCAGAGAAGTGGTGATAGAATACCGCCTTGCGGTGTACCTCGGCAGACGATTCTCTGACAGTACGTGCCCCCACAGAGGAGGTTACTAATTTCGACTTGAGGAGGAGTTCAATAAACTTAACCGGACCCTGTTCCAAGTTAAGACAAATAAAAGCATCCATAATAGCGTTTGGATTGACGTTATTGAAAGCACCCTTGATGTCAAGAAAGACAGCCAAAGTGTATTCTTTAACGTGCAAGAATTTCTCTACCTGTGAGATAAGAGAGTGAAGTGCTGTTTTCACTGATTTACCCCTAGTGTAGGCGTGTTAAGATACAGCTAAGTGAGATATTAATTGAGGTCCTGATACAAACATCAAGGACTCTTTCCCTTTCAGAAGAAAGGAACATAGACTAATTGGTCTAATTGGGGCTAGAATTAGGGGAGAATAATTAATACACTGAGGCTCGTTAATATGATAGAGAACTTCACCCCTAAGGTTGACATTCCACGGAAAATGAATATCAAGGAGTCTCCGAATTGGACACAGTCCAGCTGCCTGATGCTTGATGGCAGCTGGATGCAGTCGCGAGATCTGTGTGTGGAACTTAGTATCTTGATATGTCGTCTAGTTTTGGCAGAGGATTCCATGCTCGCGTATTAGTTCTTCCACGAAGCTCTCTTCGCCCGACAGCGTATTTAAGTTCCCCCTTTTTATATTGGCGAGAGTTAATAAAAAATGTAATTTTTGTGTAAAACTATTAATAAATAATAAAAACAACTAATAGCAATAGCAATTTTTAACTTTTTCTTTCAAGAAATTAAAAAACATTGGCAACTTTCAGCAAGAAAAATTTTTTATGAGCAGTACGTCTTATTTTGATCTTGTAATATTTAGCTTCTTAATTACCTCTTGCACAAGAAACTATATTCATTGTGACCGAAAATCACGCAATTTCGATTAATATTTAAATATTTAAGAATCTTTAAACTTTTCATTGAAGAAATTAAAAAATATTCTAAATTTTCCCTTTTTAATACAAAATAAATGTTTGTTTATATTTAATTTTTCTACTTTATCCGCAAGTTTTTACCCTGTATATCTGTTGCTTCTAAAACATTTGCTTCCCAAAACTTTTAACATTTTCTTTCTCCCTCCAAGAAAACGGTTGAGACAGCTGATTTTAGCGTTTTTTAAACGCCACAATTGTCATCACTGGTTACATTGTGTTGAAAAGACTGTAGTGTTCATGATGCCTGTATTGCCGACACATTGGAAACAATTCTTTTGTCATAAAAATACAAATTATTAATAACGCAACATGCATACGCATACAGTGTTGCTAGCACTTCTGTTTGGTAAACTCAAGCAACGACCAATTTGCTTGCGTTTGCAATTTAATAGTCAATGCAATCAATAATGTTAGTGTTGGACATGTTCGTATTTTCATATTCTTTGTAATTGATCGAAATTCTTACTATGCCTTCCACTGTAAACATAATGCTGGATCAGCATTATTTATGCATAAATTCTGAATAATTTTAGGGATCATGATCAATCAATAAATAACATCCACACTGTGCGCTGCTTGTGCACTTGGTTATACCAACAAACAAACCTTGTTGTTTTCCTATTTACATGGCGATCCTGCCAGCCCTGAGTGCTAATTTTTCAAGTACTAAAAAGCAGGCCAATCCTGCCTAGGCCTTGGTGTGCCAAATTTAAAGCACACAAGGAACTAAAAAAAATTGTTTTTATAAAGATCCGCCTAGCCAAAAGGCATGAGGGAATTCCCATCAGGACAGGGTCAACAACCTATAACCCTGGAAGAATATAGAAAGCGCACTCAAAAGCCAAAACCAACCAAGATGATCGGTAAGCCGAAAAGAAGGGGTGGCCGCACCCAAAAACTAAAGAGGAAGAAGGTCATTCTTCTGCGGATGGTCAACTCTAACCCACCACCGCCTTGGACAGAAGCTTGTAAGATATAGGACAAGATCAGTCACATCGAGTTCCTGATTAACCAACATCTAAGTAGAAATAGTAAGTAAAATTTTTAAAAGGCTTTTGTCATTAGCTTATAAAAGACGTGCATTCTATTCGTACTCTTAGGGCCTATAAGCGAAATAATCGCTCGAGGCAAAACATTTTTATTTTTTGAGACAAAAAGCCTAAAGAATTAATAAATTAAAAATGTTTTATTTAGTAAAGATTTTATATTGAAATTTGTAAATGTTGTTGATTACTTCATTGTATCTTATTTTGTTTGTGAATTTAATTATAATTTGTTTAATTTACTGTTGTTTATTTAATTTTTATGAAATAATGAATTTAAATAAAATGAACCCCCTAATGTAATAATAATATAGTAATAAGGTCAATGAATTATAATATGCATATAGAATAAATAACAGATAACAAGGTCAGATAAATGCAACGGAGTTGCTGAATAATTAGCACAGTTAGGATTAAGTACATAGAATAAGTTAGAATTAAGAAATATGAAATAAATGAAGTCAGTTGATAATCAGAAACGATATCGAACGGTGTTAATTATTTAATGGTTTTGGTCTTCGCGAATGTTAAAGAAAACTTTAGTGCCCAAATATATTAAAATATTAAATTATAAATTAATTAATTTAAAAAAGTGTCCTAAAAAAGATTAGGAAAAAACAGTAAATATATATGATATTGTGACATGTTGATTTTATAATTTATTTTAAAGTAATTGTTAAAAAATAAATTCTAAGGTTGATATATGTAAATGGACTTTGAATATTGTTTGAAAATTTTGCTTAGTTGATAATAGAAAAGTCTAAATGGGAAAACAATAGTCAAAAGTTGACAAGGTCAATGCCAATGTCGTGAATAAAATAGAGGTAGGCAATAAATCAATTAGTCTTTCTAAAATAGAGAATTATTTAATAATAATTGTTGTTATATTGTGTCTTCATTTTGCCATACGCATTTACACACTGCATAGCAGAAGATTAAAGAAAAATACTTAAGTAGACCCAATAACCTAGGCAAGGTTTAGAAATTTTAATGGAATGGAAAGACATACTATGCAAGGTTAGGTTAATTAAGGAACATTTCGATCGTTCATACAAATGTCTGAACATTGCCAGACCGATGAAAACGAAACTGTTCAATGTCACATCCAAAACTTACTAACCAGATTTGAACAAATAAGGGTCGTGCTTAACGTAAACTATTATAGATTGACAAAAGGACATCAAACAGCAGCAGACGGGTTCTTTTTGGACTTAAGAACCAAACTATTGAAAATATCAGCCAAGAAAAACATAAAAATTGAATTACCAGATACAGTGCATGAAAAAGTAAACTTTGATCTTGATGAAAATTTGACAACAGATAACAAAATAACTAGTAAAATGTCACAAACATTAGTGGAATTTTTAAATACAGCTTCAAAGGTGATTACCGAATTTGATCTGAAATCTGAAAACTTGAGTTCTTTCATTGACTACCTGCAATTAGTTGAGGAAATAAAGCGCCAACGTGAACCCTCAGCCGTATCCTTAATAAAAACTTAAGGGAAACGCAAGAAATCTCATAGGCGAAGAATCTACTATTGCAGACATTATCAATAAACTGAAAGTAACTATTAAAGGTGAATCAGTTGCGGTTTTGTCAGCAAAACTTATGAGCATAAAACAAAGCAGTAAAACCCCAACTTCATATTGTACCGAGATTGAAAACCTGGCAAAATCACTTGAGACTGCATACATATCTGTCGGTTTATCATGCGAACTACCAACTAAGTACTCTACACAGGTTGCTGTAAAGGCTATTACGAAAAATTGCTCCAATGATAAGGTGAGACTTATCATGGAAGCAAGCAAATTCAATAACATAAATGAGGCCATTGGTAAACCTGTGAGCAGTTGCACAGAGGCAACTGGACAGCACAACGCAGTGATGTATTTCGTGCAAAGATTCAACAGAAGTAGCTATAGAGGAAATAACAGACAATACCGTGGAAAATATAATTACCCGAGCTATAATAATAATAATAATGGTAATAACAAAAAGAATTCACAACGACGTCAAAATGCTTATGGTAATAGAAACCAGTCAATTACAGTGGTAGAAACCGAAATTACGTACATGCTGCAAGTGGTTCGGAAAACTCCGACCATCCCCTAAGATCAAATCAGTGAATCACAAAGTGTATAACCTTAACCTCAGCTTATGCTTCTTTATACGAATTAATGGAAATATTATTAACACTCCGATAACACTGCTGGTTGAAACTGGTGCAGACATTTCGCTAATAAAGTCAAAAGATTTTGACTCAAGCCTAATAAATACATATAAAACAACAACAATTAGTGGAATAGGACATGGTCAAATACAGTCATTAGGAAAAATATTTTTAGAAATGAAAATAAAAAACTTTATAGTACCACATTATTTCCAAGTGGTACAAAACAACTTTCCTATACCATGTGACGGGATCATTGGTATGGACTTTATTAAAAGGTACAATTGTGTATTGGATTTTAATGATGAAAATTACTATTTTATCCTACGACAGTCTAATTTAACACATTTAAACCTTAAAAATGATATAGTTGTACCAAATCAAGAAGTTATAGCAGGTGTTTTTATTGCAAACATGTTAGTAAAGTCAAATAATGCATTTATTCGCTTTTTAAATACCACTAAAAATCTAGCTACAATTCAACAAGATAATATACATAACGAAAATGTTTCTGATTACGAGATAATTATACAAAACCCAAACAAAAGGGAAGAAAGAGATTCTAAAAATTTTCCTGAACAATTCAAAACAACTTAACTAAACTTTGTACAGAATATAGCGATATTTTTGGTTTTGAGAAGCAATATCAACAAATAATTTTTATGAGCAAAAGCTAAGGTTGAAAGATACGCAACCGGTATAAATTAAGAACTACCATATACCACATTCACATAAACAGGAAATCAATAATCAAGTTAAAACACCAATAGAGAATAATATAGTTGAACATTCGTTTTCAGAATGTATGTTACAGTCCAATTCTATTATTTCCAAAGAAATCACTTCCAGGTTCAAACGAAAAGAGATGGCGACTTGTGATAGATTATAGGCAAATAAATAAAAAATTGATATCAGATAAATTCCCATTGCCTTGAATCGATGATATTTTAGACCAACTTGGTAGAGCAAAATATTTTTCATGTTGATACGGGTTTTCACCAAATAGGCTTAGATGAAGGCTCGAGAGACTTAACGTCGTTCTCTACAAACAACTTATAACAACATAGCAAGATATATTTTCGGACGCAGTATCATAGCTGCCAGATTTGACGATTTATCGTCATTTTGACGATTTTGAGCTCCAAAAATATGGTATTGACGATTTGACGATTTATGCCCTTATTTTGACGATTTTTAAAAATTAAAAATTTGCATCATATTCTATACTTTAGTACATTAAAAGCCACTTTAAGCTTTGTATTTACTTTGCAATTGTTACTATTGGAAATTTATGTTAGTAAAAACAAGGAGTAAAGTATTATATTATAAGTTAATTTCGAATACCTGCGATGATTTTTCTGTATTTTATTCCTTTTTAACCCCTTAAAAGTCAAAAAACTCCTAAATAACCTCGTAGTTGAGAATAATTTATCACTTGTCGTTGCAGACAATTTAAAAATTCGAGTACAGCTTCTAATATTACCATCGGAAGAACAGAGACAAGCGCCGTTATGTTTTCGTACGACCAATACTCAGGGGAACGATGGCATTGTGTTTGAAACTTTGAAAATATGTTATGGGAAGAAGGAAAGGGAAATTTAAAAGGCTTGTATATTTTTATACCATAAGTAACAGGAAAGACCTCTGCAGGAATTGAGTTGCATATACGAATAGTCAGACTAAATAACGTATTATTCCTGTAATGCAGTGTGATTTTAATCACTGGCCAACCGATCACGAGCGTTACATAGGAACATATGATTTTCGGGAAAAATTCCCTTATTTCGTTCGAGCAAAATCGTTCTGTAGTAGCTATAGTACAGTGAAACACAAACTACATTGCGCCGATGCTCTATTGATTCAATGGAGTGGGTTACACTATCGTCATTAACCAGCTACTTCGGTTCTCCTGTATACAGTCGAGAAACCTAAAAATAGACGTTGAGGCACCGATCCATACATGAGAGTTGTATTCCATTCTCGGTCGGGTATAAATGGTATAAATAAATGATAAGATCTTAACACTAAACCTACCATGACGCGTCAAATGACCCATTTTGAACTTTTTGTCAGAATTTCTTGAAATAACATTATCACATCGCCATTTGCATTATTGCAAAATACATCGAATGTGTTTTCCAAGATTTACTCCTCTCTTGTTAATTCTTTTACAGAGAAATATATGTAATCTACCTTAAATATCGCAAGGGGTCATTTGACCCATGCAAAGATTCTGTTTCCTGATTTGCAATTTCGTGTCATTTTGAACATTTTTTATATAAAACTTACCAATTAGAGATTTTAAGCACGAAAAATAATAAAATAAATATTTGTGTATCAGAATTTCTGGAATGTGCTAAATTAGTGTGTAAGTGCTAAGATGGTATGCCACGCTTCTCCACAAAACTATATAAATTGAATCATTTTTCACTTACTATTTACAAAAGTAAGCCAAACAAAAAAGTCCTTCTGCTAAGCTCAAAGCATAAATCTGTAAGCATTGATACCGATGGCAAGCGTATACCTGAAACAATTAGGAATTAGGAAAAAATGGAGAAATTTTATATCATTTTCTGGAAAAAATTTATTAAGGTTTAGATGGTTTCCCAGTGTTGTTTATTGATACATAAGCGCAGCAATAATATTGCATCCTCTTAATCTAAGGGTGGTGTAAATATTAAGGAGTCAGAAGCTCTTGACATTCTGAGCATGAAAATTTATTATAATGTTGGCTGGAATCAATACATTTTTCAAAATTGAAAATTGCGGTCTAGAGATTTTTTCGCCGGTTGTTTCTCTTTATAAAACCTAAGAGTTGATTCCATACAGGTCAATAATATTGAAAAAAATCTGCACAGGCCATCTTTGCGATTTCGATTTCACAGTGTATTTTCTGGCCATTTAATCCGTCATGTCTACACCGTGCTTAGTATTATTGTAAAACCTAATTGTTTCAGGTATACGCTTGCCATCGGTATCAATGCTTACAGATTTATGCTTTGAGCTTAGCAGAAGGACTTTTTTGTTTGGCTTACTTTTGTAAATAGTAAGTGAACAATGATTCAATTTATATAGTTTTGTGGAGAAGCGTGGCATACCATCTTAGCACTTACACACTAATTTAGCACATTCCAGAAATTCTGATACACAAATATTTATTTTATTATTTTTCGTGCTTAAAATCTCTAATTGGTAAGTTTTATATAAAAAATGTTCAAAATGGCACGAAATTGCAAATCAGGAAACAGAATCTTTGCATGGGTCAAATGACCCCTTGCGATATTTAAGGTAGATTACATATATTTCTCTGTAAAAGAATTAACAAGAGAGGAGTAAATCTTGGAAAACACATTCGATGTATTTTGCAATAATGCAAATGGCGATGTGATAATGTTATTTCAAGAAATTCTGACAAAAAGTTCAAAATGGGTCATTTGACGCGTCATGGTAGGTTTAGTGTTAAGATCTTATCATTTATTTATACCATTTATACCCGACCGAGAATGGAATACAACTCTCATGTATGGATCGGTGCCTCAACGTCTATTTTTAGGTTTCTCGACTGTATACAGGAGAACCGAAGTAGCTGGTTAATGACGATAGTGTAACCCACTCCATTGAATCAATAGAGCATCGGCGCAATGTAGTTTGTGTTTCACTGTACTATAGCTACTACAGAACGATTTTGCTCGAACGAAATAAGGGAATTTTTCCCGAAAATCATATGTTCCTATGTAACGCTCGTGATCGGTTGGCCAGTGATTAAAATCACACTGCATTACAGGAATAATACGTTATTTAGTCTGACTATTCGTATATGCAACTCAATTCCTGCAGAGGTCTTTCCTGTTACTTATGGTATAAAAATATACAAGCCTTTTAAATTTCCCTTTCCTTCTTCCCATAACATATTTTCAAAGTTTCAAACACAATGCCATCGTTCCCCTGAGTATTGGTCGTACGAAAACATAACGGCGCTTGTCTCTGTTCTTCCGATGGTAATATTAGAAGCTGTACTCGAATTTTTAAATTGTCTGCAACGACAAGTGATAAATTATTCTCAACTACGAGGTTATTTAGGAGTTTTTTGACTTTTAAGGGGTTAAAAAGGAATAAAATACAGAAAAATCATCGCAGGTATTCGAAATTAACTTATAATATAATACTTTACTCCTTGTTTTTACTAACATAAATTTCCAATAGTAACAATTGCAAAGTAAATACAAAGCTTAAAGTGGCTTTTAATGTACTAAAGTAAAGAATATGATGCAAATTTTTAATTTTTAAAAATCGTCAAAATAAGGGCATAAATCGTCAAATCGTCAATACCATATTTTTGGAGCTCAAAATCGTCAAAATGACGATAAATCGTCAAATCTGGCAGCTATGATACTGCGTCCGAAAATATATCTTGCTATGTTGTTATAAGTTGTTTGTAGAGAACGACGTTAAGTCTCTCGAGCCTTCATCTAAGCCTATTTGGTGAAAACCCGTATCAACATGAAAAATATTTTGCTCTACCAAGTTGGTCTAAAATATCATCGATTCAAGGCAATGGGAATTTATCTGATATCAATTTTTTATTTATTTGCCTATAATCTATCACAATCTATCTATCTCTTTTCGTTTGAACCTGGAAGTGATTTCTTTGGAAATAATAGAATTGGACTGTAACATACATTCTGAAAACGAATGTTCAACTATATTATTCTCTATTGGTGTTTTAACTTGATTATTGATTTCCTGTTTATGTGAATGTGGTATACGGTAGTTCTTAATTTATACCGGTTGCGTATCTTTCAACCTTAGCTTTTGCTCATAAAAATTATTTGTTGATATTGCTTCTCAAAACCAAAAATATCGCTATATTCTGTACAAAGTTTAGTTAAGTTGTTTTGAATTGTTCAGGAAAATTTTTAGAATCTCTTTCTTCCCTTTTGTTTGGGTTTTGTATAATTATCTCGTAATCAGAAACATTTTCGTTATGTATATTATCTTGTTGAATTGTAGCTAGATTTTTAGTGGTATTTAAAAAGCGAATAAATGCATTATTTGACTTTACTAACATGTTTGCAATAAAAACACCTGCTATAACTTCTTGATTTGGTACAACTATATCATTTTTAAGGTTTAAATGTGTTAAATTAGACTGTCGTAGGATAAAATAGTAATTTTCATCATTAAAATCCAATACACAATTGTACCTTTTAATAAAGTCCATACCAATGATCCCGTCACATGGTATAGGAAAGTTGTTTTGTACCACTTGGAAATAATGTGGTACTATAAAGTTTTTTATTTTCATTTCTAAAAATATTTTTCCTAATGACTGTATTTGACCATGTCCTATTCCACTAATTGTTGTTGTTTTATATGTATTTATTAGGCTTGAGTCAAAATCTTTTGACTTTATTAGCGAAATGTCTGCACCAGTTTCAACCAGCAGTGTTATCGGAGTGTTAATAATATTTCCATTAATTCGTATAAAGAAGCATAAGCTGAGGTTAAGGTTATACACTTTGTGATTCACTGATTTGATCTTAGGGGATGGTCGGAGTTTTCCGAACCACTTGCAGCATGTACGTAATTTCGGTTTCTACCACTGTAATTGACTGGTTTCTATTACCATAAGCATTTTCAATTTTTCTATTACAACTCTTAGGTTTTATAAAGAGAAACAACCGGCGAAAAAATCTCTAGACCGCAATTTTCAATTTTGAAAAATGTATTGATTCCAGCCAACATTATAATAAATTTTCATGCTCAGAATGTCAAGAGCTTCTGACTCCTTAATATTTACACCACCCTTAGATTAAGAGGATGCAATATTATTGCTGCGCTTATGTATCAATAAACAACACTGGGAAACCATCTAAACCTTAATAAATTTTTTCCAGAAAATGATATAAAATTTCTCCATTTTTGGAAAAAAATGAATAAATGAAAATAATTTTTAAATGTTTTATTATTGAACTCAGATATGATCATATATTGATTTTACATGTTTTGCTACAATAGAAATAATTTTGGTTTTTAAAAACTTTTAATTAATTTTTTTTCTGACGATTTTTTGACGATTTCAATAAACGTCTTTGACGATTTTTTCTCAAATATTTGACGATTTGGTGCCTCATTTATCTGGCAGCTATGCGCAGTATATATAGTAGTATCTCGCATTTTTCTTACAAAATCTACAATATGACACTGGGAAAACGTTTGAAATATCGTATGCTAATTTTCCTACACAAGATTATTTATTTAAAGGAACCAAATTATCTATCTACGAGGCTACAATTTTCTAGAACTAAGAGAGGCTATAGGATAAACGCCGTAAGGTACCGGAAACAGGTGTCTGAAAGGCACTTTTTTATTAATGCTATTCGTGGAACCAATTTCCGCCGGAAATTCAATTGAAAAGCAATGTAATGCAATTTAAGACAGCAATTTCAATACACTTTTGTTTTCTTTAGAATTCTCCATTAAGACACGACATTTTACTTATATATTTGTGATAATTTTTACATCTTATCAAAAAATATTAGGTCCATGATATTTTTCTTAAGATTTTGTTAATATTAGGAAGAAAAATTAATAATATTTTGCAACCTATATTTGGTTAAGAATTTTTATTTACATATTATATAGATCGACACAAATTTTATCTTGGGCATGAATTTAAGACATAAACAAAATAAAACTTAATTCACTAAAGTAAAGCTCAGCTTCATAAAAAATCCTAGTATTTGGTTGGAAATCCTTTATTATGGATCACAGCAGCACATCTCCTTGGTAAACTTTCGACTAATACCATACAATGTTGCTTTGGAATCGCATACCAAGCTTTTTGGATTTCTTCCCACAAATCGTTTAAATTTTTTGGTATCATTCCACAAGTTCTCAATTGGATTGAAGTCCGGGGATTAAGTTGGCCACTTTAAAACAGTGATATTGTTTTCCACTAAGCAACTCTTCACTAGACGTGAGGTGTGCTTAGGGTCATTATCATGCATAAATTTCCTTATTAGGGGCATGTTGTCTTCAGCGAATAGTGTCTGTTAGAATGTTTTGTAAACGTGCTGGTCCATTTTAGTATTAATCTTGTAAATGGGACCTACACCATGCCAGGAAAATGCTGCCCACACCATCACATTTCCACCACCATGTTTGACCGTTTTAAGGGTGTACTTTGGGTGATGCTCCAGGTTTGGAGGGCGCCATGTGTACTGCTTTCCATCAGAGACGAAGCGGCAAAACTTCGACTCGTCACTCCAAAATACATTTTTCCAAAATATCATCGGTTTATTGAGATGTTCTCTCGAAAACGCTAGTCGGGATTTGAGTTTTTTTTTGACACAAGTGGTTTACGTTGTGCAATACACCCACGCAAGTTTTTCTTATTTAGACGTCTTCTTATTGTCCTAGACGAAATATCAATATCAAAATTCAATGCAATTTTATTTAATTGAGCTCGTGAAAGGATTATTAGCAGCTACTTTAGGGTGTAGTTTTTCGTGCTCTAGGTTGCTGTTTGACATTTTTGGTGGCACCATGTAGCTTGATGTGTTCCAGCGCATTGTAAATCTTGCATCTAGAACATTTAAGCTTGGATATCTACATTACTATTTTTCCATAAAATTTTAGTTGTTTTATCAGTTTTCGCATGGCATCGGAATTCCAAGTACCTCTGGCCATTTGTAATTAAATAATTCTATGTATTCCTACATAAAATAAAATAAAACATTCGTTGCTTACCGTTTAGCTTAAAAAAACACCAAAAAATCACTTAAAAACCAGATATTTCTGAAATTTCTTAAATTTGTGGCCAGTTTCAAATAAACGTTTTTACAATAATATGTTAAAAAAGCAACAAAATGTAAAAAGAAACAAAATAAAATAATGGTACTTTTTCTTAATATTACAGGGTACATAGAAGAATAAAGAATATTAAATTTGATATTACAGGATTGTAAATATTATCACAACTAAGTCAGTCATATGTCGTGTCTTAAATTCGTGGCCACCAGGGTTTGTTTTTGCTTCACTGTGTTTTGCTTTTTCTTATTTGCTTAACTACAACCAAAGAATATGGATATAAAGAATACGCATCATGTAGAAGTAAAATTTCTTATGGCGGGCCGTAACATTACGATCCGCTCTCACCAAAATATTTTTAAAAATCATTTCTTGATGAGAGGGAGGAAGACAGAAGGAAAATGAACACAAACAAAGAGCGAAACAATGTGTTGCTCTCATCGTACGTATGTACATGTTTATGTATTCTTGTGTTTTTTGATTTAGTTGTCGATCAGACTGCGACAAGAATACATGTGCTGCGGATGCTTTATCATTTTATTTCAGAATAACACTCGAAGAATATTTTGTGTTAAAAATGTTCTATGTCATTAGCTGGGCATATTTTATTTTGTCCCATAGTATATTTTTTTTTAAATGCTTTGGAATGCTCGTTTTTTTTCTTTTAATAAAAAATGGTTTTTTATTCTTTTTATAATAATAATAATTAATAATAAAATCGATGTTTTATTTTATTTTTATTTATCCAAAATTATTAAGCCAAAGATAGACGGCTTTACATATGTATGTTGATGAAATGAAAATAAAAATAGAGTATATTACTAACACTTTTATATGGCTGTAAATAAATAAATTCTCTCAACTTATTTTCTCTCTCTCACTCACTAATCCATAACCATAGGCATGTGTTAACCTAGAGGAAAATTGTTAGTAATAATTTCAAGTCTACTTATTAACCCAATGATATGTATATGTAATCGGAAAATATAGAAAAATTGTACTGCACTAAGACACTAAGACACCGTATTTAACTTGGCAAGTATTCTTCAAAAAATCGAAATCATTTCTCATTGATATTAGTGAATACTACTGTGATATTTCTTTGGGTGTATCATTGAAGTCTGAATAAACTTTAAAAACTGACAAGATTTTTACGCTCTTTTTAACGAACATTCTTGATGTTCGTGTCCTATGTGTGTAAAAAGCCGAAGATGTTCTTCCACTGAGGCACATTGGTGCCGACGTCTGTTTTTAACATCAGAAAAATAAATAAAAAGTGGCCAAACAACAAAAACGCACGATGAGAACAACGCATTGTTACGCTCTTGGTTTCTGTATCATTCCCTTCTATCTTTCCCCCAGAAAAATAGATTTGAAAAATATTCCAAAATATGTTAAAATGCACATTATTTATACTTTATTTTCTTTGCTACAACTAAGAGAAAATAAAACAGCAAAGGCAAACAGCAAAGTCAAAAAAACAAAAATAAACTAATTAGCTGTAGTGGTCCAGTGAAATGTTTTCTGATAACGCAGTCGGCGACTTCCTCTCAGTAGATTTCTAGCAAAAAGTCTGAGAGTAAATAAAAATTGCCATGAAAAGTTTCTCAATAAATAAAAATCTGTCGTTCGGAGTCGACTTTAAACTGTAGGTCCCACCACTCATGTATAAAATTAACACACACAACATAAGTGGTGTGAGAAACTAGGACGTTGTACAATGGGTCAATTCGACCTCCGGGTACTGTACTTGTCTTAATTGACAAGTACACGTCCTCTAACCTAACCTAACCTAACCTAACGCAGTCAGTCACAGCTATTAATTTCAAAACGATCACTATTGCTTACAGTGTTTCAGCTCTTGTGGTTTCTCTTGTGCTTTTGCTGTACTTATTTGCTGCGCTCTTTTACTTTGTAAAGAACTGCTTAACCACGGCTTGCCAACAAAATGAGAAATCCAAACACAATATACTTATAGAGTCTATAAGTATATATATATATATATATATAGACATACGTATGTATGTATGTACTAAACGTGTGCACAAGCCATTTAAAATTGTACAGTATTGTATTTTTCTCATGAGCGAATATTTACTGTAGCTGCCACTGCTGCCAGATTAGGGGATTTATTCCCAAATAAGGGATTTTTTTTAGAAAATGGGGATGAAAATTTCAGTTTGGGGATCTAAGGATTTTTTGGGGATGAACCAACACTGCTGGGGAGTTTTTGAGGATAAAAAACTATAGATTTTTTTACATATAAAAGTCGATTTAGTAACATAATGGATAATAATAAAAAATATTTATGTGATAGAATTTTTACTCTGGCAAATCTATAGTTTTCTTTTGTTGTGATTCAAATGTTAAAACGTTCTCCAACAAAAATTATGTTTTTTAAAACATACACACAATTTTCTCCAAGTATATGCTGTAATTCAATAGAGCAACCAAATTTTTGTTCTATTGCTAAAATTTTAATCCTGTATTAAAGGCAAATATCCCAATAGAATAGAATAAAATGGAACGATTATTTTAGAGAAGAGTCTGGACAAAATTTAAATGTATGTTTGGAGTAAAGTTTATTGCTACAAAGATTCTGCAGGTCCTAAACCATTCAAGGAACTTGCTGAACTAGTTTTAAATATTCTTTGTGTACCAACAAGTAACGCTTGCGTTGAACGCGTTTTTTAATAATGAATCTTACCAAAACAAAAATACGAAATAAAATGCAATATGAATTATTAGAAGCTTTTCTTAGACTAAATATACATACATATAACAAATAATTCTGTTTGCTGTGAAAAGTTCGAACCATCTCCTGAAATGTTGAAACTTTTTAACTCAAATACAATGTACAATAAAATTTCTGAATCTAATGACTCGGAGGACTTCGATACCGAAATTTTTGAAATAGTCAACATTGGCCAATAGTTTTTTAATTACATAATTTTTATATTATTAAATATTGTAATTAATCCAATTGATTTTTTACTTTTAATTAAAGTAAACAATCTTTAAGGTAGTTTATAAAAATGAATTTAAATTATTTTATGAAAAGTAGTGTGTATACTTTTATGTACATATATGGTAATATTGTACTTACATGAATATGTGCACATAAAAATTAATATTTTTTAATTGTATTTGGGATTTTTTTGGGGATATAATAATGGATTTGGGGATTTTTGGGGATAAAAAAATGGATTTGGGGATGAGGGCAGTGGTAGCTGCAAATATAAATAAGAGTGAAGCATAGATAGAGAACAAAAAAACAACTGCACTCATAAACCATTGTACAACAATACAAAAGAGAGTTGTGTGAAGAGTACAAGAAAAATATTGTACACTTCATAGTGTCACAACGTGCATTTCTTTTTGCAGTAAGTGGGAAAGAAAAAATGTTTTTTTCTTTTTTTTTCAGAATAAAGAAAGAGTATTTATTCAATAGCAGACGTCGGCACCAATATCCCCGGGGGCCTTCGGCTTTTTACACACATAGGACAGGAACATCAACGAATATTAACATAGCAATTTGAAGAGAGATTGTTGTTGGAAGAGTTCATGGCAGAAGCAAAGAATGTATAGAAACACTTATGTACGCATATTTTTCGACGTTGACACTACTGAAATTCATTTGACAATACTGAAAATTTAGTTTCAGTAGTGAAATATGCTCTTATAACACAAAGCATATATCCATTACTTCACAGATAAATGAGTGCTGTTGTATACTTTGAATAAAAGAGAAATACACATTTCAGTGTACTCGTATAATCAAGACCAACAAAAAAGAGAACAATTCAGTATTGCATTTAGTGAAGGGTAAGCTAGCAAGATGTCTTGTGCACACGTCTAGTATGTACATTGTACAACATTTCAAAGAGAATGGTGCAAACACACAGTTAATTTCTATACATTGTAAAAACATTAAGGGCCATTATTACAACTTGCCATTAAACTTGGGTTTAGTTAAAGGTATCTTTAGCTAAAGGGAACTGTAAAGTTGCCTTTAACTTATTTTCGTTATTACAACTTACAGATAAATTTTTCAAAAATATGGCAGCGCCGGAGCAATGTCGATAAAACTGCTCAATTATACAAGTTTTTTTTAACGCAGTGGCAACCGCGGGCTTCGTTTTTTTGTTGTATATGCTCATTTTGTTTAAATTTGAAGTTAACATAGTGAAAATAATATATAATATGGCAAGTTTAAACATAAAGTGACCTTTAAATGTTAAAGGTAGGATGATCCTCCCTTTAGCTTAATGATCACTTCTATCTTATTGGGTACTCATAATAACGAAAAACAATTTATCTGCCCGTTAAAATCCTCTCTTTAGTTAACGGCAAGTTGTAATAATGGCCCTAAGCAGTTCTTTACAAAGTAAAAGAGCGCAGCAAATAAGTACAGCAAAAGCACAAGAGAAACCACAAGAGCTGAAACGCTGTAAGCAATAGTGATCGTTTTGAAATTAATAGCTGTGACTGACTGCGTTAGCAGAAAACATTTCACTGTACCACTACAACTAATGAGTTTGTTTCTGTTTCTTCTATTTTGCTGTTTGCTTTGGGTACAATTGCTAAAAAACTTTAAGCATAGCAGAAATTTAGGTGCTTTTGCTAATTTCAAGCAAGCAATACAAACCCTGTTGGCCACCACTGTATATAAATTAATTTATTAAAATGTTTTTTATTTTTTTAAAAAAGACCGTGTTGTCGAGACAACACGTCTTTCCTTCTTCATTGTTAAAATGGAACTTAAGTTTTACAAAACAATATTCTTATTTTTAATAATTTTCAAATGTAATTTTTACATTGTCAGAAACGTGCGTCAACAGCTTGGGAAATAAAGTAAATTTTGTTCTCATGAAAAATGCTGACACTATGTCTGCATTTATTTCTATATTATACTAGTTAAAACCCGGTGTGCTTCGCTACTCCTATCGATATGAAATATAAATATTCAAAATATATTGATATACATTTATGTACTTATGTTCGTGAATATACTTTTAGACAAAAAACCAGAAACAACTATGAATCGAAACTATGAATGAAATAATGTACCTACGTTAAAAAACTAACAACCTCCAATAATTTTCTGAATATTATATACCAAAATGTACATGGCTTAAATACTAAATTAACGGACCTTTTAATTAATAGCCATGATCTTACATATGATGTTATTATCTTCACTGAAACCTGGCTTACTGACGATATTTTTAATGCTGAAATTCTTTGTGACAATTATCAGATATAATTGCAGTCTCTTCATCACATCCATCTGAACAGTTTGTAACCCATTCGTCTAATATTGAATTTGTTGCTGTTGTTGTAAAATTAAAAACGTCTAAAGTCTACTTTACTTGTTCATATGTTCCTCCTGATTCTGACTCTGCCGTTTACTCTGATCATGCTGACGCAATAACATCTGTTGTCCAATGTGCTAAAAAAGGTGATTATGTCTTTATTATGGGCGATTTTAATCTACCCTCAATTGCTTGGAAACATGTACCTATATGCCTTATTTAATTCCGATTAAAAATAAGACTTGCCATGACGAATTCCTAAATGATATTTTTGGACTATCACTGTATCAAATAAACTCACTTTGTAATGACTTTGGAAAAATACTGGATCTTGTATTTGTTAACGATATTAATCACTGTATTATTTTACGTTCTGAACCTGTAACTTTGCCTGAGGATCGATATCATCCGACTTTAAAAACTAAATTTTTCTTTCCAACTAATTTCAAAGCTAAGCCTTCTAAGGTTAATAAAGTCTACTGTTTTAATCAAACCAATTACAATTTGTTTAATGACATGATAAGCAATACTTGTTGGAATGAAATCTTATCTATTCCTGTTAACAATGATTCTGATATTGACTTGATAATTTCTAACCTTTATAAGAAAGTGCATTCAATAATTGAAATTTGTGTTCCCTTAAAACCTGCTTATACTCTGGTTCGTCCACCATGGAATTCTAAACAACTGTCGCGGCTGAAAAATCGAAGGAACAAGTATTACAAGAAATACTAAAGTTCTGGCTCCATTATTGATTATGGAAGATATTCTATTAGCCGGTCTGAATATAATATTCTAAATCACTGATTATATAAAACTTATATAGATAAAATGAAAAACAATTTTATTAAGAATCCTAGGTCTTTCTATACGTTTGTAAATTCGAAGAGAAAATCTACTGGTTTTCCATCCTTTATGAAATTTGGTGGTAAAGAATCATGTAATGTTGATGTCATATGTGATATGTTTGCAGATTTCTTCGCCAGTACTTATTCTAATGCTGCTTACAATGATACAAATATGTACCCTTACTCGCTGACATCAGCTCAAGTAATATCAATTCCAACATTTAGTGACTGTGATATTTTGATGAATCTGAAAGGTTTAAATATATCTTTTCGTCCTGGTCCCGATGGGATTCCAAGTTGCATTTTAAATCGATGTGCAGAGTCATTTATCACACCATTAGTCATATTGTTTAATACCTCGATTAATTATGGATATTTTCCTGTGTTTTGGAAGAACTCGTATATTATACCACTTTCTAAATCTGGCAATAAATCTGATGTTACAAATGATAGGGGCATTGCAAAACTGAGTGCTATTCCAAAAATGTTTGAGAAACTGATTGCCGATTTTTGGGTTCATCATACTTCATAGTAATTATCACATTATCAACATGGTTTCCGAAAGCGCTGTTCAACAACAACTAATGTGCTTCAGTTAACATCCATGATAAGTGCGGCCTTTTCTCAACGGAAGCAAACTGATGTAATTTTTACGGATTTTAGTAAGGCGTTCGATAAAGTGAATCACAAACTCCTGTTAACTAAATTGGATTTAATGGGTGTAAATCATAGGAGTTTAAGATGGCTAGAGTCGTATTTGACTGGTAGAAAGCAGACTGTATGTGTGAACAAAAGCTTATCTAAGTATATTTTTTTCATCTTGGTCCACTTCTTTTTTCGCTGTTTATAAACGATCTTCCCAACATAATTAATTTCACCAATATCTTGATGTATGCTAACGAAGTAAAAGTTTTTCTGTCCTTTAATAATTTCATCGAGCATATTTATCTTCAAAGTGATCTCAATAATTTCTTTTTGTGGTGCGAGTACAACATGATGGAGCTGAATATTAAAAAATGCAAATGTATGCGGTTCTCAAGAAATAATTTTATTGCGGTTAATTACTTGCTGGAAATAGTGGACTCTTTTATCGATTTTGGGATCCTATTAGACACAAAATTAAACTTTAATGATCATATCACTTTGACCGTAAATAAGGCAAGAAGCAGTCTTGGCTTCATAAAACGTTGGGCAAAGGAATTTACTGATTTATTTATTACTAAACAGTTGTACGTATCGCTTGTCAGACCAATTTTGGAGTATGGATCCATCGTATGGGATCCTCACTATAATGTTTACAGCGAACATATCGAATCTGTTCAGAAAAAATCTGTTTGCGTGGCCTTGGATGGAATTACTTGGATATGCCTTCATATACTAGCAGACTGGTTTTAATAAAACTGCCTACCCTTAAGAGTCGTCGAACAATGTTAAATATATCCTTCATGATTATCCTGATCTGTTAAATTCAATGTTCCTCGTCGTAACTTCCGCTGTTATAATCTTATTTATATTCAATTCTGCAGAACTAATTATGCTGTTGCTATCCGTTAACTAGAATTTGTCGTCAAGTTAATTATTTGTCAGACTTTTTCGGCTTTTCTTTAAATTCTTACGTTATAAAAAGGAACATTATTGTTTTTCTCAATTCTTAACTTTTTATATTTTTATTGTAACTATTACTTGTATTTTTGAAGAAACTGATTGTAATCCTATTTAATTTTATTCGATTTGTGTTATTAGTCAGTAAGGAATTTGTCCATTGACTTAAATAAATAAATATTTTTAGTCACGTTGAGGTAATAAAATAAGAAGTCTGGATTTTAAAATATTTATTTTGTTACTGATATTTACAATGTTTCATAATAATTATTTCTTATTCATATCGATAGGAGCACACCGGGTGTTAGCTAGTAATAAACATAAAAATCAATGATTAATATGCTATTATAAAATATAAATATTTAAGCACTATATACATTCGTATTAGTCAATTCAATTCTGCCATTCTATTGCGGTTTTCTTCACGGCATTCCTCAAATATCTCAACAGCTTTTAAAACAAATTGTCCTATTCTTTGATTATCAAGACGTTCGTTTCGTTCATTCAAAGATTCGGTCGATATTAATGATGCGGCTCTACGTCGCTGACTCTGAATTCGAGTATTACGTTGATCCGGCGTCTCGGCAGCTCTAGATGTTGATGCTCGTAGTCTCTCTCCTTCTAGGCGTACATCGCATTGATCCGGCGTCTCATCAGTTCTTGATGATTGGGGTCGTTTTCTTCTAAGACGTGCATCACGTTGATCAGGTGTCTCAGCAGTTCTAGATGTTGATGCTCGTATCCTCTCTCCTTCTACACGTGCATCACGTTGATCAGGTGTCTCAGTAGCTCTAGATTTTGATGCTCGTATTCTCTCTCCTTCTACACGTGCATCACGTTGATCTGGTGTCTCCGCAGCTACTGCTCTTTGCGATCGTATACTTTCCCTTTCTAAACGTTCATCACGTACAACTGGAGTCTCAGCAGCTCTAGATGTGGAGGCTCTAGACCTTTCAACACTCAGACGAACATCACGTTCTTCGGGAGTTTCGTCAGCCCTTTGTGATTATAAATTAACTGAATTTTTGGTGCGTTTAGAAAGCGAAGATTTTTTAGGTGGCATTTTTTTGTTTTTAATTTATCACAATATGATCATTCACAAAATAAATGTGTAACTCGTTTAGAATCTGGGATTCAAATGATTTGCGAAAAAGATTGTAAGTACTATTTAAGTACTTCCTTTCAATAATTATTAGGCAAATATACCATAACAGGTCAAATTTTCTTATTTTCAAGATAAAAAATTTCGGGCAATAGAAAAATTTAATATTTTTTATTAGGGTGACCATAAATGACTTGACCATAAAGGTTTGGTCTTTATTATATAACCACAGGTAACAATTATGTATGCTGTACGTAGTTAATAAATTAAAGCAGTATAGTGTCATCAATGGTCTGTGTCTACTGTCAATGGTACCTAAGTTACACATGTCCTCCTATGCGTATTTTTACAAACATATAATAAAACAGGTATTGGAATGAACAGGCAATTCACATGACTTTAGCTGCAATAGTTTATCAGATATATAATGTTTAGTATTTACTTTCTGTCTAAGAATTCTTATAAAAATAAAGTCCATTTATTTCCCTAAACCGACATGTTCATGTGTGTATCAAAGTGGTTCATGCTAGATTCTAGCTCTAATACTTTTCCATGTACACGAACTTTTGTATCATATTTATATGGGAGGATCTCGCTCTGATGCTAGTCCGGCAATTTTTTCTCAAATTATTCATATGGATTTCAGCGTTGCCCGTGTACAATTTGATGATTTTATCTATAATGATTTCCCAGATATAAGAAGTTTAAATTTAATTCATATGGGAAGTACCACGCCCTCTTTTCCTAGTCAGCCCATTTTTGTCTAAAATATTCATATTGGTACTAAAGTGGATTCGACAAAATGTTAGGACTCTAACTGTTATATATTCTTAGATATACTAATTTAATATTTTTATAGGAGGTGACACGCCCATTACAGCAATTCTGCCCATTTCGTTCATATAGATGTCAAAGTTGTCCATACACAATTTGAGGAATCTAGCTGTTGCAGTTTATGAGATATGTGACATTAAATACTTATTGGGTATGTGAGCGTGGCACCTCGCCTACTTGATATTTTAAAATAAAAAGTACCCTATAGTTCCTTCCAGACATACAGGAAGGTACTGTTGAAATTTCAAGAAAATCGGTCCAGCCGTTTAGACGTGTATAGACTTCAAACAAACAAACCCATTCATTTTTATATACATATATAGATTTAAAAGAAAAACAAATGAATATTATTTTGAAATCTAATTACACTATGTGAATATTTTAAAAACTTTTAATTAAAAAACTTGTTCTTAACTCTTCCCCGCCTAAATTTCAAGCGTCCTCTTTTGGTTTATTGAACAACTGGTTGAGCCCCTCTATCGCTATATTTGTTAATCATATCGAGTTGCCTTCTTCTTTTGGCTTCCAAATATTCTTCCAGATCAATATGACAATTACTGTTATTATCAAGATTGTAATGATGAAGTTAACAGTATATTTTATTTTATTTCCTTTTTCTAGGGTAACTATATAATTCGTGTTATTTGCATTTAACTGATGTAACATTTTCAAGGAAAGTACTTCTTCAGCAATGTTAGATACGGATGAAGGCTGGAGTATTGCTGGCATGGGTTTACTCAATGTTTTTGTTCATTATGGAATTTTTGTTTTTGGATCTCAATATTTGATTTACTAAAGTGTATCAAAAATGTTCCATTAAGCGTCATAGTTTCATTCTCAATTTTAATTTCTCCACTAAATGCGTTTAATAGCAGGTTTATCTCTTCAATATCAGGACCATGTTGGTTATTTATCTCTGAGCATTTCGGTGTTCGGCTTTTAAGAAGGTTGCTTACACAAGATTCATTACTTAAGCCTATTATATTATCTCTTAAACATATTTCTAAACTATTGTACCTTTCTTTCTTTCTTTCTTTTATTCCATATATTTCTTTTTCACATATTAACAATTCATTAAAATCTATTTTATTAATTTTCCCATTTCTTTTTTTGCTCTTATTTCAATTGTTTTACAATTATCATTTTTGACGGCTGGTAAACTTATTATGTAAATTATTATCTCTCCATTTGTTGCGACTTTTATTTCTGAAAATTCTAATGCTTTGTCTAAATTAACGAAAGGTATGTTCTCTTTACTAATGATATCTTTAGCAAAATCTATTTCTTCGTTAGACAATATATAAGAATGTACTATATTGGCTTTTGCCCAATGAATTGCATATACAATGTTAACAATTTCCTCTTTAATTACTTCTAATTTGAATTTAAGTTTCAAAAACAAGCCCATCTCTGCAAGTTTTCCATCTTTTATTGACCTTGCAATATTATTTGTAATATTAGTGGTTTCGTTAATCTTTTCAACTGTAAGCTTATTTATTAGAACTTGATTATTATTATTTTCTAAAACATTATTCAATTTATTTAAAACTATTTCATGATCTTGTCGGTCTGGACTTCCTGCCAACCATTTCCAAGCGCTGCTCAAAAAATTCAACAATCTCTTATTCTTCTGTACACTTAAATTCTTCAAATCTGTTTTTATTTGTATTATTAATAAATTTATAAAAGGATAGTGTGGATTTCTGTGCATTAAGGACGAATTTATAGTACCTTCAATATTTTGTATTACGTCTGTGTATTTTCCAATGTCTATTTCGTGAATTATTTTAAAATAGCCTGTTTGTACTCTGGCAGTCCCTTTCTCTATTGAAACCATCTGGGCGTTCGAATAGTCCAATATTTGTACATCCGCATAGCATAGTGGTACAAGTACCCTGCGTATTGCAAGAAAAAGGTAGTGTTTTTAATTTCGTATTCTGCTTTTATGTATAATTTGTCCCTTCTCAGTCAAAACAGTACCATTTCTATCCTCTAACAATTTCTTTAGAATATGGCTTTGTGAGTTTAGTCCCTATTCTTTTATTCTTTTTAACGAAAATAATTTGTCCTGGAATGTACGCAAGAAAATCCTTTTTATTCCTATTATGATATTCCAAGCCTCTCTTCTGTTTACTCTTTAATTTTTCAATATTACCTTGCCTTGTTCTTTCTGTCATGTGGCGAAAATGAAACCGTTCTACCGAAAAATAAATCAACGGGTTTCCTCTTTGTCACTGAATGTATGGAGTGGTTGTATTCGGCAACAGATCTTTCCAACAACTCCTCAAAGTTCCTATGTTCACCGCTCTCCTTCGGACATCTGATAATTTCGGTAAGTGTGCTGTGGAATCTTTCCACCTGTCCATTCGCCTTGCTGTAATATGGCGGCACCGTATATACATTTATTCTCAATTCGTCGTTTAACATAAATTTTATTAAATTTGAATTTAAGGATGGTTCACTATTACTAGTGAATCTTTGGTACCCCAAAAGAAAAAACAATATCCCTAAGAGATCTTCTTATATCTTCTATAGCCCTCCTCTTTAATATCCTGGTCGGAGCATATTTACTAAACTTGTCCAAGGCGGTCATTACAGCTTTTCCTTCGGTCAGATAAATGTCGACATGAACAATTTCACCTGGATAGCTGGGTAACGGTGTTTCACATATTTTTAATTTCAGCGGTTGTCTTTCAGGTTGAAAATATCCTTGCGATGCGTTTGACCTTTTGCATCATACCTGGAAAGTAAAAGTTTTCCAATATTTGAGCCTTGTTTTCCACTGTATTTCTGAGTGCTCGATTGTGAATTTCAATTATGATATTTTCCTGGTCCTGTTCGTTTGTCACATCCTCAACAATTTTTTGCGTATACCTAACTGTAGTTGCACAAATGAAGAGGAAAAATATTTTGTATAATTCCCACTATCCACACCATTAATAACAGACGGATTAAGTCTTCTTTTCAAATGTGAAAGTAAATTCTCTTCTGTAAACTGGGGTTCTATTATTGTATGCCTATGTATTGAAGGGAAAATGATTTGAAATTGATATGATGCAGTTTCGCCGATTCTAAAGAATATTTGATTTTTAAAAACATTAATTTTTGCTTCGACACAAGGTATCAAATCTTCTCCAGAACGGTCGTCACTGTGTTGCACTCGTAAGAGTGTTTATTTGATTTGGAATTCTTGAAAGGGAATCCGCAACAACATTTGTTTTACCAGGTTTATACTGTAATTCGTAGTTATATTCTTCAAGAATTGCTTTCCACCTTTTCATTTTGTTGTTAGTGTTCATATTGCTTAGTGCATAGGTCAATGGTCTGTTATTTATATTTAACCTTTTTTGATCCGTACAAGTAATTTCTGCATTTTCCGAGTTCCCATATAATGGCCAACATCTCCTTTTCGTTGGTAGCAAGATGTTCTTCACTTTTATTTAACGACCACTGCGCACTGTGGTTCAAAACCCCAATCTAGCCGGACAAAAGTCATTTTTTAAAATATTTAAGAAGTAAATTTTTTGTATGGTAATATGTTGACAAGTGTCTAAAGTACGTAACGGCATATTTTTTTCTTTAAACAGCTACACTAGCATTGATATATCGCTTCAAATACAAGTAATTGCTTCTTTGCTAAAAAAATAATATCTCAAGTGATATATAACAGTGCGAGTGAAATTGTCGTGAAAAAATAATAAGAACAATTAAAAAAATTTGTTAGTGTAATTAATATAACAAAGATATGAGTAAAAAATACTCTTTAAATTTTTCATAAAATATTTTTTGTGTGTTTTAAATGTGAAATTTTAGTTTAATGTCCGAATTCAATTAGAATTTCAAATGGTAATTTATCGTACTTAAGCTTTAGTTTTTATGTTGTTGTTGTTTTTATGTCATCTATATATATGTAGATTTTTAATGTTTAAAAAATTAGCTGCCGGATTTTGCCCAAACGATTTTTATTTCATTTAGAGCATAGTTTACCATTTCATAGCACAGTTGTGCAAAGAGAACTTACACGCATTCTTGTGTTTTTCATTTAGTTGTCGATCAGACTGCGACAAGAACACATGTGCGGCGGATGCTTTATCATTTTATTTCAGCATAACACTCAAAAAATATTTTATGTTAAAAATGTTCTGTTATTAACTAGGCGTATTTCATTTTTTTATTTTGTCGCATAGTATAATTTTTTTTATATTTTTAATATTTTTATAATTTTTAATAAAAAGTGGGGTTTTCATTCTTTTTATTTTTATTATTCTAAAAACATGGTCTAATTTTTAAGCCAAAGATGGATAGCTTTGTGTTCTTTTAATAAAAAATGTATTTTTTATTTTATTTTTCTTTATTTAAAATTATTAAGCCAAAGATCGATAGCTTTACATACGTATGTTGATGAAATGAAAATAAAAATAGCGTATATTACTAACACTTTTCTATGGCTGTAAATAAATAAATTCTCTCAACTTATTTTCTCTCTCTTACTCACTAACACTTAACCAATAATTTTTTGACGAACCCTGATTTAGAGTTTAACATGTCCATTACAAGAAAAGAGCTGTATAATACTTGGCATAATGAAAAACAACTAACTAAGAAAACTGATGCTGTTGTTAAACACGTTGTTGCTAAGATTGGCATTAAGAATGATGAAACGGATAGCTATTACAGAAAAGTAAGGCAATCTGCTCGAATGTTTGTATGCATTTTAACGAAAAAGTGGGCGCAAGCCAGTCGAACAAGGCTCACGTTCGAAGATAAAAATAAATATTGGTTAAAAAAGTATTTTAATATTCCACTTAAATTTTCGTCATCATCTCGTGTTGAAGGATACTTGGATGGACCTTCGACCTCCAATTATGGCAGGCCTTCTAAGGAATTTTTAGGTAAAACTGAGAGCAAAGCATAGAAATGTTGCTCCTTTATTAGAGACTTGGTCGGCAGAAGAACTGACTTTTGCTGCTGGAACAAGTCTTTATAAGTCCGGGAAACGAAGTGTTGCAAACATAGTCAAAACTATAGATTCTTCTCCCTCTAAAGCATTAGAAATAAAAAATAAGCTTTTCTCCTCCACAACCAATCCTTTACACAAATGAGGAGGCGTTAGCTTTGTATGTCGATGGTGGATATAGTCTATTAAGTGCAGGTCCCAAAAATCATAACGCTGATATTTACACTTCATACCATAAAGTTTTGGCTGCCAAAGAAGAATGTTATCCAAGTGGTGAGCTTAGAATTACTGAAATATCGGCAGAGGTAGCTCTTAAAAGTTTCGTAGATCACACTGCTAAAAGGCTCTTAAAACAACAAAAAGAAATTTGTAGCAATGTAAATCTGTAGAGCTTACTTTGTTCTACGAATGGGGATGTGATGGAAGCAGTGGCCATTCGCGCTATAAGCAAGTATTCAATGAAAACAATGTAGATGTAACAGATGAACATTTATTCGCAATTTGTATGGTTCCACCTGATATATACATATATATCCTCTTTTTCTAAAAAGCCTTCTATTCATTCCCGCAGTACAGAACCTTTGGATGAAGAAGTTCTTGCCTTGCTATCAGATGCGTCAATGCCAGAGTGGCATCTAGATTCTGAAAGTGAATCAGATATAGATTGAAATAAACATAATGTATTTCTTTTTTTTTTGTATAATTTTATTAAATATATTAAAATAATTTGAAATAATTCTTTCTAAAGATTTTTCTTTCAATTTAAGTTATAATATATATAGAGACTAGCTATACCCATCGAGCTTTGCTACTCTCATTACAATATAAATAAAATTAGGTGTTCTCAGATATTCAAGTTTTAGTATCCATGTGATATGGAAGGTGCTACGCCTACTATTGCTAGTCCGCCTATTGTTAACCAATATATTAATATCGACACTAAATTTCATCATACATGATTTGGGGATATTGACTGTTATAGTTTTCCCAGTTATACGAATATTAGTATTTTTTTTATATGTGAGGTAACACGCCCACTGTAGCTAGTTCAACCATTTTTCCACAAATGTTTATGTAATGTGGATATCAAAGTTGTCCATCCTGAATTCGAAGATTCTAGCTGTCCATGATATAAGACTTTTAATACTTAATTCTTAAGGTAGGCGTGGCACTTCACCCATTTAAAACTTTTGAATAAAAATTAGCCTATAATTCCACCCACACATACAGAAATACGGTGTGAAAATTTTAGGAAAATCGGTTCAGTCGTTTTGTCATCTTTAGGCTTCAAACAGACTCCCAAAAGTATAGTATAGTTTAACTTTTGTTTTTTTTTAATTTATTATTTTTCTGAAATTAACTTTAATAACCATTAAATTTTCACTTTTATATTATTTTAAAAACCTATATGGCAATTACCTAACCAATACTTTAAAATAAGACCTGTTCTTGTTGTATTGAATTTACTGTAAATAAATAAATAAAAAAAAAATAAAAAAACTAATTTACATACATACACACACATACATATACATTTGATTTTTTCTCTCTAATTGTTTATATTGATGAAATCTATAAACTTACCAAGTTTCATGTCGGTACGGCTTTGCAAAAACGAGTTATAACTTTTGTCCGGCTAGATTGAGCATTTGGACCACTGTGCTGCGTAGTCGAGGCATCTGTCGTCAATTCGAACTCTTTTTCGAAATCAGGGTGTGAAAGCACCACCTCTTCTGAGATTAAGGAATTTTTAATTTTCTCGAAGGCTTGTTGAGCCTCTGGATTAGCTTTCATTGGTTGTTTTTTGAAGCATGTTTTGAGGTATGTCCATCCAGTCCACGTAGTAAGTTGGTCAATGGTTTTGCTATATGTGCGTAGTTTCTTATAAATCTTCTATAGTATAGTATATATGTATATAGTTTGGAAAGGCTATTTTAACCACTGCTTTTAATTTTTTGGGTTGGTCCTAATCTCATTTATACCAACAATTAAACCTAGAAATTCTACTTCTTTCTGTAAAAATTCACACTTATCGAGCTGGATTTTCATATGTGCCTTCTCTAAGGTTTCAAAAATAATTCTAAGGTTTTCGAGATGCTCTCTTTCGGTATTTCCAAAGATAATGATGTCGTCTATGTAGACGTAACATCTCTTGCCAATATGTGGCCGAAGAATATCGTCTAGAGCTCTTTGGAACGTAGGCGGTGCGTTCTTAAGTCCAAAAGGTAGACGCAGAAATTAATAATTTTCATTGTTGACTGAAAATGCTGTTTTAGGTATGTCGTCCTTTCTTAAAGGAATTTGATGAAATCCTGACTTCAGATCTAAAACACTGAAAAGGGTATTTCTAAAAGGTAGACGCAGAAATTCATATTTTTCATTTTTGACAGAAAATGCTGTTTTAGGCATGTCGTCCTTTCTTAAAGGAATTTGATGAAATCCTGACTTCAGATACAAGACACTGAAAAAGGTATTTCTTCCGAGATTTGCAAGTACTTCGTTAATCTCAGGTATAGGATAGCGGTCCGGTATCGCAATTTGGTTCAATTTTCGATAATCGATAACCATTCGATACTTCTTCTTTCCTGAAGCGTCCATCTTCTTGTCCACGATTCAGACTGGAGCGTTGTATGGTGATTTTGATGGTCGTATGATTCCATTTTCCAAGAGTTCTTCTATCTGATGTTGAATTTCTCCCTTGAAGGCCATCGGATATGGATACGGTTTACAATATACTGGGTCATCTGTAGTGGTTTTAATTTCTCCTTCTGTTGTCGTAATGTAAGTGAGTTTTTTATTTGGATCAGAAAACAATTGTGGATAATCATGAATTATTTTTAATAACTGACTACACCGGCTACCAGAAAGATGAGAGAGTCGCAATTCAATGCTATGAACGGATTGCAATTTTGCTTCAATGGTATAATAATATTGGGTGCAATTGTCATAAAATTCCTATCTGTTTGAATGACAGCCTTGACTCTTCTCAAGGTATCATGTTGGTAATATATAAAATTTTAACTTTTCTATATTTGGTCCAAAATATCAACGAAAGCATGTTGAGTTATCTCGAGATTTCCCTCAACTGAATTGATGTTAAAGGGTTTTCCGTTAGGATTGGGGATGTGAATGTTCCCTGATGTGAATGTTCCCTTTCATAAGGTTCGATTGGACATTGATAAGTTTCATTAAAAAAATCATTTGTAACTTGTTTCGGACATTTGCTAGGTCCGAATTAAGTCTTTCTTTCGGAAATTGGTAGTTATTCCTTAGGACATTTTGGTAATTTACCTGTCTAGAATGAATGGACCTATCTACTTCCATTGGCTGAGGAGGTTTTGGATAGAAATTTCATCTATTGTTGAATCATCGCTGGGAATTACTTGGAAATTGACGTGATTGTTGTTGAGGGAACTGAGCGAATGCTCTCTGTTGCTGTCCTTGCTGATAATTTGATTTAAAATAAAATTACCATTTCTCGGGAAATGGGCCACTTCAGGATAAAATACTCTATGCTGCTCAACGCAGGAGGTTTTGGACGTCCTCCAGAGCCATTATCAGAATTCCCAAAAATTGTTGACCTAATACCGTGGGCATATTGCCTTCTAAAATCCATATTATCCAGTTTAAGACACATTTGAAGTGCATCTGGCAAACTCTTGAGTTCGCTTACTCTCAATAATCTGAGTAGATCCCCATTCAGTCCACGCACAAAAGTGTCCAATGCCCTATTTCTATACGAGTATGTCATGACAACCATTGCGTTCTCCCCCAATTCAAGGCAAGCCACCTTATCCAAAATGAGTGACAACAATCAATACACTCTCTGGTAATATTCCGCAACACTTCGATTTCCTTAGGAAAGTGAGTTCAGTTGGTAATCCAATGTTCTCAGATCTCTTCCATCCGAATAGTGCATCATAAGACTTTTCTTTATCTTACCCCAATCAAGTGAGTTTCTGTATGATTCCAGAGCCGTGTCCGCGTCCCCAGTGATCTTATGCCTGATCACGTGTGATATCGCGCAATATTTTGGAGATCCCTTTATTCCCTCGTAAACACCGAGGATCCTATCAACGGTTTTTTCCAGGATTTAAATTCACCTGGCTTACCATCGAATTCTCTTAAGCCCCAGTTATGCTACCGTAACGGAATGTAGCCGCAACAGTAAGAAACAGCTGATCGTTTTTGTTATATATAAAGCAATACGAATGGTTATAGAAATGTAATGTAACGTAACCGGAACGTAAAGCCCCAGTTATGCTACCGTAACAGAATGTAACCGCAACAGTAAGAAACAGCTGATCGTTTTTGTTATGTATAAAGCAATACGAATGGTTATAGGAATGTAATGTAACGTAACCGGAACGTAAGAATCTGTAAAAAATAGAATTTTCTTACATTTTTACGTGACATCTGTTTAGCAGTGTTAACAACATGTCAATATTAAAAACCACCAAAACTGAAAATTGAGATTGTAAACAGAATTTACATTTTGTACGTATGTTATGTTTGCCTGTATGTGGAATTCTCTTTAAATAAAATTTGATATATTTTAAAAACCCAAATTATAATTTATTTTATAATTTAATATAATTCATATAATTTAAAATAAAAATAAACACTATTTTATTATTACATTATGTAGATAGTGTTTATTTTTATTTTATATTAGAAAAATATAGTTATCGACTTTTAACTGAAAAAAGCGTTCGAAAAGCATTTCAGTTTGCATTTACTTTTACTAGAGAAGAAAAAAAAAAACGTTTTTACATTCGTACAAATTTGGTTTCCGAAATACCTAACTTATTTCTGTAGGATAAACGGTTTCACTTGACTGTCTATTTATATGGAAAATATAAACAAAAGCACTCAATTTTGTGTCTGTGTTTTCCTTAACAAACAAACACAATCTAAATTGAATGTTTTTCTTTGAGTGAAAATGAAATTGTTTGGCTTACAGAAACAGTACATAAAACTTTTAATAAATACCTTTAAATAAATGTAAAATCGTTGAAATGAACCTAAAAACTCTGTAGTGATAACACTGGTTAATAGCTGAATTAAAGAAAAACAAAAGGCGCCCTATTAAAAGTGATAAAGTGAAAACGAAATTTTTAAAATATGAAATTAATATTAAGTTTGTTTAAAAAACAATAATAAATATAAAAACTCAAACCCAAAAACATGTCTTCTGTATCCATATCTGAATTTTTGTCTTTTAGTTTTGTAATTTTTAATTCTTTTTCTTTTTGTTTATTTCTTTTATTGTTTTGTTTACCTAAAAACATGTGGCACGTTTTTACGTTCTCTATAATTGCTCTTACATTTTTACGTTCTGTAGACATTATTGTTACATTACGTTACAGTACGTTCCGGTAGCATAACTGGGGCTTAAGAATCTGTAAAAAATCGAATTTTCTTACATTTTTACGTGACATCTGCTTAGCAGTGTTAACAACATGTCAATCTTAAAAACCACCAAAACTAAAAATTGAAATTATAAACAGAATTTACATTTTGTACCTATGGTATGTTTGCATGTATGTAGAATTCTCTTTAAATAAAACTTCACGTATTTTAAAAACCCAAATTATAATTTATTTCATTATTAACTTTTATAATTTGAAATAAAAATAAACACTATTTTATTATTACATTATGTAGGTAGTAGTTTTTTTATTTTATATTAGAAAAATGTAGTTATCGACTTTTAACTAATTAAAGCGTTCGAAAAGCATTTCAGTTTTTATTTTATTTTTACTAGAGAAGATACAAAAATTTTAAAATGCATACAAATTTGGTTATCGAAATACCTGACCTGTTAAAGGATAAATGATTTCACTTGCTTGTCTATTTATATGGAAAATACAATCAAAATCACAAAATTTTGTGTTTGTGTTTTCCTCAACAAACAAACACAAACTAAATTGAGTGTTATTGTTTGAGTGAAAGTGAAATTGTTTGGCTTACAGTACATACAGTACATACAACTTTTAATAAGTACCTTTAAATAAATATAAAATCGTTGAAATGAATCCAAAAACGCTATAGTGATAGCACTGGTTAACAGCTGAATTTAATAAAAACAAAAGACGCCATATTGAAAGTGATAAAAGGAGTGTAAACAAAGTTTTTAAAATTTGGAATTAATATTAAATATGTTTAAAAAACAATAAATAATATAATAAAAAGTCAACCCCAAAAACATTTGTTCTACTTATATCCATATCTGAATTTTTGTCTTTTAGTTTTTGCAATTATTATTTTTTTATTTGTTTTTGTTTATTTCTTTTATTGTTTTGTTTACCTAAAAACATATGATACGTTTTTACGATCTCTATAATTGCTCTTACATTTTTATGTTCAGTAGACATTACTGTTACATTACGTTCCGGTAGCATAACTGGGGCTTTAGGCATTTCACCATATCTGGAACTTTGTCAGCCTCACTAATCTGAGATGCGGAAGTCGCAGTAAAAGGTACGTCTGAAGTCTCGTCTTCGTTTGATGTCGAATTAAGGTTTCTTACTGTCTCCTGCACAAAAATCTTTATCTGCTCCCTAAGTGATCAAGTGTCAATATCGATAAACTACTTGTTCGAGATGTCGAGCTTCCGACAGGGACAAATTGCCCAACTGGTTTACTAATGTGATGTTTTTGTAACACAGTCTATTTCACTTGCTTGCCTGTTTGCATGGAAAACACAAACAAAAACACTCAATTTTGTTTGTGTTTCCCATATAAACAGACAAGCAAATGAAATAGCCTGTGTTACAAAAACATTTACATTTACGAGTTACGTCAACCTCCCATTCCATTAACTCAATATACTCCCTGCCAGTCAATTGACAACAATAAAAATAATGCAATAGTTTAACAAACTTAATTTTAATCAACAGTTTGCAAAATTATTAAGTTTGATGAACTGGAACGTATTTCAACAAACGTAAGCTAAATATAATAATAATAAAATATATAAATATTGCAATTACCTTTAAGTTTAGTCTTAGTCTTGATTTGAATGTCAATTAAATAAAACAATAAAAAAAAAGAAAAAAAATGTTTTTTTTTTATTTTTAACGGAACCCTCGGACTCGTTAGTGGCGCAGTCGGTAGGATGAACCTAGTGACGGGAAATAGTGCATATCCTAAGGACAAAATAAAATAAATAAATAATATAAAATAATCCTTGTGAAAAGTGAAATTAAATGTCTAAAGGCTTTAGTAAAATAATCACAAAAGAAAAAGGATTTTTTAACACAAAATAAAAGTAGTCTAAAGACTTTATTGGTGAGTTTTTCATCGTCTAAAGACAATATAGCACTAAAGAGCTATAGTAAAAAAATTAAATAATAAAAACAGAAAGAAATAAACACAAAACAATTAAATTAAAATTGTGTTTAAAAACAGTTAAATACCACTGAAGTGTAATTGTGATACCACATATAAAAGTAAAAACAAACCAAAAACAGAAAATGTCCATTGAAAATCAATCATCAGTTCTATTCGGGTCTGACTTTCTGAAGGAAGCGACCCGTATCAAGGAGTTCCATGGTACAAAAGAATATGATTAGTAGTCTTTCATCAGAGAGGTGGAAATAATACTGCCACTGTTCAAAGGAAATCCCACCTTACAGCAGTTTGTGTTCGAAAGGTACATCAGAAACAAAATTCAAGGACCACCTCTACAAGTAGTGAGGGCTTTAGGATCAAATGGCCAAATTAAAGAGGTACTTATCAAGAATTTTGGAGTTAAGGAAAGCTACCACAGTCTCTACCACCAGTCTATTAACATGAAAAATAATGATGTAAGTGAATATTTGAAGAATCTTAGAAATATATTAGATAAGTTAAATAAGAAATATGAATACGATATGAATAAACCTCAAGAGTTTTCACCTTCTACTAATGAATCAGTCATTCTTAAAACATTTTTGAATGGAATTCACCCAAGCTTATCTAGCATAATTTATAGCAGAGATATATCCGCACTTAGGGAAGCTTATTACGTTTTAGAAGAGACAGGTATACTAAGACAATATGACAATAGATTTCCTAAATAGTCATATACACGTCAACAATGCCAACAACAAAGACACTATAACGAAGACGGGCAGAACAGGACATATCAACAGAAACAGACATATCAAAGACAACCATTCCAAAATTCATATAATTATAATCCTTCTCCAGTTAATCATAATATTAATTCTAATCAGTCTCGATAATATCCTTTTAACAAAAATAATTCTCAACAATCCAGACGTAGCCAATATTTGAATATTTGAATCTGATGTGTTGGAAATTGACCAACTTTAATAAGAAAAATTTCGATGGTTTAATAGGGCAAAATATATTAAAAGCCTTCTCAGCAATTATAAATCTTGAGGAAGACTTTCTTCAAATAAATGGTAATAAAATCAAATTTATAGACTCCTGTCCATATAACCCAGAAGAAATTCAAACCTTAGAAGTGCAATCAGATAATATTTTACATAAATTAAAACGTGAAGATATGAATAAAGAAGAGAAAAATTTTTTACCAGAACTTATTTCGTAAAATTCTGACCTTTTTTTTCCAAGAAGGCAACAATCTGACCCACACTCATGAAGTATAACATGAGATCACAACAATTATCAACAAACCTGTATATTCTAAAATATGCAGATACCCCCAAATACATGAAGAAGAAATCAATAGGCAGACGCGAAAAATGTTCGAACAGGGAATAATTAGGGAAAGTGTATCTCCATATAATTCTCCTTTATGGATCGTACCCAAAAAATCGGACAATTCAGGAAAGAAAAAGTGGAGATCGTAATTGATTACAGAGCTCTGAATGAAATAACTGTTAGTCATAAATTCCCTATTCCAAATATTGATACCATGTTGGAGAAATTAGGTCGAGCACAGTAATTTACTACACTTGATCTAGCCAAAAGCTTTCACCAGATTCTCATAAAGGAGGAAGACAGAAGAAAAACAGCATTTTCTACACCACTAGGACATTACGAATTTGTTCGGTTGCCTTTTGGATTAAAAAATGCACCTGCAACATTTCAAAGATGCATGAATTCGGTACTTAGAGAATATATCAACAAAATATGTGTAGTATATCTCGATGATATTTTAATTTTTAGCAGTACAGTACATGAACATAAAGATAGTATACAACGAATTTTCAATGCGCTTAGAAAACATAATCTTAAGATTCAAGTTGATAAGTGTAAATTTTTTGCAAAATCTACCGAATATCTAGAACATATCCTTACTACTGAAGGGATTAAACCTAACCCAAATAGAATTGAAACTATTCAGAAACTGAAAATTCCTGAAACTCAGAAACAGATAAAATCATTCATAGGCTATTATAGGAAATTCATTAAAGATTATGCCAAAATTGCCCATGGTTTGACAAAATATTTGAAAAATGATACGAAATGTTCCTCCTTTTGGAACATTTCAAAAGTACTGAAAAAGAAGTACCAAAATTTACCAATCCTTAAGTATGAAGGAGTCCGTTACTATACAACACAAGGAAAATGCGAGTTGTTAGCTAAATGTTCCAATTTAAATCATATGTCGTCTACACATCTCTCTGACAATACAACTATTCCTAACGTTGCAAATGCAGTAAATTCATTAAATCAAGCGCACGTTAATATTACTAATGATTTTCTGATATCATACGATAAAATTAAAGCTATTATTAAAAATCTTAAAACTAGAAAAGCATCCGGTTCTGATGACATAAGTAATAGATTATTAAAGGCCCTCCCGAGAAAAGGAATACAAAATCTTACTAACATAATTAACAATTGTCTTAAACTTTTTTATTTCCCTGATTGCTGGAAAGATGCAAAAGTTATTGCTATTTCCAAACCAGACAAATTACCATCATGCCCTTTATCGTACATGCCAATAAGTTTACTTTCATCTTTAAGCAACTTTTTTGAAAAAGTGATTAAGAAAAAAATTTTGAAATTTTGTAACGAAAACCAGATATTCCCGACACAACAGTTTGGTTTTAGAACAAGACACAATACTTCCCACCCTTTGGTTAGAATCAAATCCAAAATAAAAGAAAATTTCAATGCAGGAAAACCTACTGGCATGGTTTTTTTAGATATTAAATCAGCATTTGATTGTATATGGCATGATGGCCTCATTTACAAAATGGTTCAATTGAACTTTCCTCCGGAAGTTACTAAATTAATCCAAAGCTTTTTATTCAACAGAAATTATAGAGTATTCGTTGGGAAAACTTGTTCATCGCAGATTGCAATCACAGCAGGGTGCCCACAAGGGTCTTGTTTATCACCAATTCTATACAACATTTTCACCTCGGATTTTCCATCGCTTCTTAAAAAACTCAAGCTATATATTTCAGTCGAAGAAGAAACACTATATTTACTCCACAAAGAGATATTTTTTTAAACAACACATATATTAAATGGGATTCAAAAGTTAAATATTGAGGGGTCATTCTGGACACTAAAATTAATTTTGGAGAACACGTTTCATATATCATAAATAAATTAAATAACGTCACTAAGCTTTTATACTCGTTTGTAAATAGGAATTCATCGCTGAATCAAGATAACAGAATTATTATTTTTAATTAATTTTTATGAGTATATTATATTATGCAGCCCCAGTATGGAGTGCAAAGAGAACTCACACGCATTCTTATGTTTTTTCATTTAGTTGTCGATCAGACTGCGACAAGAACACATGTGCGGCGGATGCTTTATCATTTTATTTCAGCATAACACTCAAAAAATATTTTATGTTAAAAATGTTCTATTGTATTAGCTAGGCGTATTTTTTTATTTTGTAGCATAGTAACATTTTTTTTAAATGCTTTGGAATGCTCGCTTTTTTGTCTTTTAATAAAAAATGGGTTTTTATTCTTTTTATTTTTATTTATCTAAAAAACATGGCATAATTTTTAAGCCAAAGATGGATAGATGGATCTTTTAATAAAAAATGGATTTTTTATTTTATTTTTATTTAGCTGAAATTATTAAGCCAAAGTTATATAGCTTTACATATGTATGCTGATGAAATGAAAATAAAAATAGCGTATATTACTAACACTTTTCTATGGCTGTAAATAAATAAATTCTTTCAACTTATTTTCTCTCTCTTACTCACTAACACATAACCAAAAATTTTTTGACGAACCCTGCTCTAAATAAAAAACATTACCTTGTTGGTTGGGGGTTGATCGAGAGAATGAACAAATCGTTTCTTTTATTTCTTCTCTTTTCCTTTCTTCCTTACAATCCACATCTCAAGCGTACTTACACTACTTAATTCTATTAACTTAAAATTAGGGTGACCAGCGTAAACACTTGTTATAATATAGATCTTTATAAAATGCAAAATACCAAATTAAGTGCAGCCCAATACAAAGAAAATAAAATTATTTTTATAATTCAAATACCTAAAGATATACGAAAAATAAAAAGATCATTTTTTATCCCTACACCAAATGAAAATCAAGAGGTACTTATTTTTAAAAATAAAGAAATATTATAAATAAATAACACACATAGTTCAACAAACTTAATTTTAATTAATAAGCAGTATCAACAGTTTGCAAAATTATTATAAAGATTAAAATCTTTAGGGCGCAGAGGCATGGACCCTATTAAGCACCGATGCAGCAGCCTTGAGAGTATTCGAGAGAAAAGTACTGCGCAAGATGTCCGGTCCAGTACGAGTTGGTGATGATTTCTGCATCCGATCCAACAGTGAGCTGTATGAGCTCCTCAACGACATAGACGTTGTGCAGCGTATTAATATCCAGAGGCTGCTCTGGCTCGGCCATGTCGTTCGAATGGAGGAGGATGCTCCGGCGAGACGTGTATTTGATGCGGGGATCTGCGGAAGTCAGCGAAGAGGACGACCTTGTATCCGTTGGAAGGACCAAATCGAGGAAGCCCTGTCATCGATTGGTGTGACCAACTGGCGTAGGCGCGCAAGAGGAAGAAGCGCCTGGAAGGATGTGTTGCGGCAGGCCAAAATCCGTTAATCGGGTCGTTATGGTCAATTAAGTAAGTAACTACTTTTAAGTTTAGTCTTAGTCTTGATTTGAATGTCAATTAAATAAAACAATAAAGAAAAAGAAAAAAACAATAATTCGTTAGTCACGCGAGTTATGTTATCACAGCAACCCCCACCAAAACCCAGGAGAACCATCTAGACAGCAACAATTAAAGCAACAACAATTAGCCTAATATTTGTTTTGTTCTTTTTATTGTAATATTTTATTTATAATTAAAACAACAACAAAACTTTATTTTATTTTATTATTTTTGACACACTTTTAATAATAATTTAAGTTGAAGTTTAAAAAGCTAAATCAGCAAAATACAAACATTTCTTTTATTCATTTTATTGTATTCTTTTTCTTTATAATCAAAACAACAACAAAACTATTATTTTATTTTAATGTGACTGACACACTTTAAATAATAATTTAAGTAGAATTTCAAATAGGTAAATCAGCAAAATTAAACATGTTATAAATTTGTATAAATTCATACTTACTTACTTCCTGTCCACAAACATTGTAATATTCTTTTTTTTTACACTTTAAAATTAAAACTAAATTACGTATGCATTTTTTTTCCTCTTATTTGACTCATCAATAATTTTCGTTTTAAGTTAATTAAGAAATAAAGTTCACTGTTGTTACAAGTGTCAAAGAAATAACAAGTGTTGTAATTTAACTCGCGCAAACAGCTTGGGAAATAAAGTAAATTTTGTTCTCATAAAAAATGCTGACACATGCATTTATTTTTATATTATATTTAAAAGAAAAACGAATGAGTATTATTTTGATATCTGATTACACTATGTGAATATATTAAAAACTTTTACTTAAAAAACTTGTTCTTAACTTATATAATGATTAACTTAATCATTATGACATTGTATAAACAGTTAACTGGAGTTAATCCATAAATAAATAAATAAATAACTACAATACAAAAAAACAAAAACAATGGTTCTTACAGACTTACTAGGCTACCCTATGGCTTAAAAGTCGCACTCAATTCTTTTCAAAGGATGATGACACTTGCTTTTGCCGGTTTATAATCAGATCAGGCATTCTTATACCTGGACGACTTGGTCGTGCTTCAGTATTCTGACTTTACTAAAGAATTTTGCATAACAACAGATGCAAATAAAAATGCTTGTGGTGCGGTTTTGACTCAGGAGTATGAGGGTAAATAGCTACCAATATTTTACGCTTCGAAAACATTTACTAAGGGAGACAGTAACAAGTCAACCATATCACACATTTCAGACCATATATCTATGGAAAACATTAATTAAAATTATATAGAAAAGGAAACCCTATTGTAGGTAACATAAAAATTAGTGATTTGTTTACTAAAGAGAAACTTGACTTAAGACAATTTTTCTCGAAGCTCGAGGAAGTGGCCAGTAAATTGAACATTAATAAACTACAGTGAGAAGATTTTCGAATTTATTTCAACTAAGGAATTTAAAGATACTACGGGCAATAATGTATTACGTAAAATTAAAATAGCGCTATTAAACAAAGTAACAATAATAAATAATAAGAAAGCTAAGGCAATTATAGAGAAAATGCGATGATGACCCGGTTGAAGGAGGCCATTGCGGGATATTTAGAACCGCAGAACAAATAAAAAGGTACTACTACTGGAAAAACATGACAAAAGACATATGTAGCTAAATACGTAAAATCATGTCAAAAATGTCAGTTAACAAAAACAACCAAACACATTAAAAGTCCGATGACTCTCACAGGAACACCCATTATGCCATTTGATACGGTGTATCCAGACACAATCGGACAATTTCCTAGATCAACAAATGGAAATGAATATGCAGTCACATTAATATGTGACTTAACTAAATATTTGGTAACGGTACCAATACCAGATAAATCGGTAAAAAATGCCGCTAAAGCGATAACTTTGTACTTACCTATGGTCCAATGAAGACGTTCACTACGGACATGCGTACAGGATATAAAAACTCTATACTGTCTAAACTTTGCAACCTATTCAAAGTTGAAAAATTAACTTCAACAGCACATCATCACCAGACATTAGGTACAATAGAAAGAACTCACAGAACAGTTAATAAATATGTACGCTCATATATGTATATCAGTGGATAAAGACGACTGGGATTAATGGCTTACATATTTTACTTACTGTTTTAATACAACAACACTAGTACATAATTACTGTCCTTATGAATAAGTTTTCAGTAAAATCCCAAATAGTTTTAAAAATTTCAATGAGGTAGATAGGGTTGCACCACTATATAATGTGGACACTTATGCCAAAGAAGTAACATTTAGATTAGAAGTAGCACTTAAGAGAGCCAAACAATTATTAGATATAAAAAAGAGTAACTATGATAGGAATACATTAGATTGTAATTTTAGAATAGATGATTTAGTATTTCTTAAAAATGAAACCGGACACAAATTGGATAACCAAATAATAAATGTCCATATAAAATTAAGAAATTAGATTTAATAAATAATGTAACCATAGTGGATAAGATAACTAATAAAGAACAATAAAATATATAACTAATACAATAAAAATATATAACTAAATAACTGAGGCCTCAAACAAGAAAACATAAAATAAAATATATATATATACATATATTTATAATTAAGAAAATAATAAAACTATCAGTTATATGAACATTCTTCCGTAAAAGGGGGGTGTGGTGTGTTCATGCAGACATCTGCATTGCCGACGACATAATCTCCAGTTAGCTTTCGTTTTCAGTTTTTGAATTTACTTAGTCTTAAGTTTAACCCTACGGTTAAACAGTTAATCTTGAGTTTAAACCACCAACGTTAATGACCGAAACTAACACAAACAAAACTTACTTACTACTACACATGTAGTTTTTATTTGACTTTTTATGCTTCAGAGTTGTATTTGTTAATATTTATTAATTTCAAAAACTCAATCGTAGTAGACTTTGAAAACAAAAATTTACGATGCTACTTCTTAGTGTGATTGAGAAAAATAGAATAGTATAAAATTTAAATTAAAGAAGTTTGGAAAAAATAGAAACAAAGTTTGAATTTAATTAAAGAAAGAAAGTGCATCAATTTTCTATACGGAAAGATGAGTAAGAAGTCGGACATGCAACAAGGAAGGAAAGTGTTTTCTTTTGTGTGATTTATTTGTGAATTTTAAGTCCTCTAATTTTTGGTTAATATTTTTGTATAGTGTTCCAATTGGTAGATGCTGCCATTAAAGCCTTGAAAGAACGTGGAATCTTATCTTTGACAGCTATCAAGAAATACCTCACCAGCACATATAAGGTAGATGCCCAAAAATTGGCTCCATTCATTAAGAAATATTTGAAGAGTGCTGTTATCAGTGGAAAATTAATTCAAACTAAAGGTAAGGGTGCTTCTGGTTCATTCAAATTGTCAGCTGCTGCTTCAAAGGAAACCAAAGCAAAAAACCCACTGCTGAAAAGAAAAAGCCTGCTGCTGACAAAAAAGGCACTCGTAGTAAAAATCCATCTGCCGAGAAAAAGACTGCTGAGGAGAAGAAGACAGAAAAGAAGACTGGTGCTGTTAAGTCTAAACCAACTAAAAAGGCCCCAGCAACTAAACAAAAGCCCCTAAGGCCAAGAGTGCAGCCGCTACAAGAAGTAGATTAATTATCGAAATAATTATATATAAATAACAACTTATTTATTTTTTAATTTAGAATAAAATATATTTTTTTTAATAAAAATATATCAAAACAAAAAACATTTTTCTTTTGTAAGGGGGTATGATGCGTCAACTGTGACTATTCAACTAGTCAACTGAGACTAGTCAACTATAGTTGACTATAGTCAAGTGTAACCAGTTAACTAGTCAACTGTGACTAGTCAACTATACTTGACTATAGTCAAGTGTAACCAGTTAACTAGTCAACTGTGACTAGTCAACTATACTTGACTATAGTCAAGTGTAACCAGTTAACTAGTCAACTGTGACTAGTTAACTATACTTGACTATAGTCAAGTGTAACCAGTTAACTAGTCAACTGTGACTAGTTAACTATACTTGACTATAGTCAAGTGTAACCAGTTAACTAGTCAACTGTGACTAGTCAACTATACTTGACTATAGTCAAGTGTAACCAGTTAACTAGTCATTTGTGACTGAAAATAGCGCAAGAGTGAGCAGGTTAGATATTTGTTTTACAGTCGAAAGAATTCATATGTTAGAAAGAGAGGCAAAATCACATGTACACGAATGTTTACGTCAAGTTTTTCACATTGCCCTTACTAACTTGATGGGAAGTTGTGACTAGTTTATACGTCACACTTTACGGTCAAATAACTAGTCATTTGACTAGTTATGTTCTGGTAGGGAGTACACCCAAACCTGTTTTTACACGGTTTTTTTACGCGAATTTGAAATAACACGGTTTTTTTTCAATAACTGCCATGTTGATACTTGACGGCCTTCAACTGGCAAATAAGTTGGCAGAACACTTTTTGACATGTGATAACATAATTGAAAGAGCTGTGAAATTTCAATCAGGCCTATATGGCTAGATACAGAAAGCTCTATAAAGAGCTTTCCAAAGCTGGATCACAACGCACTATAACAGAATTTGCTGTTAAAAGAAATAAACCAGCGCCAGAAGCAGCTTCTGAAGATGTAGAAGGAATAAGTATTTCTACTGATGAGACTGATATTGAGCCACCCCAGCAAAAGAGAATGCGCTTGCTATCAGAAACTGACTGCGAATAAAATAAAAAAAAATTTTTATTGAAAATAATTCCGTTCCTAATTGTCTTAAGAGTTTGATAACTAATTTTATTTTTGTAAATGGAAGAGAATTTTTAAGTTTTTTCTTAATTTTTTTATAATCATAAAATTAAATAAAATAAAAACTCTGTGTATACTATTGAACTAAATCTGTGCGTTTTTATAAAGTTATTCCATTTTATAGGCATATGTGGGCTGCTGCATCAATCCTATGTATATCTTTTCAGTTTGTTTATACACTTACATACATACATAATATTTGTCTTTTTTACGCGTTTTTTTTACACGGTATCCACTGGAACGTATCTACGGCGTAAAAAAAGGTTTGGGTGTATTCAGCTTTTGTTTGTTTTTATTTGTTTTTGTTTGCTTTTTTTTCTATACAAAAGCAAATTGTTGTGAAACACTTTTAAATTTTTGCTTATAAGAGTTGCAGCTCTACAAGGTTTAACCTACCATTCAAAAACTGTAAATTAAGATAACGAAAGATTAACTAACTGGAGATTAACTTAATCTCGAGTTTAAACTTGCATTCAAACTGGCCTTAAAATTTATAAATACATATTCCTATGATTCTAATGTGCATAAATAATTATAAGAGTGTTTTTTATTATTACTATTCTAGCTAGAGGTATTGTTTTGCAATTTAATAAAATAAACAAAAAAAATCACTTTGATAGAACAATATTCGACAGTGTACTTATGTATATGTAAAATCCATAAATATTTACTCAGATTAAACCATAAATGTAATATTCCATAATATTACAAGAATAAATATTTATAATGACATAAAACTTAAGAAGCAAATATAACTTTTTCAATTAAGGCCTAATCGGTAGTTTCGAATTTTTAATTACGAAACATCACTGTCCAGAACAGCTGACTCCTGCAAATGTTTGTATATGAATTTCTTTGCAGTGTGTTGTGTGTTCACGTGTGTGTTTTGCCTTGTGTTCTGTTTCGTTTTTATTTACATTCTTCGTTGACAGATGTCACATTTATTTTATGTCTGACATAAAATAATGATTCTAAATAAAGTGCTTTTCATAATTATAGCACAACCTTAATTTTTTAAATTTATACATTTATAATAACAACAACACAACATTTCATTATGTGTAGTGTTAATGTAAAAGAAAAAAAAACAGTAAATTTTTCAGTGTTAGTGTAATTTGTACTTCAGTATAAAAATTGAGGTTTTTGGTCTTTGAATAATTATAGCACCAGTCTCATTTTTGTTAAATGAGAAGCTTTATTTACCAAAAATATTGATACTTAAAACTAAGTAATCCACCCCTTAGACCTTACTAAATTAAATATTCGATCTTTCATACTCTTATAAAGATTATTTAATATTTCTCCGTCTATTTTCCGCCACTCGTCGATTATTTTTAATTTCAAATCGTCAACACTGGTAAATTGTCTGTTATTTGAATACACTCTTCGAACAAGAATTCCTCAAACGTTTTCAATAATATTCATGTCAGGAAAGCAAGCTGGCCACGATAAAACCTCAATAAATTGGTTACGAAACCATTTCATACTGAAACTGAAGTTCGAGGCAACCACTTGAAGAAATAGCCCCCCAAACCATGAGACTACTTTCCCAAAAATTTCTTTTAGTAAAATACTTATGTTCCTTTCTAAGGTCACGCCAGCGATATCGATAGCCATCTGGTCCATCTAAGTTCCACTTTTTTTCATCAGAGAATATGACCTGAAGACAAAAAATTTTACATTCATTGTTTTTTATTATTAAAATGCTGGTGGTGCTATAATTTGGTGGTTTAATTATGAAAAGCACTTTATTTTAGAGTTGATACTTTTACAAAATGTTACTAATGCTCAGTTTACACAATATAACTTTATATACGTAAAATCAGATGTCAGAATTTACGAGTTCTCTGGCTGTCATACCTCGACTAGCCAGATCAGCAGGGCTATTATGAGATTCTACATGATTCCAATTATCGATGCCAATAGTATCCAAAACATACGAAACTATATTCGCATGGGGGTTTCTGAAACCAGGACAGAACTATTTCAAGTCCGTCCAATAAAAAGCTTTCGAATTGGTAAAATTCAGCTTTGTGAGGAGTGAATGAATAAACGCGGTAAGGTTTGCACCTTTATTGGCGCAACCTTTGTCTTCATCTGACGGAGTTTTGATTCTGCTATAGCGGGTGGCAGCATATGTTTTCTCAGAAGCATCACAAAATGCATGAAGTTGTACTTCATTCTCAGGGTTAAAATTAACCTAGCGCGGGATGTTAATCCTGTCGATGAACGAGTAATCATCGAAAAATTCGCGCCACCTGTGTAACGTCATGATTTTCAAACAATCGTCGCATTCGGTTCTGTCTTTCCAAATTTGTTGCATAAGAAACTTAGCTACAATTATTTTGAGTGCTAGCCACCCAACAGGGTCAAATAGCTTGGCTATTTGCAAAAGGACAGAACGTTTGGTTACTTGGGTAATATCGAGCGTTGGAGATGGCTTGAAGAAGAATGAATCTAAGCTCGCGTTCCAACGTAAACCTAACGTTCTAGCAAATAAATTTCCGCAAATACTGACATTAATTGTAAATACCATCAACTTTACCAACAATCACCTATAAAGGTGCTTAACCTCAACTATATTCATATTACCAACACTCGCCTATAAATGTGCTTAACTTCAACTGTACTCACCTTACCAACAATCACCTTAACCTCAACTATATTCATCTTACCAACAATCACCTATAAACAACAATATTCATCTTATCTACAATCACCTATAAATGTGCTTATCCTCAACTATATTCATCTTACCAACAATCAACTATAAATATGCTTATCCTCAACTATATTCATCTCATCAATAATCACCTTAACCTCAACTATATTCATCTTAAGTAGAATCACCTACAAATGTGCTTAGCCTCAACTATATTCATCTTACCAACAATCACCTATAAATGTGATTATCCTCAACTATATTCATCTTAATCACCTTAACCTCAACTATACTCATCTTAAGAACAATCACCTATAAATGTGTTTAACCTCAACTACATTCATCTTACCAGCAATCACCTATAAATGTGCTTAACCTCAAATATATCCATTACACCAATGATCAGGTATTTGACTGACATCGACAAAACTGACGGACATCAAGAACATTTTTTCTTTTTATTTGTACATATTTAGTATATCTCATTTTAGTAAATTAAATTATATCCTATTCACTGTTATTATCTATTAACTTTAAGTATGTGTTTAAACTTGAACATCTTTTATATTTTTATTGTAAGAATATAAGTAGGTTTTTTTATTTCTCCTCCAAGTCTTAATTCTCTAAGTTAGGGCGCGAGTTAGCTTTTTAAGTAATTCCGTTTAAAAAAAACGAACTTGTTTTTCTGTTGTCCAAATATTAACTGATTTTATTATTATTTTCATCTTTATATTAAACTTATTATCAAAATACAAAAGTGCTATTTAGTCTTGGTGGTTTATTTGGTGGGTCTGATGTTATTGTTGCTGTGGTTGTGGATATTTCTGTATCTTAGTGTGGAGCGATGGCCAAAAGAATTGATGGTCAGGAGCGACTATAGTTGTAGCGGGGTGTTCATTTACCACGAATTTTATTTTCTGTTTGGTTATATAAATATAAATTACTACTCCAATTATTACGACAAGGGTTCAATAATTTATATACTTGTGAAGTTCTGTATTATTTGATAAAACCTTGATTGCGAATTTGTGTGCGTATCATGGGTATTAATCTGAAAAAAACAAGAATTATAAAAATAGTTTTTTCTTTATTTTTGATTTGTGAAGCTTTTTGTTTTGTGTAGTGAATAATGTTGCTTTGTTGTTTTGCTTTACCTTGTGCCTAGAAAATCTTGGTGTTAATTTATTTCTCTTACATTCCTTCCTATATATAGTCATCTACATCATAGTCCAGTGGGTCTTGTCTATCTGTATTAAGTTTTTCTATGCGTTTGTCTGTGTCGGTTTACAATTTTTTTCTAATAGATTCATAAAGTTAAGTTTGAAATTGTTTAATTTTGGAAATATATTCGTGTTCATTGTTGAATGTAATTTGGCGGTCAATTTTATAAGTTCTTCCGTAGAAAAGCTCGAAAGGTGTAAATTTAGTGGCAGAATGGATTGCGTTATTATATGTTCTTCTGTTAGGATGTCATCATGATCCATTTCTCACTTTTTCCTTTAATTTTTTCGACTATTAATCTGTAAGTTTCAGTTAATGTTAAGTGAAGTCTTTCTACAGGGGCATTGCTACTAGATTGTTGGAAAGACTTAAAGTGTAAGTTAATTTGGTATTGTTGGCAAAAGTCTTTAAATATGTTTGAATTGAATTCGGTTCCTTGGTCACAAACGATTTTGTTAGGTATGCCGTGCAGGCTAAGAAAGTGTTTAAGGATTTAATAACGCAAAGACTGTTTCTCGCTGTTAGGGTATATGCGGCGGCGAATTTGGAAAATTTGTCTATAATAGTTAAAATATTTTTGCCGTTAATTGTGTAAATATCTATATGTATTATATCTAATGGTTTAACAGGTGTTGGGGGTTTTTCAAATTTATTTTTTGGAGGATGTCTATCATATTTTTGCCTTTGGCATGGAGCGCAATTATTTATTGTTTGAACTATTTTTGATTTCATGTATGGAGAATAGTATTCACGTTTAAGATGATCGTATGTTTCTTGTATGCCTCTATGATTATTTTTCTCATGATAGTCTTGAATGATTTTATCCTGATTATCATTTTCCTTTATATCCTTCACTATTTCAGTACACCTAACTAAACGGAAAATTGTGCTTTGTGCAAAATGTTTTGAATAATCGAATAGTTTCATCATCTGTAAAAATTTGTGTGGTTTTATTAGGGGCAAGATGGTTTTTTAATGGGTTATGTAAATGTCTTCCTAAGTTTATTTTTAAAAATTACTTCTCGTTTTACGTGGGAATTAGAGTTTCCTTTCTTAAATAGAGCTTGTAAATTAAACTCATTTATTGATTTTTCTGAAATCGGGATACCGTCATCACAGTTTTCTTCTGCTGAGCGAATAATACTACCTGAAGTAGCTTGATTGGACATGGTGTTAAACACATTTATATTTAAATCAACTGATGGGTCTGTTTTATTCGACTAAGTTCATCCTCATTAGTGTTCAGTTTGCCTTTTTTGTATATAATTTCATAATCAAATTTCTCTAGTTTTAATCGCCATCTATCATTAATTTTGAATTTGGCTCTTTCAGGCTCATAATCCATGTAAGTGGTTTATGATCTGTTATGATTCTGAACCCGTGACCAAATAAGTATGGTCGAAAATATTTTGTCGCCTAAATTATGGCTAAGAGTTCTTTTTCGATTGTTGAGTAATTTATTTCTGATGTTGTTAGTGTGCGACTTGCGTAACAAATCGGTTTATCATTAACTATAGGTCCTTGTGAAAGAATGGCTCCTAACGCAAAATCACTTGCGTCTGTCGTGAAATTAAAAGGTATGGAAAAATCTGGATATTGTAAGATCGGGTCATTTATTAAGAGGTTTTTACAAATTTCAAAAGTTTTTTGTAGTTATCATCGACTATAATAGTTTTATTTTTCTTTAGACAAGCTGTAAATGGCTTTGTTATTTTGGCAAAGTCCTTAATAAATTTACGATAGTATCCTAATAGACCTAAAAATGATTTTATTTCTTTTTGGTTTGTGGGAATGGGAAAGTTTTGGATCGCTTTTATTTTGTCAGGATTTAGTTTTACTCCTGTAGTCACTAAATGACCTAAAAATGCTCATTCTTTATGTAAGAATTCAGACTTGTCTAATTGAATTTTAGGGTTGGCTTCTCTAATGGCTTCAAAAATTTTTTTTAATTTTCTGAATGTTCTTGAAGTGAAGTGGAATATACAATAATGTCGTCTAAATATACAAGACATACTGTGCCTATCAAATCTTTAAGAACGCAATCCATCACTCTTTGAAATGTTGATGGTGCATTTTTAATCCGAAGAGCATTCTAACAAATTCGTAGTGGCCACTACTGTAAATGCCGTCTTAGAAATATCCTTTCTATTTGATGGAATCCACTAGCTAAATCCAATGTAGTAAAATACATGCACTTATCAAGTTTATCTAATATTTCGTTTATGTTTGGTATTGGGTATCCGCTTTTTTGGGAATATCCAAACAGGTGCACTCCAAGGTGAGTAGCTTTTCCGTATAATACCATGATTTATGAATATGGGCTACCTATATGATTTTGTGTAAATAGGAATGTCATCTCTGGTGGCAATGTTGTGTTTAATTTTATTGGTAAAGGTAAGAGACTGATTTTCTTTAATAAAAATATCTTCAAACTCTTTATATAGTCTTGTTATAACTTTCCGTTCTTCTACATTAGTAGTATGTTATGTACCTTCGGGATCTATTGCTCCATACAAAATTTGGCTCATGCATAGCTGTAAAAGAGTAAAAACATTGCAGAATTGTGAAATGAATTGTGTGCGATCGGTCTTTAGGTTTGTAACATGTATTATGAAAAGGTATTGCTCTTTAATGTGTATGTGTGTGTGTGTGTGTTAAAATTTGGGAGCATGCATATCTGGAAAAGAATTAAATCATTTTAATTTTAATTTTTTCCATACAAATTTGGGATCATAATTGCTTCTTCTTGGTCCTTTCATTTGTATTGCTTTGCAAACGAATGACTGGACGAACAGAATGAGTGTGTGCACGTATCCTCATCTACATCCCAGAGTATAAATAGACTGTAATGTGAAAATGTATGTACGTATGTACGAATGAACGGACAGAATGAGTGTTTTTTTTTTTTTTTTTTGAGGTGAAAAAAAAATCATCGAAAGACACTGTTGCCACTGCAACAGTAGTGTGAGACTTTAACCCACTAAAAAACCACCTCTACGATTCGAACCTGTTTGTCCTATGGTACTACCGTTAATTATTTCATCACAGGACGAGTTCTAGCCTATTGACTACTACTATTGATTTCTATCTCTTTCTATCCTACGAATTCTCTCTATCCTTCTCAATTCCTGCATCACATTTGCAGACAGCATCTTGACATATTGCCAAACCTCAACAGACCGCAGCATATGCGGAACTATATTGTCTGGTGTCACTATTTCATCTACCATCGTCTCTAACAGCTCGCGTTCCAATCTAAATCTATCGCAATAAAAGAAAATATGCTCAGCATTCTCAATTCCATTATTGCAGAAGGAGCAAGATACCTCATTGTCGTGGCCATATTTACAGAGATATTCCCTGAAGCAGCCATGCCCTGTCAATAACTGTGTCATGTAAAAGTCAACATGACCGTGTCTCCTTTCAACCCAACTTTGTACATTTTTGACAAGTCTATGTGTCCATCGCCCTTTCGTCGCAGTATCCCGCTGAATCTGCCATTCGTCTAAACTCTTTTGTCTTTCCTCCCTTCGTTCTTCCGTAGTTAATTTTCTACCAACAATACTAACTCTATCGTATATCCTCTTCTTCTTCTTCCATAGCCATAACATCAGGCGGAGTTATACCAGATATGACACTAATAGCCTCATATGAAACTGTGCGGAAACCACTAGCAACCCTAAGGGCGCTTAGACGAAACAAAGACCTTGCAGCCCTAGCGTAGGTTCTAATACCCAACGCCGGTCCCCACACTGGTGCTGCATACATCATAATCGACTGAGTAACCTTTGCCAATAACAGTCTTCTGCTCTGATTTGGCCCTCCTATATTAGCCATAATGCGGGATAATGCTGCATTCACTCGAGCAGCCTTCTCACAAGCCTTCTCAATATTTGTTCTAAAATTTAATCTTACGTCAATCATTACTCCTAAATATCTAAGCGCTAGCTAAGAAGTTATATTATGTCCGTCTATATTAAGTGTAATCCATTCAATTTTCTTTCTGCTCGTTATCAAAATAGCTTCAGTTTTCTGTCCAGCCAGTTGAAGATTCGCTGACATAAGCCAGCTCTTTATTCTACTCAACGTCGTCATACACGTAGCCTCAATTTGATGCAATTCCTTCGCCACAATTGTTACTGCTATATCGTCAGCATAACCAATGATCTGCACACCTCTTGGTACTGGGAGACGCAACACTCCATAGTAGAGTATATTCCATAGCAGTGGACCTAGCACAGAGCCCTGTGGAACTCCACCAGTTATTTTATAGCTCTTAATTCCTTCATCTGTGTCATAGAGTAGTATTCTTTTAGAAAGATAACTGTTAATGATACGCATAAGATGCGCCGGCGTCTGTATAGTCCGCAAAGCCTGTATAATGTGCGACCAGCACGCGGAATTAAAAGCATTTCTAACATCAAGTGTTATGACGGCACAATGTTCCTTAGAACCACCCATCCATCTGGTTCCTTCAATTGCATTGCCTGCTATCGTTGTCAATTTCTTAATTGCGTCTATAGTTGATCGTCCTCTACGAAATCCATACTGATTGTCAGAGAGACCTTCGGCTACTCTTTCAAGGTGTTGTTCCAAACGGTTACAGATCAATCGTTCCAAAATCTTACCCATTGTATCGATCATACAAAGCGGTCGATAAGAACTTGGATCTCCCGGCGGTTTTCCTGGTTTAGGTAGCAATACCAGTCTTTGAACTTTCCATATTTTCGGAAAAACTCTATCGTCAAAACACTTCATATACATCTCCGTAAAGGGTCGAACACTGTGTTTAATTGCTATTTTAAGAGCGCGGTTTGGAATTCCGTCAAGACCTGGAGCCTTAGCATTTCCAAAACATTCCGACGCTAGCATCACCTCTTGGTCCGTCACTGGATCCATGACATCAATAGAATTTGCATTCTCCTCTACTGTTATATTTTCCCTCTCAATGCTCTGTATTGGAAAAAGAGTTTCAACCACACTCCTCAGAAGTACTGGGCAAGTTGGCGCTAGTTCTCTACAGCTCCTTATTTTAGACATAACCACCTTATAAGCTCCTTCCCATGGATTCTCATCGACTTTGTCGCATAGCTCCTTAAAGCAGAACGATTTGCTTCTCTTAATAGCTATCTTGAGTTCCCTACGTTTGGCTTTAAAAACGGTCCTTAATCTTGCATTGTAGAATGAGTGTGTGTGTATACAAGATGAACACCTGCATTATTGTTCTTTATTTTTTGTATGATTTAATTAGAAGGAGAACCATCTAGACAGCAACAATTAAAGCAACAACAATTAGCCTAATATTTGTTTTGTTCTTTTTATTGTAATATTTTATTTATAATTAAAACAACAACAAAACTTTATTTGATTTTATTCTTTTTGACACACTTTTAATAATAATTTAAGTTGAAGTTTAAAAAGCTAAATCAGCAAAATACAAACATTTCTTTTATTCATTTTATTGTATTCTTTTTCTTTATAATCAAAACAACAACAAAACTATTATTTTATTTTAATGCGACTGACACACTTTAAATAATAATTTAAGTAGAATTTCAAATAGGTAAATCAGCAAAATTAAACATGTTATAAATTTGTATAAATTCATACTTACTTCCTGTCCACAAACATTGTAATATTCTTTTTTTTACACTTTAAAATTAAAACTAAATTACGTATGCATTTTTTTTCCTTTTATTTGACTCATCAATAATTTTCGTTTTAAGTTAATTAAGAAATAAAGTTCACTGTTGTTACAAGTGTCAAAGAAATAACAAGTGTTGTAATTTAACTCGCGCAAACAGCTTGGGAAATAAAGTAAATTTTGTTCTCATAAAAAATGCTGACACATGCATTTATTTTTATATTATATTTAAAAGAAAAACGAATGAGTATTATTTTGATATCTGATTACACTATGTGAATATATTAAAAACTTTTACTTAAAAAACTTGTTCTTAACTTATATAATCATTAACTTAATCATTATGACATTGTATAAACAGTTAACTGGAGTTAATCCATAAATAAATAAATAAATAACTACAATACAAAAAAACAAAAACAATGGTTCTTACAGACTTACTAGGCTACCCTATGGCTTAAAAGTCGCACTCAATTCTTTTCAAAGGATGATGACACTTGCTTTTGCCGGTTTATAATCAGATCAGGCATTCTTATACATGGACGACGTCAGTCGTCAGTATTCTGACTTTACTAAAGAATTTTGCATAACAACAGATGCAAATAAAAATGCTTGTGGTGCGGTTTTGACTCAGGAGTATGAGGGTAAATAGCTACCAATATTTTACGCTTCGAAAACATTACTACATTTACAGACCATATATCTATGGAAAACATTAATTAAAATTATATAGAAAAGGAAACCCTATTGTAGGTAACATAAAAATTAGTGATTTGTTTACTAAAGAGAAACTTGACTTAAGACAATTTTTCTCGAAGCTCGAGGAAGTGGCCAGTAAATTGAACATTAATAAACTACAGTGAGAAGATTTTCGAATTTATTTCAACTAAGGAATTTAAAGATACTACGGCAATAATGTATTACGTAAAATTAAAATAGCGCTATTAAACAAAGTAACAATAATAAATAATAAGAAAGCTAAGGCAATTATAGAGAAAATGCGATGATGACCCGGTTGAAGGAGGCCATTGCGGGATATTTAGAACCGCAGAACAAATAAAAAGGTACTACTACTGGAAAAACATGACAAAAGACATATGTAGCTAAATACGTAAAATCATGTCAAAAATGTCAGTTAACAAAAACAACCAAACACATTAAAAGTCCGATGACTCTCACAGGAACACCCATTATGCCATTTGATACGGTGTATCCAGACACAATCGGACAATTTCCTAGATCAACAAATGGAAATGAATATGCAGTCACATTAATATGTGACTTAACTAAATATTTGGTAACGGTACCAATACCAGATAAATCGGCAAAAACTGCCGCTAAAGCGATAACTTTGTACTTACCTATGGTCCAATGAAGACGTTCACTACGGACATGCGTACAGGATATAAAAACTCTATACTGTCTAAACTTTGCAACCTATTCAAAGTTGAAAAATTAACTTCAACAGCACATCATCACCAGACATTAGTTTTTCTATGCGTTTGTCTGTGTCGGTTTACAATTTTTTTCTAATAGATTCATAAAGTTAAGTTTGAAATTGTTTAATTTTGGAAATATATTCGTGTTCATTGTTGAATGTAATTTGGCGGTCAATTTTATAAGTTCTTCCGTAGAAAAGCTCGAAAGGTGTAAATTTAGTGGCAGAATGGATTGCGTTATTATATGTTCTTCTGTTAGGATGTCATCATGATCCATTTCTCACTTTTTCCTTTAATTTTTTCGACTATTAATCTGTAAGTTTCAGTTAATGTTAAGTGAAGTCTTTCTACAGGGGCATTGCTACTAGATTGTTGGAAAGACTTAAAGTGTAAGTTAATTTGGTATTGTTGGCAAAAGTCTTTAAATATGTTTGAATTGAATTCGGTTCCTTGGTCACAAACGATTTTGTTAGGTATGCCGTGCAGGCTAAGAAAGTGTTTAAGGATTTAATAACGCAAAGACTGTTTCTCGCTGTTAGGGTATATGCGGCGGCGAATTTGGAAAATTTGTCTATAATAGTTAAAATATTTTTGCCGTTAATTGTGTAAATATCTATATGTATTATATCTAATGGTTTAACAGGTGTTGGGGGTTTTTCAAATTTATTTTTTGGAGGATGTCTATCATATTTTTGCCTTTGGCATGGAGCGCAATTATTTATTGTTTGAACTATTTTTGATTTCATGTATGGAGAATAGTATTCACGTTTAAGATGATCGTATGTTTCTTGTATGCCTCTATGATTATTTTTCTCATGATAGTCTTGAATGATTTTATCCTGATTATCATTTTCCTTTATATCCTTCACTATTTCAGTACACCTAACTAAACGGAAAATTGTGCTTTGTGCAAAATGTTTTGAATAATCGAATAGTTTCATCATCTGTAAAAATTTGTGTGGTTTTATTAGGGGCAAGATGGTTTTTTAAAAAGTTCGTTATAATTTCTTCTGTAAAATCGGGTTATGTAAATGTCTTCCTAAGTTTATTTTTAAAAATTACTTCTCGTTTTACGTGGGAATTAGAGTTTCCTTTCTTAAATAGAGCTTGTAAATTAAACTCATTTATTGATTTTTCTGAAATCGGGATACCGTCATCACAGTTTTCTTCTGCTGAGCGAATAATACTACCTGAAGTAGCTTGATTGGACATGGTGTTAAACACATTTATATTTAAATCAACTGATGGGTCTGTTTTATTCGACTAAGTTCATCCTCATTAGTGTTCAGTTTGCCTTTTTTGTATATAATTTCATAATCAAATTTCTCTAGTTTTAATCGCCATCTATCATTAATTTTGAATTTGGCTCTTTCAGGCTCATAATCCATGTAAGTGGTTTATGATCTGTTATGATTCTGAACCCGTGACCAAATAAGTATGGTCGAAAATATTTTGTCGCCTAAATTATGGCTAAGAGTTCTTTTTCGATTGTTGAGTAATTTATTTCTGATGTTGTTAGTGTGCGACTTGCGTAACAAATCGGTTTATCATTAACTATAGGTCCTTGTGAAAGAATGGCTCCTAACGCAAAATCACTTGCGTCTGTCGTGAAATTAAAAGGTATGGAAAAATCTGGATATTGTAAGATCGGGTCATTTATTAAGAGGTTTTTACAAATTTCAAAAGTTTTTTGTAGTTATCATCGACTATAATAGTTTTATTTTTCTTTAGACAAGCTGTAAATGGCTTTGTTATTTTGGCAAAGTCCTTAATAAATTTACGATAGTATCCTAATAGACCTAAAAATGATTTTATTTCTTTTTGGTTTGTGGGAATGGGAAAGTTTTGGATCGCTTTTATTTTGTCAGGATTTAGTTTTACTCCTGTAGTCACTAAATGACCTAAAAATGCTCATTCTTTATGTAAGAATTCAGACTTGTCTAATTGAATTTTAGGGTTGGCTTCTCTAATGGCTTCAAAAATTTTTTTTAATTTTCTGAATGTTCTTGAAGTGAAGTGGAATATACAATAATGTCGTCTAAATATACAAGACATACTGTGCCTATCAAATCTTTAAGAACGCAATCCATCACTCTTTGAAATGTTGATGGTGCATTTTTAATCCGAAGAGCATTCTAACAAATTCGTAGTGGCCACTACTGTAAATGCCGTCTTAGAAATATCCTTTCTATTTGATGGAATCCACTAGCTAAATCCAATGTAGTAAAATACATGCACTTATCAAGTTTATCTAATATTTCGTTTATGTTTGGTATTGGGTATCCGCTTTTTTGGGAATATCCAAACAGGTGCACTCCAAGGTGAGTAGCTTTTCCGTATAATACCATGATTTATGAATATGGGCTACCTATATGATTTTGTGTAAATAGGAATGTCATCTCTGGTGGCAATGTTGTGTTTAATTTTATTGGTAAAGGTAAGAGACTGATTTTCTTTAATAAAAATATCTTCAAACTCTTTATATAGTCTTGTTATAACTTTCCGTTCTTCTACATTAGTAGTATGTTATGTACCTTCGGGATCAATTGCTCCATACAAAATTTGGCTCATGCATAGCTGTAAAAGAGTAAAAACATTGCAGAATTGTGAAATGAATTGTGTGCGATCGGTCTTTAGGTTTGTAACATGTATTATGAAAAGGTATTGCTCTTTAATGTGTATGTGTGTGTGTGTGTGTTAAAATTTGGGAGCATGCATATCTGGAAAAGAATTAAATCATTTTAATTTTAATTTTTTCCATACAAATTTGGGATCATAATTGCTTCTTCTTGGTCCTTTCATTTGTATTGCTTTGCAAACGAATGACTGGACGAACAGAATGAGTGTGTGCACGTATCCTCATCTACATCCCAGAGTATAAATAGACTGTAATGTGAAAATGTATGTACGTATGTACGAATGAACGGACAGAATGAGTGTTTTTTTTTTTTTTTTTTGAGGTGAAAAAAAAAATCATCGAAAGACACTGTTGCCACTGCAACAGTAGTGTGAGACTTTAACCCACTAAAAAACCACCTCTACGATTCGAACCTGTTTGTCCTATGGTACTACCGTTAATTATTTCATCACAGGACGAGTTCTAGCCTATTGACTACTACTATTGATTTCTATCTCTTTCTATCCTACGAATTCTCTCTATCCTTCTCAATTCCTGCATCACATTTGCAGACAGCATCTTGACATATTGCCAAACCTCAACAGACCGCAGCATATGCGGAACTATATTGTCTGGTGTCACTATTTCATCTACCATCGTCTCTAACAGCTCGCGTTCCAATCTAAATCTATCGCAATAAAAGAAAATATGCTCAGCATTCTCAATTCCATTATTGCAGAAGGAGCAAGATACCTCATTGTCGTGGCCATATTTACAGAGATATTCCCTGAAGCAGCCATGCCCTGTCAATAACTGTGTCATGTAAAAGTCAACATGACCGTGTCTCCTTTCAACCCAACTTTGTACATTTTTGACAAGTCTATGTGTCCATCGCCCTTTCGTCGCAGTATCCCGCTGAATCTGCCATTCGTCTAAACTCTTTTGTCTTTCCTCCCTTCGTTCTTCCGTAGTTAATTTTCTACCAACAATACTAACTCTATCGTATATCCTCTTCTTCTTCTTCCATAGCCATAACATCAGGCGGAGTTATACCAGATATGACACTAATAGCCTCATATGAAACTGTGCGGAAACCACTAGCAACCCTAAGGGCGCTTAGACGAAACAAAGACCTTGCAGCCCTAGCGTAGGTTCTAATACCCAACGCCGGTCCCCACACTGGTGCTGCATACATCATAATCGACTGAGTAACCTTTGCCAATAACAGTCTTCTGCTCTGATTTGGCCCTCCTATATTAGCCATAATGCGGGATAATGCTGCATTCACTCGAGCAGCCTTCTCACAAGCCTTCTCAATATTTGTTCTAAAATTTAATCTTACGTCAATCATTACTCCTAAATATCTAAGCGCTAGCTAAGAAGTTATATTATGTCCGTCTATATTAAGTGTAATCCATTCAATTTTCTTTCTGCTCGTTATCAAAATAGCTTCAGTTTTCTGTCCAGCCAGTTGAAGATTCGCTGACATAAGCCAGCTCTTTATTCTACTCAACGTCGTCATACACGTAGCCTCAATTTGATGCAATTCCTTCGCCACAATTGTTACTGCTATATCGTCAGCATAACCAATGATCTGCACACCTCTTGGTACTGGGAGACGCAACACTCCATAGTAGAGTATATTCCATAGCAGTGGACCTAGCACAGAGCCCTGTGGAACTCCACCAGTTATTTTATAGCTCTTAATTCCTTCATCTGTGTCATAGAGTAGTATTCTTTTAGAAAGATAACTGTTAATGATACGCATAAGATGCGCCGGCGTCTGTATAGTCCGCAAAGCCTGTATAATGTGCGACCAGCACGCGGAATTAAAAGCATTTCTAACATCAAGTGTTATGACGGCACAATGTTCCTTAGAACCACCCATCCATCTGGTTCCTTCAATTGCATTGCCTGCTATCGTTGTCAATTTCTTAATTGCGTCTATAGTTGATCGTCCTCTACGAAATCCATACTGATTGTCAGAGAGACCTTCGGCTACTCTTTCAAGGTGTTGTTCCAAACGGTTACAGATCAATCGTTCCAAAATCTTACCCATTGTATCGATCATACAAAGCGGTCGATAAGAACTTGGATCTCCCGGCGGTTTTCCTGGTTTAGGTAGCAATACCAGTCTTTGAACTTTCCATATTTTCGGAAAAACTCTATCGTCAAAACACTTCATATACATCTCCGTAAAGGGTCGAACACTGTGTTTAATTGCTATTTTAAGAGCGCGGTTTGGAATTCCGTCAAGACCTGGAGCCTTAGCATTTCCAAAACATTCCGACGCTAGCATCACCTCTTGGTCCGTCACTGGATCCATGACATCAATAGAATTTGCATTCTCCTCTACTGTTATATTTTCCCTCTCAATGCTCTGTATTGGAAAAAGAGTTTCAACCACACTCCTCAGAAGTACTGGGCAAGTTGGCGCTAGTTCTCTACAGCTCCTTATTTTAGACATAACCACCTTATAAGCTCCTTCCCATGGATTCTCATCGACTTTGTCGCATAGCTCCTTAAAGCAGAACGATTTGCTTCTCTTAATAGCTATCTTGAGTTCCCTACGTTTGGCTTTAAAAACGGTCCTTAATCTTGCATTGTAGAATGAGTGTGTGTGTATACAAGATGAACACCTGCATTATTGTTCTTTATTTTTTGTATGATTTAATTAGAAGGAGAACCATCTAGACAGCAACAATTAAAGCAACAACAATTAGCCTAATATTTGTTTTGTTCTTTTTATTGTAATATTTTATTTATAATTAAAACAACAACAAAACTTTATTTGATTTTATTCTTTTTGACACACTTTTAATAATAATTTAAGTTGAAGTTTAAAAAGCTAAATCAGCAAAATACAAACATTTCTTTTATTCATTTTATTGTATTCTTTTTCTTTATAATCAAAACAACAACAAAACTATTATTTTATTTTAATGCGACTGACACACTTTAAATAATAATTTAAGTAGAATTTCAAATAGGTAAATCAGCAAAATTAAACATGTTATAAATTTGTATAAATTCATACTTACTTCCTGTCCACAAACATTGTAATATTCTTTTTTTTACACTTTAAAATTAAAACTAAATTACGTATGCATTTTTTTTCCTTTTATTTGACTCATCAATAATTTTCGTTTTAAGTTAATTAAGAAATAAAGTTCACTGTTGTTACAAGTGTCAAAGAAATAACAAGTGTTGTAATTTAACTCGCGCAAACAGCTTGGGAAATAAAGTAAATTTTGTTCTCATAAAAAATGCTGACACATGCATTTATTTTTATATTATATTTAAAAGAAAAACGAATGAGTATTATTTTGATATCTGATTACACTATGTGAATATATTAAAAACTTTTACTTAAAAAACTTGTTCTTAACTTATATAATCATTAACTTAATCATTATGACATTGTATAAACAGTTAACTGGAGTTAATCCATAAATAAATAAATAAATAACTACAATACAAAAAAACAAAAACAATGGTTCTTACAGACTTACTAGGCTACCCTATGGCTTAAAAGTCGCACTCAATTCTTTTCAAAGGATGATGACACTTGCTTTTGCCGGTTTATAATCAGATCAGGCATTCTTATACATGGACGACGTCAGTCGTCAGTATTCTGACTTTACTAAAGAATTTTGCATAACAACAGATGCAAATAAAAATGCTTGTGGTGCGGTTTTGACTCAGGAGTATGAGGGTAAATAGCTACCAATATTTTACGCTTCGAAAACATTACTACATTTACAGACCATATATCTATGGAAAACATTAATTAAAATTATATAGAAAAGGAAACCCTATTGTAGGTAACATAAAAATTAGTGATTTGTTTACTAAAGAGAAACTTGACTTAAGACAATTTTTCTCGAAGCTCGAGGAAGTGGCCAGTAAATTGAACATTAATAAACTACAGTGAGAAGATTTTCGAATTTATTTCAACTAAGGAATTTAAAGATACTACGGCAATAATGTATTACGTAAAATTAAAATAGCGCTATTAAACAAAGTAACAATAATAAATAATAAGAAAGCTAAGGCAATTATAGAGAAAATGCGATGATGACCCGGTTGAAGGAGGCCATTGCGGGATATTTAGAACCGCAGAACAAATAAAAAGGTACTACTACTGGAAAAACATGACAAAAGACATATGTAGCTAAATACGTAAAATCATGTCAAAAATGTCAGTTAACAAAAACAACCAAACACATTAAAAGTCCGATGACTCTCACAGGAACACCCATTATGCCATTTGATACGGTGTATCCAGACACAATCGGACAATTTCCTAGATCAACAAATGGAAATGAATATGCAGTCACATTAATATGTGACTTAACTAAATATTTGGTAACGGTACCAATACCAGATAAATCGGCAAAAACTGCCGCTAAAGCGATAACTTTGTACTTACCTATGGTCCAATGAAGACGTTCACTACGGACATGCGTACAGGATATAAAAACTCTATACTGTCTAAACTTTGCAACCTATTCAAAGTTGAAAAATTAACTTCAACAGCACATCATCACCAGACATTAGGTACAATAGAAAGAACTCACAGAACAGTTAATAAATATGTACGCTCATATATGTATATCAGTGGATAAAGACGACTGGGATTAATGGCTTACATATTTTACTTACTGTTTTAATACAACAACAATAGTACATAATTACTGTCCTTATGAATAAGTTTTCAGTAAAATCCCAAATAGTTTTAATAATTGCAATGAGGTAGATAGGGTTGCACCACTATATAATGTGGACACTTATGCCAAAGAAGTAACATTTAGATTAGAAGTAGCACTTAAGAGAGCCAAACAATTATTAGATATAAAAAAGAGTAACTATGATAGGAATACATTAGATTGTAATTTTAGAATATATGATTTAGTATTTCTTAAAAATGAAACCGGACACAAATTGGATAACCAAATAATAAATGTCCATATAAAATTAAGAAATTAGATTTAATAAATAATGTAACCATAGTGGATAAGATAACTAATAAAGAACAAATAGTACATAAGAATAGACTTAAGCTATACAATAAAAATATATAACTAAATAACTGAGGCCTCAAACAAGAAAACATAAAATAAAATATATATATATACATATATTTATAATTAAGAAAATAATAAAACTATCAGTTATATGAACATTCTTCCGTAAAAGGGGGGTGTGGTGTGTTCATGCAGACATCTGCATTGCCGACGACATAATCTCCAGTTAGCTTTCGTTTTCAGTTTTTGAATTTACTTAGTCTTAAGTTTAACCCTACGGTTAAACAGTTAATTTTGAGTTTAAACCACCAACGTTAATGACCGAAACTAACACAAACAAAACTTACTTACTACTACACATGTAGTTTTTATTTGACTTTTTATGCTTCAGAGTTGTATTTGTTAATATTTATTAATTTCAAAAACTCAATCGTAGTAGACTTTGAAAACAAAAATTTACGATGCTACTTCTTAGTGTGATTGAGAAAAATAGAATAGTATAAAATTTAAATTAAAGAAGTTTGGAAAAAATAGAAACAAAGTTTGAATTTAATTAAAGAAAGAAAGTGCATCAATTTTCTATACGGAAAGATGAGTAAGAAGTCGGACATGCAACAAGGAAGGAAAGTGTTTTCTTTTGTGTGATTTATTTGTGAATTTTAAGTCCTCTAATTTTTGGTTAATATTTTTGTATAGTGTTCCAATTGGTAGATGCTGCCATTAAAGCCTTGAAAGAACGTGGAATCTTATCTTTGACAGCTATCAAGAAATACCTCACCAGCACATATAAGGTAGATGCCCAAAAATTGGCTCCATTCATTAAGAAATATTTGAAGAGTGCTGTTATCAGTGGAAAATTAATTCAAACTAAAGGTAAGGGTGCTTCTGGTTCATTCAAATTGTCAGCTGCTGCTTCAAAGGAAACCAAAGCAAAAAACCCACTGCTGAAAAGAAAAAGCCTGCTGCTGACAAAAAAGGCACTCGTAGTAAAAATCCATCTGCCGAGAAAAAGACTGCTGAGGAGAAGAAGACAGAAAAGAAGACTGGTGCTGTTAAGTCTAAACCAACTAAAAAGGCCCCAGCAACTAAACAAAAGCCCCTAAGGCCAAGAGTGCAGCCGCTACAAGAAGTAGATTAATTATCGAAATGATTATATATAAATAACAACTTATTTATTTTTTAATTTAGAATAAAATATATTTTTTTTTAATAAAAATATATCAAAACAAAAAACATTTTTCTTTTGTAAGGGGGTATGATGCGTCAACTGTGACTATTCAACTAGTCAACTGAGACTAGTCAACTATAGTTGACTAGTCACAGTTGACTAGTTAACTGGTTACACTTGACTATAGTCAAGTATAGTTGACTAGTCACAGTTGACTAGTTAACTGGTTACACTTGACTATAGTCAAGTATAGTTGACTAGTCACAGTTGACTAGTTAACTGGTTACACTTGACTATAGTCAACTATAGTTGACTAGTCACAGTTGACTAGTTAACTGGTTACACTTGACTATAGTCAACTATAGTTTTTCACATTGCCCTTACTAACTTGATGGGAAGTTGTGACTAGTTTATACGTCACACTTTACGGTCAAATAACTAGTCATTTGACTAGTTATGTTCTGGTAGGGAGTACACCCAAACCTGTTTTTACACGGTTTTTTTACGCGAATTTGAAATAACACGGTTTTTTTTTCAATAACTGCCATGTTGATACTTGACGGCCTTCAACTGGCAAATAAGTTGGCAGAACACTTTTTGACATGTGATAACATAATTGAAAGAGCTGTGAAATTTCAATCAGGCCTATATGGCTAGATACAGAAAGCTCTATAAAGAGCTTTCCAAAGCTGGATCACAACGCACTATAACAGAATTTGCTGTTAAAAGAAATAAACCAGCGGCAGAAGCAGCTTCTGAAGATGTAGAAGGAATAAGTATTTCTGCTGATGAGACTGATATTGAGCCACCCCAGCAAAAGAGAATGCGCTTGCTATCAGAAACTGACTGCGAATAAAATAAAAAAATTTTTTATTGAAAATAATTCCGTTCCTAATTGTCTTAAGAGTTTGATAACTAATTTTATTTTTGTAAATGGAAGAGAATTTTTAAGTTTTTTCTTAATTTTTTTATAATCATAAAATTAAATAAAATAAAAACTCTGTGTATACTATTGAACTAAATCTGTGCGTTTTTATAAAGTTATTCCATTTTATAGGCATATGTGGGCTGCTGCATCAATCCTATGTATATCTTTTCAGTTTGTTTATACACTTACATACATACATAATATTTGTCTTTTTTACGCGTTTTTTTTACACGGTATCCACTGGAACGTATCTACGGCGTAAAAAAAGGTTTGGGTGTATTCAGCTTTTGTTTGTTTTTATTTGTTTTTGTTTACTTTTTTTTCTATACAAAAGCAAATTGTTGTGAAACACTTTTAAATTTTTGCTTATAAGAGTTGCAGCTCTACAAGGTTTAACCTACCATTCAAAAACTGTAAATTAAGATAACGAAAGATTAACTAACTGGAGATTAACTTAATCTCGAGTTTAAACTTGCATTCAAACTGGCCTTAAAATTTATAAATACATATTCCTATGATTCTAATGTGCATAAATAATTATAAGAGTGTTTTTTATTATTACTATTCTAGCTAGAGGTATTGTTTTGCAATTTAATAAAATAAACAAAAAAAATCACTTTGATAGAACAATATTCGACAGTGTACTTATGTATATGTAAAATCCATAAATATTTACTCAGATTAAACCATAAATGTAATATTCCATAATATTACAAGAATAAATATTTATAATGACATAAAACTTAAGAAGCAAATATAACTTTTTCAATTAAGGCCTAATCGGTAGTTTCGAATTTTTAATTACGAAACATCACTGTCCAGAACAGCTGACTCCTGCAAATGTTTGTATATGAATTTCTTTGCAGTGTGTTGTGTGTTCACGTGTGTGTTTTGCCTTGTGTTCTGTTTCGTTTTTATTTACATTCTTCGTTGACAGATGTCACATTTATTTTATGTCTGACATAAAATAATGATTCTAAATAAAGTGCTTTTCATAATTATAGCACAACCTTAATTTTTTAATTTATACATTTATAATAACAACAACACAACATTTCATTATGTGTAGTGTTAATGTAAAAGAAAAAAAAACAGTAAATTTTTCAGTGTTAGTGTAATTTGTACTTCAGTATAAAAATTGAGGTTTTTGGTCTTTGAATAATTATAGCACCAGTCTCATTTTTGTTAAATGAGAAGCTTTATTTACCAAAAATATTGATACTTAAAACTAAGTAATCCACCCCTTAGACCTTACTAAATTAAATATTCGATCTTTCATACTCTTATAAAGATTATTTAATATTTCTCCGTCTATTTTCCGCCACTCGTCGATTATTTTTAATTTCAAATCGTCAACACTGGTAAATTGTCTGTTATTTGAATACACTCTTCGAACAAGAATTCCTCAAACGTTTTCAATAATATTCATGTCAGGAAAGCAAGCTGGCCACGATAAAACCTCAATAAATTGGTTACGAAACCATTTCATACTGAAACTGAAGTTCGAGGCAACCACTTGAAGAAATAGCCCCCCAAACCATGAGACTACTTTCCCAAAAATTTCTTTTAGTAAAATACTTATGTTCCTTTCTAAGGTCACGCCAGCGATATCGATAGCCATCTGGTCCATCTAAGTTCCACTTTTTTTCATCAGAGAATATGACCTAAAGACAAAAAATTTTACATTCATTGTTTTTTATTATTAAAATGCTGGTGGTGCTATAATTTGGTGGTTTAATTACGAAAAGCACTTTATTTTAGAGTTGATACTTTTACAAAATGTTACTAATGCTCAGTTTACACAATATAACTTTATATACGTAAAATCAGATGTCAGAATTTACGAGTTCTCTGGCTGTCATACCTCGACTAGCCAGATCAGCAGGGCTATTATGAGATTCTACATGATTCCAATTATCGATGCCAATAGTATCCAAAACATACGAAACTATATTCGCATGGGGGTTTCTGAAACCAGGACAGAACTATTTCAAGTCCGTCCAATAAAAAGCTTTCGAATTGGTAAAATTCAGCTTTGTGAGGAGTGAATGAATAAACGCGGTAAGGTTTGCACCTTTATTGGCGCAACCTTTGTCTTCACCTGACGGGGTTTTGATTCTGCTATAGCGGCTGGCAGCATATGTTTTCTCAGAAGCATCACAAAATGCATGAAGTTGTACTTCATTCTCAGGGTTAAAATTAACCTAGCGCGGGATGTTAATCCTGTCGATGAACGAGTAATCATCGAAAAATTCGCGACACCTGTGTAACGTCATGATTTTCAAACAATCGTCGCATTCGGTTCTGTCTTTCCAAATTTGTTGCATAAGAAACTTAGCTACAATTATTTTGAGTGCTAGCCACCCAACAGGGTCAAATAGCTTGGCTATTTGCAAAAGGACAGAACGTTTGGTTACTTGGGTAATATCGAGCGTTGGAGATGGCTTGAAGAAGAATGAATCTAAGCTCGCGTTCCAACGTAAACCTAACGTTCTAGCAAATAAATTTCCGCAAATACTGACATTAATTGTAAATACCATCAACTTTACGAACAATCACCTATAAAGGTGCTTAACCTCAACTATATTCATATTACCAACACTCGCCTATAAATGTGTTTAACTTCAACTGTACTCACCTTACCAACAATCACCTTAACCTCAACTATATTCATCTTACCAACAATCACCTATAAACAACAATATTCATCTTATCTACAATCACCTATAAATGTGCTTATCCTCAACTATATTCATCTTACCAACAATCACCTATAAATATGCTTATCCTCAACTATATTCATCTCATCAATAATCACCTTAACCTCAACTATATTCATCTTAAGTAGAATCACCTACAAATGTGCTTAGCCTCAACTATATTCATCTTACCAACAATCACCTATAAATGTGATTATCCTCAACTATATTCATCTTAATCACCTTAACCTCAACTATACTCATCTTAAGAACAATCACCTATAAATGTGTTTAACCTCAACTACATTCATCTTACCAGCAATCACCTATAAATGTGCTTAACCTCAAATATATCCATTACACCAATGATCAGGTATTTGACTGACATCGACAAAACTGACGGACATCAAGAAAATTTTTTCTTTTTATTTGTACATATTTAGTATATCTCATTTTAGTAAATTAAATTATATCCTATTCACTGTTATTATCTATTAACTTTAAGTATGTGTTTAAACTTGAACATCTTTTATATTTTTATTGTAAGAATATAAGTAGGTTTTTTTTATTTCTCCTCCAAGTCTTAATTCTCTAAGTTAGGGCGCGAGTTAGCTTTTTAAGTAATTCCGTTTAAAAAAAACGAACTAGTTTTTCTGTTGTCCAAATATTAACTGATTTTATTATTATTTTCATCTTTATATTAAACTTATTATCAAAATACAAAAGTGCTATTTAGTCTTGGTGGTTTATTTGGTGGGTCTGATGTTATTGTTGCTGTGGTTGTGGATATTTCTGTATCTTAGTGTGGAGCGATGGCCAAAAGAATTGATGGTCAGGAGCGACTATAGTTGTAGCGGGGTGTTCATTTACCACGAATTTTATTTTCTGTTTGGTTATATAAATATAAATTACTACTCCAATTATTACGACAAGGGTTCAATAATTTATATACTTGTGAAGTTCTGTATTATTTGATAAAACCTTGATTGCGAATTTGTGTGCGTATCATGGGTATTAATCTGAAAAAAACAAGAATTATAAAAATAGTTTTTTCTTTATTTTTGATTTGTGAAGCTTTTTGTTTTGTGTAGTGAATAATGTTGCTTTGTTGTTTTGCTTTACCTTGTGCCTAGAAAATCTTGGTGTTAATTTATTTCTCTTACATTCCTTCCTATATATAGTCATCTACATCATAGTCCAGTGGGTCTTGTCTATTTGTATTAAGTTTTTCTATGCGTTTGTCTGTGTCGGTTTACAATTTTTTTCTAATAGATTCATAAAGTTAAGTTTGAAATTGTTTAATTTTGGAAATATATTCGTGTTCATTGTTGAATGTAATTTGGCGGTCAATTTTATAAGTTCTTCCGTAGAAAAGCTCGAAAGGTGTAAATTTAGTGGCAGAATGGATTGCATTATTATATGTTCTTCTGTTAGGATGACATCATGATCCATTTCTCACTTTTTCCTTTAATTTTTTCGACTATTAATCTGTAAGTTTCAGTTAATGTTAAGTGAAGTCTTTCTACAGGGGCATTGCTACTAGATTGTTGGAAAGACTTAAAGTGTAAGTTAATTTGGTATTGTTGGCAAAAGTCTTTAAATATGTTTGAATTGAATTCGGTTCCTTGGTCACAAACGATTTTGTTAGGTATGCCGTGCAGGCTAAGAAAGTGTTTAAGGATTTAATAACGCAAAGACTGTTTCTCGCTGTTAGGGTATATGCGGCGGCGAATTTGGAAAATTTGTCTATAATAGTTAAAATATTTTTGCCGTTAATTGTGTAAATATCTATATGTATTATATCTAATGGTTTAACAGGTGTTGGGGGTTTTTCAAATTTATTTTTTGGAGGATGTCTATCATATTTTTGCCTTTGGCATGGAGCGCAATTATTTATTGTTTGAACTATTTTTGATTTCATGTATGGAGAATAGTATTCACGTTTAAGATGATCGTATGTTTCTTGTATGCCTCTATGATTATTTTTCTCATGATAGTCTTGAATGATTTTATCCTGATTATCATTTTCCTTTATATCCTTCACTATTTCAGTACACCTAACTAAACGGAAAATTGTGCTTTGTGCAAAATGTTTTGAATAATCGAATAGTTTCATCATCTGTAAAAATTTGTGTGGTTTTATTAGGAGCAAGATGGTTTTTTAAAATGTTCGTTATAATTTCTTCTGTAAAATCGGGTTATGTAAATGTCTTCCTAAGTTTATTTTTAAAAATTACTTCTCGTTTTACGTGGGAATTAGAGTTTCCTTTCTTAAATAGAGCTTGTAAATTAAACTCATTTATTGATTTTTCTGAAATCGGGATACCGTCATCACAGTTTTCTTCTGCTGAGCGAATAATACTACCTGAAGTAGCTTGATTGGACATGGTGTTAAACACATTTGTATTTAAAGCAACTGATGGGTCTGTTTTATTCGACTAAGTTCATCCTCATTAGTGTTCAGTTTGCCTTTTTTGTATATAATTTCATAATCAAATTTCTCTAGTTTTAATCGCCATCTATCATTAATTTTGAATTTGGCTCTTTCAGGCTCATAATCCATGTAAGTGGTTTATGATCTGTTATGATTCTGAACCCGTGACCAAATAAGTATGGTCGAAAATATTTTGTCGCCTAAATTATGGCTAAGAGTTCTTTTTCGATTGTTGAGTAATTTATTTCTGATGTTGTTAGTGTGCGACTTGCGTAACAAATCGGTTTATCATTAACTATAGGTCCTTGTGAAAGAATGGCTCCTAACGCAAAATCACTTGCGTCTGTCGTGAAATTAAAAGGTATGGAAAAATCTGGATATTGTAAGATCGGGTCATTTATTAAGAGGTTTTTACAAATTTCAAAAGTTTTTTGTAGTTATCATCGACTATAATAGTTTTATTTTTCTTTAGACAAGCTGTAAATGGCTTTGTTATTTTGGCAAAGTCCTTAATAAATTTACGATAGTATCCTAATAGACCTAAAAATGATTTTATTTCTTTTTGGTTTGTGGGAATGGGAAAGTTTTGGATCGCTTTTATTTTGTCAGGATTTAGTTTTACTCCTGTAGTCACTAAATGACCTAAAAATGCTCATTCTTTATGTAAGAATTCAGACTTGTCTAATTGAATTTTAGGGTTGGCTTCTCTAATGGCTTCAAAATTTTTTTTTAATTTTCTGAATGTTCTTGAAGTGAAGTGGAATATACAATAATGTCGTCTAAATATACAAGACATACTGTGCCCATCAAATCTTTAAGAACGCAATCCATCACTCTTTGAAATGTTGATGGTGCATTTTTAATCCGAAGAGCATTCTAACAAATTCGTAGTGGCCACTACTGTAAATGCCGTCTTAGAAATATCCTTTCTATTTGATGGAATCCACTAGCTAAATCCAATGTAGTAAAATACATGCACTGATCAAGTTTATCTAATATTTCGTTTATGTTTGGTATTGGGTATCCGCTTTTTTGGGACTATCCAAACAGGTGCACTCCAAGGTGAGTAGCTTTTCCGTATAATACCATGATTTATGAATATGGGCTACCTATATGATTTTGTGTAAATAGGAATGTCATCTCTGGTGGCAATGTTGTGTTTAATTTTATTGGTAAAGGTAAGAGACTGATTTTCTTTAATAAAAATATCTTCAAACTCTTTATATAGTCTTGTTATAACTTTCCGTTCTTCTACATTAGTAGTATGTTATGTACCTTCGGGATCAATTGCTCCATACAAAATTTGGCTCATGCATAGCTGTAAAAGAGTAAAAACATTGCAGAATTGAAATGAATTGTGTGCGATCGGTCTAGGTTTGTAACATGTATTATGAAAAGGTATTGCTCTTTAATGTGTATGTGTGTGTGTGTGTGTTAAAATTTGGGAGCATGCATATCTGGAAAAGAATTAAATCATTTTAATTTTAATTTTTTCCATACAAATTTGGGATCATAATTGCTTTTTCTTGGTCCTTTCATTTGTATTGCTTTGCAAACGAATGACTGGACGAACAGAATGAGTGTGTGCACGTATCCTCATCTACATCCCAGAGTATAAATAGACTGTAATGTGAAAATGTATGTACGTATGTACGAATGAACGGACAGAATGAGTGTTTTTTTTTTTTTTTTTGAGGTGAAAAAAAAAAATCATCGAAAGACACTGTTGCCACTGCAACATTAGTGTGAGACTTTAACCCACTAAAAAACCACCTCTACGATTCGAAGCTGTTTGTCCTATGGTACTACCGTTAATTATTTCATCACAGGACGAGTTCTAGCCTATTGACTACTACTATTGATTTCTATCTCTTTCTATCCTACGAATTCTCTCTATCCTTCTCAATTCCTGCATCACATTTGCAGACAGCATCTTGACATATTGCCAAACCTCAACAGACCGCAGCATATGCGGAACTATATTGCCTGGTGTCACTATTTCATCTACCATCGTCTCTAACAGCTCGCGTTCCAATCTAAATCTATCGCAATAAAAGAAAATATGGTCAGCATTCTCAATTCCATTATGGCAGAAGGAGCAAGATACCTCATTGTCGTGGCCATATTTACAGAGATATTCCCTGAAGCAGCCATGCCCTGTCAATAACTGTGTCATGTAAAAGTCAACATGACCGTGTCTCCTTTCAACCCAACTTGTACATTTTTGACAAGTCTATGTGTCCATCGCCCTTTCGTCGCAGTATCCCGCTGAATCTGCCATTCGTCTAAACTCTTTTGTCTTTCCTCCCTTCGTTCTTCCGTAGTTAATTTTCTACCAACAATACTAACTCTATCGTATATCCTCTTCAGTTCCATAGCCATAACATCAGGCGGAGTTATACCAGATATGACACTAATAGCCTCATATGAAACTGTGCGGAAACCACTAGCAACCCTAAGGGCGCTTAGACGAAACAAAGACCTTGCAGCCCTAGCGTAGGTTCTAATACCCAACGCCGGTCCCCACACTGGTGCTGCATACATCATAATCGACTGAGTAACCTTTGCCAATAACAGTCTTCTGCTCTGATTTGGCCCTCCTATATTAGCCATAATGCGGGATAATGCTGCATTCACTCGAGCAGCCTTCTCACAAGCCTTCTCAATATTTGTTCTAAAATTTAATCTTACGTCAATCATTACTCCTAAATATCTAAGCGCTAGCTAAGAAGTTATATTATGTCCGTCTATATTAAGTGTAATCCATTCAATTTTCTTTCTGCTCGTTATCAAAATAGCTTCAGTTTTCTGTCCAGCCAGTTGAAGATTCGCTGACATAAGCCAGCTCTTTATTCTACTCAACGTCGTCATACACGTAGCCTCAATTTGATGCAATTCCTTCGCCACAATTGTTACTGCTATATCGTCAGCATAACCAATGATCTGCACACCTCTTGGTACTGGGAGACGCAACACTCCATAGTAGAGTATATTCCATAGCAGTGGACCTAGCACAGAGCCCTGTGGAACTCCACCAGTTATTTTATAGCTCTTAATTCCTTCATCTGTGTCATAGAGTAGTATTCTTTTAGAAAGATAACTGTTAATGATACGCATAAGATGCGCCGGCGTCTGTATAGTCCGCAAAGCCTGTATAATGTGCGACCAGCACGCGGAATTAAAAGCATTTCTAACATCAAGTGTTATGACGGCACAATGTTCCTTAGAACCACCCATCCATCTGGTTCCTTCAATTGCATTGCCTGCTATCGTTGTCAATTTCTTAATTGCGTCTATAGTTGATCGTCCTCTACGAAATCCATACTGATTGTCAGAGAGACCTTCGGCTACTCTTTCAAGGTGTTGTTCCAAACGGTTACAGATCAATCGTTCCAAAATCTTACCCATTGTATCGATCATACAAAGCGGTCGATAAGAACTTGGATCTCCCGGCGGTTTTCCTGGTTTAGGTAGCAATACCAGTCTTTGAACTTTCCATATTTTCGGAAAAACTCTATCGTCAAAACACTTCATATACATCTCCGTAAAGGGTCGAACACTGTGTTTAATTGCTATTTTAAGAGCGCGGTTTGGAATTCCGTCAAGACCTGGAGCCTTAGCATTTCCAAAACATTCCGACGCTAGCATCACCTCTTGGTCCGTCACTGGATCCATGACATCAATAGAATTTGCATTCTCCTCTACTGTTATATTTTCCCTCTCAATGCTCTGTATTGGAAAAAGAGTTTCAACCACACTCCTCAGAAGTACTGGGCAAGTTGGCGCTAGTTCTCTACAGCTCCTTATTTTAGACATAACCACCTTATAAGCTCCTTCCCATGGATTCTCATCGACTTTGTCGCATAGCTCCTTAAAGCAGAACGATTTGCTTCTCTTAATAGCTATCTTGAGTTCCCTACGTTTGGCTTTAAAAACGGTCCTTAATCTTGCATTGTAGAATGAGTGTGTGTGTATACAAGATGAACACCTGCATTATTGTTCTTTATTTTTTGTATGATTTAATTAGAAGGAGAACCATCTAGACAGCAACAATTAAAGCAACAACAATTAGCCTAATATTTGTTTTGTTCTTTTTATTGTAATATTTTATTTATAATTAAAACAACAACAAAACTTTATTTGATTTTATTCTTTTTGACACACTTTTAATAATAATTTAAGTTGAAGTTTAAAAAGCTAAATCAGCAAAATACAAACATTTCTTTTATTCATTTTATTGTATTCTTTTTCTTTATAATCAAAACAACAACAAAACTATTATTTTATTTTAATGTGACTGACACACTTTAAATAATAATTTAAGTAGAATTTCAAATAGGTAAATCAGCAAAATTAAACATGTTATAAATTTGTATAAATTCATACTTACTTCCTGTCCACAAACATTGTAATATTCTTTTTTTTTACACTTTAAAATTAAAACTAAATTACGTATGCATTTTTTTTCCTTTTATTTGACTCATCAATAATTTTCGTTTTAAGTTAATTAAGAAATAAAGTTCACTGTTGTTACAGGTGTCAAAGAAATAACAAGTGTTGTAATTTAACTCGCGCAAACAGCTTGGGAAATAAAGTAAATTTTGTTCTCATAAAAAATGCTGACACATGCATTTATTTTTATATTATATTTAAAAGAAAAACGAATGAGTATTATTTTGATATCTGATTACACTATGTGAATATATTAAAAACTTTTACTTAAAAAACTTGTTCTTAACTTATATAATCATTAACTTAATCATTATGACATTGTATAAACAGTTAACTGGAGTTAATCCATAAATAAATAAATAAATAACTACAATACAAAAAAACAAAAACAATGGTTCTTACAGACTTACTAGGCTACCCTATGGCTTAAAAGTCGCACTCAATTCTTTTCAAAGGATGATGACACTTGCTTTTGCCGGTTTATAATCAGATCAGGCATTCTTATACATGGACGACGTCAGTCGTCAGTATTCTGACTTTACTAAAGAATTTTGCATAACAACAGATGCAAATAAAAATGCTTGTGGTGCGGTTTTGACTCAGGAGTATGAGGGTAAATAGCTACCAATATTTTACGCTTCGAAAACATTACTACATTTACAGACCATATATCTATGGAAAACATTAATTAAAATTATATAGAAAAGGAAACCCTATTGTAGGTAACATAAAAATTAGTGATTTGTTTACTAAAGAGAAACTTGACTTAAGACAATTTTTCTCGAAGCTCGAGGAAGTGGCCAGTAAATTGAACATTAATAAACTACAGTGAGAAGATTTTCGAATTTATTTCAACTAAGGAATTTAAAGATACTACGGGCAATAATGTATTACGTAAAATTAAAATAGCGCTATTAAACAAAGTAACAATAATAAATAATAAGAAAGCTAAGGCAATTATAGAGAAAATGCGATGATGACCCGGTTGAAGGAGGCCATTGCGGGATATTTAGAACCGCAGAACAAATAAAAAGGTACTACTACTGGAAAAACATGACAAAAGACATATGTAGCTAAATACGTAAAATCATGTCAAAAATGTCAGTTAACAAAAACAACCAAACACATTAAAAGTCCGATGACTCTCACAGGAACACCCATTATGCCATTTGATACGGTGTATCCAGACACAATCGGACAATTTCCTAGATCAACAAATGGAAATGAATATGCAGTCACATTAATATGTGACTTAACTAAATATTTGGTAACGGTACCAATACCAGATAAATCGGCAAAAACTGCCGCTAAAGCGATAACTTTGTACTTACCTATGGTCCAATGAAGACGTTCACTACGGACATGCGTACAGGATATAAAAACTCTATACTGTCTAAACTTTGCAACCTATTCAAAGTTGAAAAATTAACTTCAACAGCACATCATCACCAGACATTAGGTACAATAGAAAGAACTCACAGAACAGTTAATAAATATGTACGCTCATATATGTATATCAGTGGATAAAGACGACTGGGATTAATGGCTTACATATTTTACTTACTGTTTTAATACAACAACAATAGTACATAATTACTGTCCTTATGAATAAGTTTTCAGTAAAATCCCAAATAGTTTTAATAATTGCAATGAGGTAGATAGGGTTGCACCACTATATAATGTGGACACTTATGCCAAAGAAGTAACATTTAGATTAGAAGTAGCACTTAAGAGAGCCAAACAATTATTAGATATAAAAAAGAGTAACTATGATAGGAATACATTAGATTGTAATTTTAGAATATATGATTTAGTATTTCTTAAAAATGAAACCGGACACAAATTGGATAACCAAATAATAAATGTCCATATAAAATTAAGAAATTAGATTTAATAAATAATGTAACCATAGTGGATAAGATAACTAATAAAGAACAAATAGTACATAAGAATAGACTTAAGCTATACAATAAAAATATATAACTAAATAACTGAGGCCTCAAACAAGAAAACATAAAATAAAATATATATATGTACATATATTTATAATTAAGAAAATAATAAAACTATCAGTTATATGAACATTCTTCCGTAAAAGGGGGGTGTGGTGTGTTCATGCAGACATCTGCATTGCCGACGACATAATCTCCAGTTAGCTTTCGTTTTCAGTTTTTGAATTTACTTAGTCTTAAGTTTAACCCTACGGTTAAACAGTTAATTTTGAGTTTAAACCACCAACGTTAATGACCGAAACTAACACAAACAAAACTTACTTACTACTACACATGTAGTTTTTATTTGACTTTTTATGCTTCAGAGTTGTATTTGTTAATATTTATTAATTTCAAAAACTCAATCGTAGTAGACTTTGAAAACAAAAATTTACGATGCTACTTCTTAGTGTGATTGAGAAAAATAGAATAGTATAAAATTTAAATTAAAGAAGTTTGGAAAAAATAGAAACAAAGTTTGAATTTAATTAAAGAAAGAAAGTGCATCAATTTTCTATACGGAAAGATGAGTAAGAAGTCGGACATGCAACAAGGAAGGAAAGTGTTTTCTTTTGTGTGATTTATTTGTGAATTTTAAGTCCTCTAATTTTTGGTTAATATTTTTGTATAGTGTTCCAATTGGTAGATGCTGCCATTAAAGCCTTGAAAGAACGTGGAATCTTATCTTTGACAGCTATCAAGAAATACCTCACCAGCACATATAAGGTAGATGCCCAAAAATTGGCTCCATTCATTAAGAAATATTTGAAGAGTGCTGTTATCAGTGGAAAATTAATTCAAACTAAAGGTAAGGGTGCTTCTGGTTCATTCAAATTGTCAGCTGCTGCTTCAAAGGAAACCAAAGCAAAAAACCCACTGCTGAAAAGAAAAAGCCTGCTGCTGACAAAAATGGCACTCGTAGTAAAAATCCATCTGCCGAGAAAAAGACTGCTGAGGAGAAGAAGACAGAAAAGAAGACTGGTGCTGTTAAGTCTAAACCAACTAAAAAGGCCCCAGCAACTAAACAAAAGCCCCTAAGGCCAAGAGTGCAGCCGCTACAAGAAGTAGATTAATTATCGAAATGATTATATATAAATAACAACTTATTTATTTTTTAATTTAGAATAAAATATATTTTTTTTAATAAAAATATATCAAAACAAAAAACATTTTTCTTTTGTAAGGGGGTATGATGCGTCAACTGTGACTATTCAACTAGTCAACTGAGACTAGTCAACTATAGTTGACTAGTCACAGTTGACTAGTTAACTGGTTACACTTGACTATAGTCAAGTATAGTTGACTAGTCACAGTTGACTAGTTAACTGGTTACACTTGACTATAGTCAAGTATAGTTGACTAGTCACAGTTGACTAGTTAACTGGTTACACTTGACTATAGTCAACTATAGTTGACTAGTCACAGTTGACTAGTTAACTGGTTACACTTGACTATAGTCAACTATAGTTTTTCACATTGCCCTTACTAACTTGATGGGAAGTTGTGACTAGTTTATACGTCACACTTTACGGTCAAATAACTAGTCATTTGACTAGTTATGTTCTGGTAGGGAGTACACCCAAACCTGTTTTTACACGGTTTTTTTACGCGAATTTGAAATAACACGGTTTTTTTTTTCAATAACTGCCATGTTGATACTTGACGGCCTTCAACTGGCAAATAAGTTGGCAGAACACTTTTTGACATGTGATAACATAATTGAAAGAGCTGTGAAATTTCAATCAGGCCTATATGGCTAGATACAGAAAGCTCTATAAAGAGCTTTCCAAAGCTGGATCACAACGCACTATAACAGAATTTGCTGTTAAAAGAAATAAACCAGCGGCAGAAGCAGCTTCTGAAGATGTAGAAGGAATAAGTATTTCTGCTGATGAGACTGATATTGAGCCACCCCAGCAAAAGAGAATGCGCTTGCTATCAGAAACTGACTGCGAATAAAATAAAAAAATTTTTTATTGAAAATAATTCCGTTCCTAATTGTCTTAAGAGTTTGATAACTAATTTTATTTTTGTAAATGGAAGAGAATTTTTAAGTTTTTTCTTAATTTTTTTATAATCATAAAATTAAATAAAATAAAAACTCTGTGTATACTATTGAACTAAATCTGTGCGTTTTTATAAAGTTATTCCATTTTATAGGCATATGTGGGCTGCTGCATCAATCCTATGTATATCTTTTCAGTTTGTTTATACACTTACATACATACATAATATTTGTCTTTTTTACGCGTTTTTTTTACACGGTATCCACTGGAACGTATCTACGGCGTAAAAAAGGTTTGGGTGTATTCAGCTTTTGTTTGTTTTTATTTGTTTTTGTTTACTTTTTTTTCTATACAAAAGCAAATTGTTGTGAAACACTTTTAAATTTTTGCTTATAAGAGTTGCAGCTCTACAAGGTTTAACCTACCATTCAAAAACTGTAAATTAAGATAACGAAAGATTAACTAACTGGAGATTAACTTAATCTCGAGTTTAAACTTGCATTCAAACTGGCCTTAAAATTTATAAATACATATTCCTATGATTCTAATGTGCATAAATAATTATAAGAGTGTTTTTTATTATTACTATTCTAGCTAGAGGTATTGTTTTGCAATTTAATAAAATAAACAAAAAAAATCACTTTGATAGAACAATATTCGACAGTGTACTTATGTATATGTAAAATCCATAAATATTTACTCAGATTAAACCATAAATGTAATATTCCATAATATTACAAGAATAAATATTTATAATGACATAAAACTTAAGAAGCAAATATAACTTTTTCAATTAAGGCCTAATCGGTAGTTTCGAATTTTTAATTACGAAACATCACTGTCCAGAACAGCTGACTCCTGCAAATGTTTGTATATGAATTTCTTTGCAGTGTGTTGTGTGTTCACGTGTGTGTTTTGCCTTGTGTTCTGTTTCGTTTTTATTTACATTCTTCGTTGACAGATGTCACATTTATTTTATGTCTGACATAAAATAATGATTCTAAATAAAGTGCTTTTCATAATTATAGCACAACCTTAATTTTTTAATTTATACATTTATAATAACAACAACACAACATTTCATTATGTGTAGTGTTAATGTAAAAGAAAAAAAAACAGTAAATTTTTCAGTGTTAGTGTAATTTGTACTTCAGTATAAAAATTGAGGTTTTTGGTCTTTGAATAATTATAGCACCAGTCTCATTTTTGTTAAATGAGAAGCTTTATTTACCAAAAATATTGATACTTAAAACTAAGTAATCCACCCCTTAGACCTTACTAAATTAAATATTCGATCTTTCATACTCTTATAAAGATTATTTAATATTTCTCCGTCTATTTTCCGCCACTCGTCGATTATTTTTAATTTCAAATCGTCAACACTGGTAAATTGTCTGTTATTTGAATACACTCTTCGAACAAGAATTCCTCAAACGTTTTCAATAATATTCATGTCAGGAAAGCAAGCTGGCCACGATAAAACCTCAATAAATTGGTTACGAAACCATTTCATACTGAAACTGAAGTTCGAGGCAACCACTTGAAGAAATAGCCCCCCAAACCATGAGACTACTTTCCCAAAAATTTCTTTTAGTAAAATACTTATGTTCCTTTCTAAGGTCACGCCAGCGATATCGATAGCCATCTGGTCCATCTAAGTTCCACTTTTTTTCATCAGAGAATATGACCTAAAGACAAAAAATTTTACATTCATTGTTTTTTATTATTAAAATGCTGGTGGTGCTATAATTTGGTGGTTTAATTACGAAAAGCACTTTATTTTAGAGTTGATACTTTTACAAAATGTTACTAATGCTCAGTTTACACAATATAACTTTATATACGTAAAATCAGATGTCAGAATTTACGAGTTCTCTGGCTGTCATACCTCGACTAGCCAGATCAGCAGGGCTATTATGAGATTCTACATGATTCCAATTATCGATGCCAATAGTATCCAAAACATACGAAACTATATTCGCATGGGGGTTTCTGAAACCAGGACAGAACTATTTCAAGTCCGTCCAATAAAAAGCTTTCGAATTGGTAAAATTCAGCTTTGTGAGGAGTGAATGAATAAACGCGGTAAGGTTTGCACCTTTATTGGCGCAACCTTTGTCTTCACCTGACGGGGTTTTGATTCTGCTATAGCGGCTGGCAGCATATGTTTTCTCAGAAGCATCACAAAATGCATGAAGTTGTACTTCATTCTCAGGGTTAAAATTAACCTAGCGCGGGATGTTAATCCTGTCGATGAACGAGTAATCATCGAAAAATTCGCGACACCTGTGTAACGTCATGATTTTCAAACAATCGTCGCATTCGGTTCTGTCTTTCCAAATTTGTTGCATAAGAAACTTAGCTACAATTATTTTGAGTGCTAGCCACCCAACAGGGTCAAATAGCTTGGCTATTTGCAAAAGGACAGAACGTTTGGTTACTTGGGTAATATCGAGCGTTGGAGATGGCTTGAAGAAGAATGAATCTAAGCTCGCGTTCCAACGTAAACCTAACGTTCTAGCAAATAAATTTCCGCAAATACTGACATTAATTGTAAATACCATCAACTTTACGAACAATCACCTATAAAGGTGCTTAACCTCAACTATATTCATATTACCAACACTCGCCTATAAATGTGTTTAACTTCAACTGTACTCACCTTACCAACAATCACCTTAACCTCAACTATATTCATCTTACCAACAATCACCTATAAACAACAATATTCATCTTATCTACAATCACCTATAAATGTGCTTATCCTCAACTATATTCATCTTACCAACAATCACCTATAAATATGCTTATCCTCAACTATATTCATCTCATCAATAATCACCTTAACCTCAACTATATTCATCTTAAGTAGAATCACCTACAAATGTGCTTAGCCTCAACTATATTCATCTTACCAACAATCACCTATAAATGTGATTATCCTCAACTATATTCATCTTAATCACCTTAACCTCAACTATACTCATCTTAAGAACAATCACCTATAAATGTGTTTAACCTCAACTACATTCATCTTACCAGCAATCACCTATAAATGTGCTTAACCTCAAATATATCCATTACACCAATGATCAGGTATTTGACTGACATCGACAAAACTGACGGACATCAAGAAAATTTTTTCTTTTTATTTGTACATATTTAGTATATCTCATTTTAGTAAATTAAATTATATCCTATTCACTGTTATTATCTATTAACTTTAAGTATGTGTTTAAACTTGAACATCTTTTATATTTTTATTGTAAGAATATAAGTAGGTTTTTTTTATTTCTCCTCCAAGTCTTAATTCTCTAAGTTAGGGCGCGAGTTAGCTTTTTAAGTAATTCCGTTTAAAAAAAACGAACTAGTTTTTCTGTTGTCCAAATATTAACTGATTTTATTATTATTTTCATCTTTATATTAAACTTATTATCAAAATACAAAAGTGCTATTTAGTCTTGGTGGTTTATTTGGTGGGTCTGATGTTATTGTTGCTGTGGTTGTGGATATTTCTGTATCTTAGTGTGGAGCGATGGCCAAAAGAATTGATGGTCAGGAGCGACTATAGTTGTAGCGGGGTGTTCATTTACCACGAATTTTATTTTCTGTTTGGTTATATAAATATAAATTACTACTCCAATTATTACGACAAGGGTTCAATAATTTATATACTTGTGAAGTTCTGTATTATTTGATAAAACCTTGATTGCGAATTTGTGTGCGTATCATGGGTATTAATCTGAAAAAAACAAGAATTATAAAAATAGTTTTTTCTTTATTTTTGATTTGTGAAGCTTTTTGTTTTGTGTAGTGAATAATGTTGCTTTGTTGTTTTGCTTTACCTTGTGCCTAGAAAATCTTGGTGTTAATTTATTTCTCTTACATTCCTTCCTATATATAGTCATCTACATCATAGTCCAGTGGGTCTTGTCTATTTGTATTAAGTTTTTCTATGCGTTTGTCTGTGTCGGTTTACAATTTTTTTCTAATAGATTCATAAAGTTAAGTTTGAAATTGTTTAATTTTGGAAATATATTCGTGTTCATTGTTGAATGTAATTTGGCGGTCAATTTTATAAGTTCTTCCGTAGAAAAGCTCGAAAGGTGTAAATTTAGTGGCAGAATGGATTGCATTATTATATGTTCTTCTGTTAGGATGACATCATGATCCATTTCTCACTTTTTCCTTTAATTTTTTCGACTATTAATCTGTAAGTTTCAGTTAATGTTAAGTGAAGTCTTTCTACAGGGGCATTGCTACTAGATTGTTGGAAAGACTTAAAGTGTAAGTTAATTTGGTATTGTTGGCAAAAGTCTTTAAATATGTTTGAATTGAATTCGGTTCCTTGGTCACAAACGATTTTGTTAGGTATGCCGTGCAGGCTAAGAAAGTGTTTAAGGATTTAATAACGCAAAGACTGTTTCTCGCTGTTAGGGTATATGCGGCGGCGAATTTGGAAAATTTGTCTATAATAGTTAAAATATTTTTGCCGTTAATTGTGTAAATATCTATATGTATTATATCTAATGGTTTAACAGGTGTTGGGGGTTTTTCAAATTTATTTTTTGGAGGATGTCTATCATATTTTTGCCTTTGGCATGGAGCGCAATTATTTATTGTTTGAACTATTTTTGATTTCATGTATGGAGAATAGTATTCACGTTTAAGATGATCGTATGTTTCTTGTATGCCTCTATGATTATTTTTCTCATGATAGTCTTGAATGATTTTATCCTGATTATCATTTTCCTTTATATCCTTCACTATTTCAGTACACCTAACTAAACGGAAAATTGTGCTTTGTGCAAAATGTTTTGAATAATCGAATAGTTTCATCATCTGTAAAAATTTGTGTGGTTTTATTAGGGGCAAGATGGTTTTTTAAAATGTTCGTTATAATTTCTTCTGTAAAATCGGGTTATGTAAATGTCTTCCTAAGTTTATTTTTAAAAATTACTTCTCGTTTTACGTGGGAATTAGAGTTTCCTTTCTTAAATAGAGCTTGTAAATTAAACTCATTTATTGATTTTTCTGAAATCGGGATACCGTCATCACAGTTTTCTTCTGCTGAGCGAATAATACTACCTGAAGTAGCTTGATTGGACATGGTGTTAAACACATTTGTATTTAAAGCAACTGATGGGTCTGTTTTATTCGACTAAGTTCATCCTCATTAGTGTTCAGTTTGCCTTTTTTGTATATAATTTCATAATCAAATTTCTCTAGTTTTAATCGCCATCTATCATTAATTTTGAATTTGGCTCTTTCAGGCTCATAATCCATGTAAGTGGTTTATGATCTGTTATGATTCTGAACCCGTGACCAAATAAGTATGGTCGAAAATATTTTGTCGCCTAAATTATGGCTAAGAGTTCTTTTTCGATTGTTGAGTAATTTATTTCTGATGTTGTTAGTGTGCGACTTGCGTAACAAATCGGTTTATCATTAACTATAGGTCCTTGTGAAAGAATGGCTCCTAACGCAAAATCACTTGCGTCTGTCGTGAAATTAAAAGGTATGGAAAAATCTGGATATTGTAAGATCGGGTCATTTATTAAGAGGTTTTTACAAATTTCAAAAGTTTTTTGTAGTTATCATCGACTATAATAGTTTTATTTTTCTTTAGACAAGCTGTAAATGGCTTTGTTATTTTGGCAAAGTCCTTAATAAATTTACGATAGTATCCTAATAGACCTAAAAATGATTTTATTTCTTTTTGGTTTGTGGGAATGGGAAAGTTTTGGATCGCTTTTATTTTGTCAGGATTTAGTTTTACTCCTGTAGTCACTAAATGACCTAAAAATGCTCATTCTTTATGTAAGAATTCAGACTTGTCTAATTGAATTTTAGGGTTGGCTTCTCTAATGGCTTCAAAATTTTTTTTTAATTTTCTGAATGTTCTTGAAGTGAAGTGGAATATACAATAATGTCGTCTAAATATACAAGACATACTGTGCCCATCAAATCTTTAAGAACGCAATCCATCACTCTTTGAAATGTTGATGGTGCATTTTTAATCCGAAGAGCATTCTAACAAATTCGTAGTGGCCACTACTGTAAATGCCGTCTTAGAAATATCCTTTCTATTTGATGGAATCCACTAGCTAAATCCAATGTAGTAAAATACATGCACTGATCAAGTTTATCTAATATTTCGTTTATGTTTGGTATTGGGTATCCGCTTTTTTGGGACTATCCAAACAGGTGCACTCCAAGGTGAGTAGCTTTTCCGTATAATACCATGATTTATGAATATGGGCTACCTATATGATTTTGTGTAAATAGGAATGTCATCTCTGGTGGCAATGTTGTGTTTAATTTTATTGGTAAAGGTAAGAGACTGATTTTCTTTAATAAAAATATCTTCAAACTCTTTATATAGTCTTGTTATAACTTTCCGTTCTTCTACATTAGTAGTATGTTATGTACCTTCGGGATCAATTGCTCCATACAAAATTTGGCTCATGCATAGCTGTAAAAGAGTAAAAACATTGCAGAATTGAAATGAATTGTGTGCGATCGGTCTAGGTTTGTAACATGTATTATGAAAAGGTATTGCTCTTTAATGTGTATGTGTGTGTGTGTGTGTTAAAATTTGGGAGCATGCATATCTGGAAAAGAATTAAATCATTTTAATTTTAATTTTTTCCATACAAATTTGGGATCATAATTGCTTCTTCTTGGTCCTTTCATTTGTATTGCTTTGCAAACGAATGACTGGACGAACAGAATGAGTGTGTGCACGTATCCTCATCTACATCCCAGAGTATAAATAGACTGTAATGTGAAAATGTATGTACGTATGTACGAATGAACGGACAGAATGAGTGTTTTTTTTTTTTTTTTTTGAGGTGAAAAAAAAAAAATCATCGAAAGACACTGTTGCCACTGCAACATTAGTGTGAGACTTTAACCCACTAAAAAACCACCTCTACGATTCGAACCTGTTTGTCCTATGGTACTACCGTTAATTATTTCATCACAGGACGAGTTCTAGCCTATTGACTACTACTATTGATTTCTATCTCTTTCTATCCTACGAATTCTCTCTATCCTTCTCAATTCCTGCATCACATTTGCAGACAGCATCTTGACATATTGCCAAACCTCAACAGACCGCAGCATATGCGGAACTATATTGCCTGGTGTCACTATTTCATCTACCATCGTCTCTAACAGCTCGCGTTCCAATCTAAATCTATCGCAATAAAAGAAAATATGGTCAGCATTCTCAATTCCATTATTGCAGAAGGAGCAAGATACCTCATTGTCGTGGCCATATTTACAGAGATATTCCCTGAAGCAGCCATGCCCTGTCAATAACTGTGTCATGTAAAAGTCAACATGACCGTGTCTCCTTTCAACCCAACTTGTACATTTTTGACAAGTCTATGTGTCCATCGCCCTTTCGTCGCAGTATCCCGCTGAATCTGCCATTCGTCTAAACTCTTTTGTCTTTCCTCCCTTCGTTCTTCCGTAGTTAATTTTCTACCAACAATACTAACTCTATCGTATATCCTCTTCAGTTCCATAGCCATAACATCAGGCGGAGTTATACCAGATATGACACTAATAGCCTCATATGAAACTGTGCGGAAACCACTAGCAACCCTAAGGGCGCTTAGACGAAACAAAGACCTTGCAGCCCTAGCGTAGGTTCTAATACCCAACGCCGGTCCCCACACTGGTGCTGCATACATCATAATCGACTGAGTAACCTTTGCCAATAACAGTCTTCTGCTCTGATTTGGCCCTCCTATATTAGCCATAATGCGGGATAATGCTGCATTCACTCGAGCAGCCTTCTCACAAGCCTTCTCAATATTTGTTCTAAAATTTAATCTTACGTCAATCATTACTCCTAAATATCTAAGCGCTAGCTAAGAAGTTATATTATGTCCGTCTATATTAAGTGTAATCCATTCAATTTTCTTTCTGCTCGTTATCAAAATAGCTTCAGTTTTCTGTCCAGCCAGTTGAAGATTCGCTGACATAAGCCAGCTCTTTATTCTACTCAACGTCGTCATACACGTAGCCTCAATTTGATGCAATTCCTTCGCCACAATTGTTACTGCTATATCGTCAGCATAACCAATGATCTGCACACCTCTTGGTACTGGGAGACGCAACACTCCATAGTAGAGTATATTCCATAGCAGTGGACCTAGCACAGAGCCCTGTGGAACTCCACCAGTTATTTTATAGCTCTTAATTCCTTCATCTGTGTCATAGAGTAGTATTCTTTTAGAAAGATAACTGTTAATGATACGCATAAGATGCGCCGGCGTCTGTATAGTCCGCAAAGCCTGTATAATGTGCGACCAGCACGCGGAATTAAAAGCATTTCTAACATCAAGTGTTATGACGGCACAATGTTCCTTAGAACCACCCATCCATCTGGTTCCTTCAATTGCATTGCCTGCTATCGTTGTCAATTTCTTAATTGCGTCTATAGTTGATCGTCCTCTACGAAATCCATACTGATTGTCAGAGAGACCTTCGGCTACTCTTTCAAGGTGTTGTTCCAAACGGTTACAGATCAATCGTTCCAAAATCTTACCCATTGTATCGATCATACAAAGCGGTCGATAAGAACTTGGATCTCCCGGCGGTTTTCCTGGTTTAGGTAGCAATACCAGTCTTTGAACTTTCCATATTTTCGGAAAAACTCTATCGTCAAAACACTTCATATACATCTCCGTAAAGGGTCGAACACTGTGTTTAATTGCTATTTTAAGAGCGCGGTTTGGAATTCCGTCAAGACCTGGAGCCTTAGCATTTCCAAAACATTCCGACGCTAGCATCACCTCTTGGTCCGTCACTGGATCCATGACATCAATAGAATTTGCATTCTCCTCTACTGTTATATTTTCCCTCTCAATGCTCTGTATTGGAAAAAGAGTTTCAACCACACTCCTCAGAAGTACTGGGCAAGTTGGCGCTAGTTCTCTACAGCTCCTTATTTTAGACATAACCACCTTATAAGCTCCTTCCCATGGATTCTCATCGACTTTGTCGCATAGCTCCTTAAAGCAGAACGATTTGCTTCTCTTAATAGCTATCTTGAGTTCCCTACGTTTGGCTTTAAAAACGGTCCTTAATCTTGCATTGTAGAATGAGTGTGTGTGTATACAAGATGAACACCTGCATTATTGTTCTTTATTTTTTGTATGATTTAATTAGAAGGAGAACCATCTAGACAGCAACAATTAAAGCAACAACAATTAGCCTAATATTTGTTTTGTTCTTTTTATTGTAATATTTTATTTATAATTAAAACAACAACAAAACTTTATTTGATTTTATTCTTTTTGACACACTTTTAATAATAATTTAAGTTGAAGTTTAAAAAGCTAAATCAGCAAAATACAAACATTTCTTTTATTCATTTTATTGTATTCTTTTTCTTTATAATCAAAACAACAACAAAACTATTATTTTATTTTAATGTGACTGACACACTTTAAATAATAATTTAAGTAGAATTTCAAATAGGTAAATCAGCAAAATTAAACATGTTATAAATTTGTATAAATTCATACTTACTTCCTGTCCACAAACATTGTAATATTCTTTTTTTTTACACTTTAAAATTAAAACTAAATTACGTATGCATTTTTTTTCCTTTTATTTGACTCATCAATAATTTTCGTTTTAAGTTAATTAAGAAATAAAGTTCACTGTTGTTACAGGTGTCAAAGAAATAACAAGTGTTGTAATTTAACTCGCGCAAACAGCTTGGGAAATAAAGTAAATTTTGTTCTCATAAAAAATGCTGACACATGCATTTATTTTTATATTATATTTAAAAGAAAAACGAATGAGTATTATTTTGATATCTGATTACACTATGTGAATATATTAAAAACTTTTACTTAAAAAACTTGTTCTTAACTTATATAATCATTAACTTAATCATTATGACATTGTATAAACAGTTAACTGGAGTTAATCCATAAATAAATAAATAAATAACTACAATACAAAAAAACAAAAACAATGGTTCTTACAGACTTACTAGGCTACCCTATGGCTTAAAAGTCGCACTCAATTCTTTTCAAAGGATGATGACACTTGCTTTTGCCGGTTTATAATCAGATCAGGCATTCTTATACATGGACGACGTCAGTCGTCAGTATTCTGACTTTACTAAAGAATTTTGCATAACAACAGATGCAAATAAAAATGCTTGTGGTGCGGTTTTGACTCAGGAGTATGAGGGTAAATAGCTACCAATATTTTACGCTTCGAAAACATTACTACATTTACAGACCATATATCTATGGAAAACATTAATTAAAATTATATAGAAAAGGAAACCCTATTGTAGGTAACATAAAAATTAGTGATTTGTTTACTAAAGAGAAACTTGACTTAAGACAATTTTTCTCGAAGCTCGAGGAAGTGGCCAGTAAATTGAACATTAATAAACTACAGTGAGAAGATTTTCGAATTTATTTCAACTAAGGAATTTAAAGATACTACGGGCAATAATGTATTACGTAAAATTAAAATAGCGCTATTAAACAAAGTAACAATAATAAATAATAAGAAAGCTAAGGCAATTATAGAGAAAATGCGATGATGACCCGGTTGAAGGAGGCCATTGCGGGATATTTAGAACCGCAGAACAAATAAAAAGGTACTACTACTGGAAAAACATGACAAAAGACATATGTAGCTAAATACGTAAAATCATGTCAAAAATGTCAGTTAACAAAAACAACCAAACACATTAAAAGTCCGATGACTCTCACAGGAACACCCATTATGCCATTTGATACGGTGTATCCAGACACAATCGGACAATTTCCTAGATCAACAAATGGAAATGAATATGCAGTCACATTAATATGTGACTTAACTAAATATTTGGTAACGGTACCAATACCAGATAAATCGGCAAAAACTGCCGCTAAAGCGATAACTTTGTACTTACCTATGGTCCAATGAAGACGTTCACTACGGACATGCGTACAGGATATAAAAACTCTATACTGTCTAAACTTTGCAACCTATTCAAAGTTGAAAAATTAACTTCAACAGCACATCATCACCAGACATTAGGTACAATAGAAAGAACTCACAGAACAGTTAATAAATATGTACGCTCATATATGTATATCAGTGGATAAAGACGACTGGGATTAATGGCTTACATATTTTACTTACTGTTTTAATACAACAACAATAGTACATAATTACTGTCCTTATGAATAAGTTTTCAGTAAAATCCCAAATAGTTTTAATAATTGCAATGAGGTAGATAGGGTTGCACCACTATATAATGTGGACACTTATGCCAAAGAAGTAACATTTAGATTAGAAGTAGCACTTAAGAGAGCCAAACAATTATTAGATATAAAAAAGAGTAACTATGATAGGAATACATTAGATTGTAATTTTAGAATATATGATTTAGTATTTCTTAAAAATGAAACCGGACACAAATTGGATAACCAAATAATAAATGTCCATATAAAATTAAGAAATTAGATTTAATAAATAATGTAACCATAGTGGATAAGATAACTAATAAAGAACAAATAGTACATAAGAATAGACTTAAGCTATACAATAAAAATATATAACTAAATAACTGAGGCCTCAAACAAGAAAACATAAAATAAAATATATATATGTACATATATTTATAATTAAGAAAATAATAAAACTATCAGTTATATGAACATTCTTCCGTAAAAGGGGGGTGTGGTGTGTTCATGCAGACATCTGCATTGCCGACGACATAATCTCCAGTTAGCTTTCGTTTTCAGTTTTTGAATTTACTTAGTCTTAAGTTTAACCCTACGGTTAAACAGTTAATTTTGAGTTTAAACCACCAACGTTAATGACCGAAACTAACACAAACAAAACTTACTTACTACTACACATGTAGTTTTTATTTGACTTTTTATGCTTCAGAGTTGTATTTGTTAAAATTTATTAATTTCAAAAACTCAATCGTAGTAGACTTTGAAAACAAAAATTTACGATGCTACTTCTTAGTGTGATTGAGAAAAATAGAATAGTATAAAATTTAAATTAAAGAAGTTTGGAAAAAATAGAAACAAAGTTTGAATTTAATTAAAGAAAGAAAGTGCATCAATTTTCTATACGGAAAGATGAGTAAGAAGTCGGACATGCAACAAGGAAGGAAAGTGTTTTCTTTTGTGTGATTTATTTGTGAATTTTAAGTCCTCTAATTTTTGGTTAATATTTTTGTATAGTGTTCCAATTGGTAGATGCTGCCATTAAAGCCTTGAAAGAACGTGGAATCTTATCTTTGACAGCTATCAAGAAATACCTCACCAGCACATATAAGGTAGATGCCCAAAAATTGGCTCCATTCATTAAGAAATATTTGAAGAGTGCTGTTATCAGTGGAAAATTAATTCAAACTAAAGGTAAGGGTGCTTCTGGTTCATTCAAATTGTCAGCTGCTGCTTCAAAGGAAACCAAAGCAAAAAACCCACTGCTGAAAAGAAAAAGCCTGCTGCTGACAAAAATGGCACTCGTAGTAAAAATCCATCTGCCGAGAAAAAGACTGCTGAGGAGAAGAAGACAGAAAAGAAGACTGGTGCTGTTAAGTCTAAACCAACTAAAAAGGCCCCAGCAACTAAACAAAAGCCCCTAAGGCCAAGAGTGCAGCCGCTACAAGAAGTAGATTAATTATCGAAATGATTATATATAAATAACAACTTATTTATTTTTTAATTTAGAATAAAATATATTTTTTTTAATAAAAATATATCAAAACAAAAAACATTTTTCTTTTGTAAGGGGGTATGATGCGTCAACTGTGACTATTCAACTAGTCAACTGAGACTAGTCAACTATAGTTGACTAGTCACAGTTGACTAGTTAACTGGTTACACTTGACTATAGTCAAGTATAGTTGACTAGTCACAGTTGACTAGTTAACTGGTTACACTTGACTATAGTCAAGTATAGTTGACTAGTCACAGTTGACTAGTTAACTGGTTACACTTGACTATAGTCAACTATAGTTGACTAGTCACAGTTGACTAGTTAACTGGTTACACTTGACTATAGTCAACTATAGTTTTTCACATTGCCCTTACTAACTTGATGGGAAGTTGTGACTAGTTTATACGTCACACTTTACGGTCAAATAACTAGTCATTTGACTAGTTATGTTCTGGTAGGGAGTACACCCAAACCTGTTTTTACACGGTTTTTTTACGCGAATTTGAAATAACACGGTTTTTTTTTTCAATAACTGCCATGTTGATACTTGACGGCCTTCAACTGGCAAATAAGTTGGCAGAACACTTTTTGACATGTGATAACATAATTGAAAGAGCTGTGAAATTTCAATCAGGCCTATATGGCTAGATACAGAAAGCTCTATAAAGAGCTTTCCAAAGCTGGATCACAACGCACTATAACAGAATTTGCTGTTAAAAGAAATAAACCAGCGGCAGAAGCAGCTTCTGAAGATGTAGAAGGAATAAGTATTTCTGCTGATGAGACTGATATTGAGCCACCCCAGCAAAAGAGAATGCGCTTGCTATCAGAAACTGACTGCGAATAAAATAAAAAAAATTTTTATTGAAAATAATTCCGTTCCTAATTGTCTTAAGAGTTTGATAACTAATTTTATTTTTGTAAATGGAAGAGAATTTTTAAGTTTTTTCTTAATTTTTTTATAATCATAAAATTAAATAAAATAAAAACTCTGTGTATACTATTGAACTAAATCTGTGCGTTTTTATAAAGTTATTCCATTTTATAGGCATATGTGGGCTGCTGCATCAATCCTATGTATATCTTTTCAGTTTGTTTATACACTTACATACATACATAATATTTGTCTTTTTTACGCGTTTTTTTTACACGGTATCCACTGGAACGTATCTACGGCGTAAAAAAAGGTTTGGGTGTATTCAGCTTTTGTTTGTTTTTATTTGTTTTTGTTTACTTTTTTTTCTATACAAAAGCAAATTGTTGTGAAACACTTTTAAATTTTTGCTTATAAGAGTTGCAGCTCTACAAGGTTTAACCTACCATTCAAAAACTGTAAATTAAGATAACGAAAGATTAACTAACTGGAGATTAACTTAATCTCGAGTTTAAACTTGCATTCAAACTGGCCTTAAAATTTATAAATACATATTCCTATGATTCTAATGTGCATAAATAATTATAAGAGTGTTTTTTATTATTACTATTCTAGCTAGAGGTATTGTTTTGCAATTTAATAAAATAAACAAAAAAAATCACTTTGATAGAACAATATTCGACAGTGTACTTATGTATATGTAAAATCCATAAATATTTACTCAGATTAAACCATAAATGTAATATTCCATAATATTACAAGAATAAATATTTATAATGACATAAAACTTAAGAAGCAAATATAACTTTTTCAATTAAGGCCTAATCGGTAGTTTCGAATTTTTAATTACGAAACATCACTGTCCAGAACAGCTGACTCCTGCAAATGTTTGTATATGAATTTCTTTGCAGTGTGTTGTGTGTTCACGTGTGTGTTTTGCCTTGTGTTCTGTTTCGTTTTTATTTACATTCTTCGTTGACAGATGTCACATTTATTTTATGTCTGACATAATTCTAAATAAAGTGCTTTTCATAATTATAGCACAACCTTAATTTTTTAATTTATACATTTATAATAACAACAACACAACATTTCATTATGTGTAGTGTTAATGTAAAAGAAAAAAAACAGTAAATTTTTCAGTGTTAGTGTAATTTGTACTTCAGTATAAAAATTGAGGTTTTTGGTCTTTGAATAATTATAGCACCAGTCTCATTTTTGTTAAATGAGAAGCTTTATTTACCAAAAATATTGATACTTAAAACTAAGTAATCCACCCCTTAGACCTTACTAAATTAAATATTCGATCTTTCATACTCTTATAAAGATTATTTAATATTTCTCCGTCTATTTTCCGCCACTCGTCGATTATTTTTAATTTCAAATCGTCAACACTGGTAAATTGTCTGTTATTTGAATACACTCTTCGAACAAGAATTCCTCAAACGTTTTCAATAATATTCATGTCAGGAAAGCAAGCTGGCCACGATAAAACCTCAATAAATTGGTTACGAAACCATTTCATACTGAAACTGAAGTTCGAGGCAACCACTTGAAGAAATAGCCCCCCAAACCATGAGACTACTTTCCCAAAAATTTCTTTTAGTAAAATACTTATGTTCCTTTCTAAGGTCACGCCAGCGATATCGATAGCCATCTGGTCCATCTAAGTTCCACTTTTTTTCATCAGAGAATATGACCTAAAGACAAAAAATTTTACATTCATTGTTTTTTATTATTAAAATGCTGGTGGTGCTATAATTTGGTGGTTTAATTATGAAAAGCACTTTATTTTAGAGTTGATACTTTTACAAAATGTTACTAATGCTCAGTTTACACAATATAACTTTATATACGTAAAATCAGATGTCAGAATTTACGAGTTCTCTGGCTGTCATACCTCGACTAGCCAGATCAGCAGGGCTATTATGAGATTCTACATGATTCCAATTATCGATGCCAATAGTATCCAAAACATACGAAACTATATTCGCATGGGGGTTTCTGAAACCAGGACAGAACTATTTCAAGTCCGTCCAATAAAAAGCTTTCGAATTGGTAAAATTCAGCTTTGTGAGGAGTGAATGAATAAACGCGGTAAGGTTTGCACCTTTATTGGCGCAACCTTTGTCTTCACCTGACGGGGTTTTGATTCTGCTATAGCGGCTGGCAGCATATGTTTTCTCAGAAGCATCACAAAATGCATGAAGTTGTACTTCATTCTCAGGGTTAAAATTAACCTAGCGCGGGATGTTAATCCTGTCGATGAACGAGTAATCATCGAAAAATTCGCGACACCTGTGTAACGTCATGATTTTCAAACAATCGTCGCATTCGGTTCTGTCTTTCCAAATTTGTTGCATAAGAAACTTAGCTACAATTATTTTGAGTGCTAGCCACCCAACAGGGTCAAATAGCTTGGCTATTTGCAAAAGGACAGAACGTTTGGTTACTTGGGTAATATCGAGCGTTGGAGATGGCTTGAAGAAGAATGAATCTAAGCTCGCGTTCCAACGTAAACCTAACGTTCTAGCAAATAAATTTCCGCAAATACTGACATTAATTGTAAATACCATCAACTTTACGAACAATCACCTATAAAGGTGCTTAACCTCAACTATATTCATATTACCAACACTCGCCTATAAATGTGTTTAACTTCAACTGTACTCACCTTACCAACAATCACCTTAACCTCAACTATATTCATCTTACCAACAATCACCTATAAACAACAATATTCATCTTATCTACAATCACCTATAAATGTGCTTATCCTCAACTATATTCATCTTACCAACAATCACCTATAAATATGCTTATCCTCAACTATATTCATCTCATCAATAATCACCTTAACCTCAACTATATTCATCTTAAGTAGAATCACCTACAAATGTGCTTAGCCTCAACTATATTCATCTTACCAACAATCACCTATAAATGTGATTATCCTCAACTATATTCATCTTAATCACCTTAACCTCAACTATACTCATCTTAAGAACAATCACCTATAAATGTGTTTAACCTCAACTACATTCATCTTACCAGCAATCACCTATAAATGTGCTTAACCTCAAATATATCCATTACACCAATGATCAGGTATTTGACTGACATCGACAAAACTGACGGACATCAAGAAAATTTTTTCTTTTTATTTGTACATATTTAGTATATCTCATTTTAGTAAATTAAATTATATCCTATTCACTGTTATTATCTATTAACTTTAAGTATGTGTTTAAACTTGAACATCTTTTATATTTTTATTGTAAGAATATAAGTAGGTTTTTTTTATTTCTCCTCCAAGTCTTAATTCTCTAAGTTAGGGCGCGAGTTAGCTTTTTAAGTAATTCCGTTTAAAAAAAACGAACTTGTTTTTCTGTTGTCCAAATATTAACTGATTTTATTATTATTTTCATCTTTATATTAAACTTATTATCAAAATACAAAAGTGCTATTTAGTCTTGGTGGTTTATTTGGTGGGTCTGATGTTATTGTTGCTGTGGTTGTGGATATTTCTGTATCTTAGTGTGGAGCGATGGCCAAAAGAATTGATGGTCAGGAGCGACTATAGTTGTAGCGGGGTGTTCATTTACCACGAATTTTATTTTCTGTTTGGTTATATAAATATAAATTACTACTCCAATTATTACGACAAGGGTTCAATAATTTATATACTTGTGAAGTTCTGTATTATTTGATAAAACCTTGATTGCGAATTTGTGTGCGTATCATGGGTATTAATCTGAAAAAAACAAGAATTATAAAAATAGTTTTTTCTTTATTTTTGATTTGTGAAGCTTTTTGTTTTGTGTAGTGAATAATGTTGCTTTGTTGTTTTGCTTTACCTTGTGCCTAGAAAATCTTGGTGTTAATTTATTTCTCTTACATTCCTTCCTATATATAGTCATCTACATCATAGTCCAGTGGGTCTTGTCTATTTGTATTAAGTTTTTCTATGCGTTTGTCTGTGTCGGTTTACAATTTTTTTCTAATAGATTCATAAAGTTAAGTTTGAAATTGTTTAATTTTGGAAATATATTCGTGTTCATTGTTGAATGTAATTTGGCGGTCAATTTTATAAGTTCTTCCGTAGAAAAGCTCGAAAGGTGTAAATTTAGTGGCAGAATGGATTGCATTATTATATGTTCTTCTGTTAGGATGTCATCATGATCCATTTCTCACTTTTTCCTTTAATTTTTTCGACTATTAATCTGTAAGTTTCAGTTAATGTTAAGTGAAGTCTTTCTACAGGGGCATTGCTACTAGATTGTTGGAAAGACTTAAAGTGTAAGTTAATTTGGTATTGTTGGCAAAAGTCTTTAAATATGTTTGAATTGAATTCGGTTCCTTGGTCACAAACGATTTTGTTAGGTATGCCGTGCAGGCTAAGAAAGTGTTTAAGGATTTAATAACGCAAAGACTGTTTCTCGCTGTTAGGGTATATGCGGCGGCGAATTTGGAAAATTTGTCTATAATAGTTAAAATATTTTTGCCGTTAATTGTGTAAATATCTATATGTATTATATCTAATGGTTTAACAGGTGTTGGGGGTTTTTCAAATTTATTTTTTGGAGGATGTCTATCATATTTTTGCCTTTGGCATGGAGCGCAATTATTTATTGTTTGAACTATTTTTGATGTCATGTATGGAGAATAGTATTCACGTTTAAGATGATCGTATGTTTCTCTATGCCTCTATGATTATTTTTCTCATGATAGTCTTGAATGATTTTATCCTGATTATCATTTTCCTTTATATCCTTCACTATTTCAGTACACCTAACTAAACGGAAAATTGTGCTTTGTGCAAAATGTTTTGAATAATCGAATAGTTTCATCATCTGTAAAAATTTGTGTGGTTTTATTAGGGGCAAGATGGTTTTTTAAAATGTTCGTTATAATTTCTTCTGTAAAATCGGGTTATGTAAATGTCTTCCTAAGTTTATTTTTAAAAATTACTTCTCGTTTTACGTGGGAATTAGAGTTTCCTTTCTTAAATAGAGCTTGTAAATTAAACTCATTTATTGATTTTTCTGAAATCGGGATACCGTCATCACAGTTTTCTTCTGCTGAGCGAATAATACTACCTGAAGTAGCTTGATTGGACATGGTGTTAAACACATTTGTATTTAAAGCAACTGATGGGTCTGTTTTATTCGACTAAGTTCATCCTCATTAGTGTTCAGTTTGCCTTTTTTGTATATAATTTCATAATCAAATTTCTCTAGTTTTAATCGCCATCTATCATTAATTTTGAATTTGGCTCTTTCAGGCTCATAATCCATGTAAGTGGTTTATGATCTGTTATGATTCTGAACCCGTGACCAAATAAGTATGGTCGAAAATATTTTGTCGCCTAAATTATGGCTAAGAGTTCTTTTTCGATTGTTGAGTAATTTATTTCTGATGTTGTTAGTGTGCGACTTGCGTAACAAATCGGTTTATCATTAACTATAGGTCCTTGTGAAAGAATGGCTCCTAACGCAAAATCACTTGCGTCTGCCGTGAAATTAAAAGGTATGGAAAAATCTGGATATTGTAAGATCGGGTCATTTATTAAGAGGTTTTTACAAATTTCAAAAGTTTTTTGTAGTTATCATCGACTATAATAGTTTTATTTTTCTTTAGACAAGCTGTAAATGGCTTTGTTATTTTGGCAAAGTCCTTAATAAATTTACGATAGTATCCTAATAGACCTAAAAATGATTTTATTTCTTTTTGGTTTGTGGGAATGGGAAAGTTTTGGATCGCTTTTATTTTGTCAGGATTTAGTTTTACTCCTGTAGTCACTAAATGACCTAAAAATGCTCATTCTTTATGTAAGAATTCAGACTTGTCTAATTGAATTTTAGGGTTGGCTTCTCTAATGGCTTCAAAATTTTTTTTTAATTTTCTGAATGTTCTTGAAGTGAAGTGGAATATACAATAATGTCGTCTAAATATACAAGACATACTGTGCCTATCAAATCTTTAAGAACGCAATCCATCACTCTTTGAAATGTTGATGGTGCATTTTTAATCCGAAGAGCATTCTAACAAATTCGTAGTGGCCACTACTGTAAATGCCGTCTTAGAAATATCCTTTCTATTTGATGGAATCCACTAGCTAAATCCAATGTAGTAAAATACATGCACTGATCAAGTTTATCTAATATTTCGTTTATGTTTGGTATTGGGTATCCGCTTTTTTGGGACTATCCAAACAGGTGCACTCCAAGGTGAGTAGCTTTTCCGTATAATACCATGATTTATGAATATGGGCTACCTATATGATTTTGTGTAAATAGGAATGTCATCTCTGGTGGCAATGTTGTGTTTAATTTTATTGGTAAAGGTAAGAGACTGATTTTCTTTAATAAAAATATCTTCAAACTCTTTATATAGTCTTGTTATAACTTTCCGTTCTTCTACATTAGTAGTATGTTATGTACCTTCGGGATCAATTGCTCCATACAAAATTTGGCTCATGCATAGCTGTAAAAGAGTAAAAACATTGCAGAATTGAAATGAATTGTGTGCGATCGGTCTAGGTTTGTAACATGTATTATGAAAAGGTATTGCTCTTTAATGTGTATGTGTGTGTGTGTGTGTTAAAATTTGGGAGCATGCATATCTGGAAAAGAATTAAATCATTTTAATTTTAATTTTTTCCATACAAATTTGGGATCATAATTGCTTCTTCTTGGTCCTTTCATTTGTATTGCTTTGCAAACGAATGACTGGACGAACAGAATGAGTGTGTGCACGTATCCTCATCTACATCCCAGAGTATAAATAGACTGTAATGTGAAAATGTATGTACGTATGTACGAATGAACGGACAGAATGAGTGTTTTTTTTTTTTTTTTTTGAGGTGAAAAAAAAAATCATCGAAAGACACTGTTGCCACTGCAACATTAGTGTGAGACTTTAACCCACTAAAAAACCACCTCTACGATTCGAACCTGTTTGTCCTATGGTACTACCGTTAATTATTTCATCACAGGACGAGTTCTAGCCTATTGACTACTACTATTGATTTCTATCTCTTTCTATCCTACGAATTCTCTCTATCCTTCTCAATTCCTGCATCACATTTGCAGACAGCATCTTGACATATTGCCAAACCTCAACAGACCGCAGCATATGCGGAACTATATTGCCTGGTGTCACTATTTCATCTACCATCGTCTCTAACAGCTCGCGTTCCAATCTAAATCTATCGCAATAAAAGAAAATATGGTCAGCATTCTCAATTCCATTATTGCAGAAGGAGCAAGATACCTCATTGTCGTGGCCATATTTACAGAGATATTCCCTGAAGCAGCCATGCCCTGTCAATAACTGTGTCATGTAAAAGTCAACATGACCGTGTCTCCTTTCAACCCAACTTGTACATTTTTGACAAGTCTATGTGTCCATCGCCCTTTCGTCGCAGTATCCCGCTGAATCTGCCATTCGTCTAAACTCTTTTGTCTTTCCTCCCTTCGTTCTTCCGTAGTTAATTTTCTACCAACAATACTAACTCTATCGTATATCCTCTTCAGTTCCATAGCCATAACATCAGGCGGAGTTATACCAGATATGACACTAATAGCCTCATATGAAACTGTGCGGAAACCACTAGCAACCCTAAGGGCGCTTAGACGAAACAAAGACCTTGCAGCCCTAGCGTAGGTTCTAATACCCAACGCCGGTCCCCACACTGGTGCTGCATACATCATAATCGACTGAGTAACCTTTGCCAATAACAGTCTTCTGCTCTGATTTGGCCCTCCTATATTAGCCATAATGCGGGATAATGCTGCATTCACTCGAGCAGCCTTCTCACAAGCCTTCTCAATATTTGTTCTAAAATTTAATCTTACGTCAATCATTACTCCTAAATATCTAAGCGCTAGCTAAGAAGTTATATTATGTCCGTCTATATTAAGTGTAATCCATTCAATTTTCTTTCTGCTCGTTATCAAAATAGCTTCAGTTTTCTGTCCAGCCAGTTGAAGATTCGCTGACATAAGCCAGCTCTTTATTCTACTCAACGTCGTCATACACGTAGCCTCAATTTGATGCAATTCCTTCGCCACAATTGTTACTGCTATATCGTCAGCATAACCAATGATCTGCACACCTCTTGGTACTGGGAGACGCAACACTCCATAGTAGAGTATATTCTATAGCAGTGGAGCCCAGAGCCCTGTGGAACTCCACCAGTTATTTTATAGCTCTTAATTCCTTCATCTGTGTCATAGAGTAGTATTCTTTTAGAAAGATAACTGTTAATGATACGCATAAGATGCGCCGGCGTCTGTATAGTCCGCAAAGCCTGTATAATGTGCGACCAGCACGCGGAATTAAAAGCATTTCTAACATCAAGTGTTATGACGGCACAATGTTCCTTAGAACCACCCATCCATCTGGTTCCTTCAATTGCATTGCCTGCTATCGTTGTCAATTTCTTAATTGCGTCTACGAAATCCATACTGATTGTCAGAGAGACCTTCGGCTACTCTTTCAAGGTGTTGTTCCAAACGGTTACAGATCAATCGTTCCAAAATCTTACCCATTGTATCGATCATACAAAGCGGTCGATAAGAACTTGGATCTCCCGGCGGTTTTCCTGGTTTAGGTAGCAATACCAGTCTTTGAACTTTCCATATTTTCGGAAAAACTCTATCGTCAAAACACTTCATATACATCTCCGTAAAGGGTCGAACACTGTGTTTAATTGCTATTTTAAGAGCGCGGTTTGGAATTCCGTCAAGACCTGGAGCCTTAGCATTTTCAAAACATTTCGACGCTAGCATCACCTCTTGGTCCGTCACTGGATCCATGGCATCAATAGAATTTGCATTCTCCTCTACTGTTATATTTTCCCTCTCAATGCTCTGTTTTGGAAAAAGAGTTTCAACCACACTCCTCAGAAGTACTGGGCAAGTTGGCGCTAGTTCTCTACAGCTCCTTATTTTAGACATAACCACCTTATAAGCTCCTTCCCATGGATTCTCATCGACTTTGTGGCATAGCTCCTTAAAGCAGAACGATTTGCTTCTCTTAATAGCTATCTTGAGTTCCCTACGTTTGGCTTTAAAAACGGTCCTTAATCTTGCATTGTAGAATGAGTGTGTGTGTATACAAGATGAACACCTGCATTATTGTTCTTTATTTTTTGTATGATTTAATTAGAAGGAGAACCATCTAGACAGCAACAATTAAAGCAACAACAATTAGCCTAATATTTGTTTTGTTCTTTTTATTGTAATATTTTATTTATAATTAAAACAACAACAAAACTTTATTTTATTTTATTCTTTTTGACACACTTTTAATAATAATTTAAGTTGAAGTTTAAAAAGCTAAATCAGCAAAATACAAACATTTCTTTTATTCATTTTATTGTATTCTTTTTCTTTATAATCAAAACAACAACAAAACTATTATTTTATTTTAATGTGACTGACACACTTTAAATAATAATTTAAGTAGAATTTCAAATAGGTAAATCAGCAAAATTAAACATGTTATAAATTTGTATAAATTCATACTTACTTACTTCCTGTCCACAAACATTGTAATATTCTTTTTTTTTACACTTTAAAATTAAAACTAAATTACGTATGCATTTTTTCCTTTTATTTGACTCATCAATAATTTTCGTTTTAAGTTAATTAAGAAATAAAGTTCACTGTTGTTACAAGTGTCAAAGAAATAACAAGTGTTGTAATTTAACTCGCGCAAACAGCTTGGGAAATAAAGTAAATTTTGTTCTCATAAAAAATGCTGACACATGCATTTATTTTTATATTATATTTAAAAGAAAAACGAATGAGTATTATTTTGATATCTGATTACACTATGTGAATATATTAAAAACTTTTACTTAAAAAACTTGTTCTTAACTTATATAATCATTAACTTAATCATTATGACATTGTATAAACAGTTAACTGGAGTTAATCCATAAATAAATAAATAAATAACTACAATACAAAAAAACAAAAACAATGGTTCTTACAGACTTACTAGGTTACCCTATGGCTTAAAAGTCGCACTCAATTCTTTTCAAAGGATGATGACACTTGCTTTTGCCGGTTTATAATCAGATTAGGCATTCTTATACATGGACGACTTGGTCGTGCTTCAGTATTCTGACTTTACTAAAGAATTTTGCATAACAACAGATGCAAATAAAAATGCTTGTGGTGCGGTTTTGACTCAGGAGTATGAGGGTAAATAGCTACCAATATTTTACGCTTCGAAAACATTTACTAAGGGAGACAGTAACAAGTCAACCATTGAACAGGAATTAACAGCCATACTTTGTGCTATCACACATTTCAGACCATATATCTATGGAAAACATTAATTAAAATTATATAGAAAAGGAAACCCTATTGTAGGTAACATAAAAATTAGTGATTTGTTTACTAAAGAGAAACTTGACTTAAGACAATTTTTCTCGAAGCTCGAGGAAGTGGCCAGTAAATTGAACATTAATAAACTACAGTGAGAAGATTTTCGAATTTATTTCAACTAAGGAATTTAAAGATACTACGGGCAATAATGTATTACGTAAAATTAAAATAGCGCTATTAAACAAAGTAACAATAATAAATAATAAGAAAGCTAAGGCAATTATAGAGAAAATGCGATGATGACCCGGTTGAAGGAGGCCATTGCGGGATATTTAGAACCGCAGAACAAATAAAAAGGTACTACTACTGGAAAAACATGACAAAAGACATATGTAGCTAAATACGTAAAATCATGTCAAAAATATCAGTTAACAAAAACAACCAAACACATTAAAAGTCCGATGACTCTCACAGGAACACCCATTATGCCATTTGATACGGTGTATCCAGACACAATCGGACAATTTCCTAGATCAACAAATGGAAATGAATATGCAGTCACATTAATATGTGACTTAACTAAATATTTGGTAACGGTACCAATACCAGATAAATCGGTAAAAACTGCCGCTAAAGCGATAACTTTGTACTTACCTATGGTCCAATGAAGACGTTCACTACGGACATGCGTACAGGATATAAAAACTCTATACTGTCTAAACTTTGCAACCTATTCAAAGTTGAAAAATTAACTTCAACAGCACATCATCACCAGACATTAGGTACAATAGAAAGAACTCACAGAACAGTTAATAAATATGTACGCTCATATATGTATATCAGTGGATAAAGACGACTGGGATTAATGGCTTACATATTTTACTTACTGTTTTAATACAACAACAATAGTACATAATTACTGTCCTTATGAATAAGTTTTCAGTAAAATCCCAAATAGTTTTAAAAATTTCAATGAGGTAGATAGGGTTGCACCACTATATAATGTGGACACTTATGCCAAAGAAGTAACATTTAGATTAGAAGTAGCACTTAAGAGAGCCAAACAATTATTAGATATAAAAAAGAGTAACTATGATAGGAATACATTAGATTGTAATTTTAGAATAGATGATTTAGTATTTCTTAAAAATGAAACCGGACACAAATTGGATAACCAAATAATAAATGTCCATATAAAATTAAGAAATTAGATTTAATAAATAATGTAACCATAGTGGATAAGATAACTAATAAAGAACAAATAGTACATAAGAATAGACTTAAGCTATACAATAAAAATATATAACTAAATAACTGAGGCCTCAAACAAGAAAACATAAAATAAAATATATATATATATATATATTTATAATTAAGAAAATAATAAAACTATCAGTTATATGAACATTCTTCCGTAAAAGGGGGGTGTGGTGTGTTCATGCAGACATCTGCATTGCCGACGACATAATCTCCAGTTAGCCTTCGTTTTCAGTTTTTGAATTTACTTAGTCTTAAGTTTAACCCTACGGTTAAACAGTTAATCTTGAGTTTAAACCACCAACGTTAATGACCGAAACTAACACAAACAAAACTTACTTACTACTACACATGTAGTTTTTATTTGACTTTTTATGCTTCAGAGTTGTATTTGTTAATATTGTTACGTAAATCGAAACGACCGAATATCGTTTAACAATAAAAACGATAAACAAAAGCTATCAGCTACACCAACACAATACACACGACACAAATACGCACTAACACTAAGAATACAACGAACGTGTTGATTATCCAAAGCTGCACACACACACATGTGTATAACGAACCAGGTAGCAACAACAACATAAAGTGAACCAGCTACGACAAATATGTAACGGACAACATAAGCAAAGTACACAAACAACAATGTACTATCAGAAGTCTCGAGAAGGCGTGAGCGAGAACCTTCCACATCGAGAACGTTCATCATACTGATCATACGTGCGTGCGGACTATAAAAGGGCTGGACAAAGCAAGCAGCAGTCAGAGTTAATTTAGTCAGCCTTGTGTGAAGTTGCGTGTGAACAAAATAAGTCGTGGTTGTAAAGATCTAGCGAATACTTGTGTGAACTAGTACAGTGAATAAACAGATTATTATTGTTGTATCGTTAAGTTCCATACGGTGGTACACAAAAGTAGTGTAAATAATAAAGGGAGTTAAGAAAAACTAGTCATATTTGTTTTTACTTTGTTGCAATTAACGAACTCATATTTAAACGTTTTTAAAAAGGTAAAAACGTAACAATTGGTGTCAGAAGTGGGATTGCAAAATCCAAAAGTAAAAATAAATAAATAAAAAAAAGGAGAAAATGAAACTCTGCGATCTAAAAGTGGAACGGCTTAAACGGGAGTTGGGTAAACTCGAGCTGCCAACAATGGGCACGAAAAATGAACTGCAAAGGCGATTAAGAGAACATCTGCAGCTTCAGGACATCGACATCGATTCCTACGAGTTCGAGGATGAAGAGGAACGAGAGGTAAAGGCCCCTGTAACCCCTAGCGGTATCGACATAAATTCGTTGCTAGCCGCTATGATGGAAAATATGCAAGTATTAACGGATGCACAGGAAGCTTCTAGAGCCGAAAACCAGAAACTATTTGAAGCTTCTAGAAGCGAAAATCAAAAACTTCTAGCTGAAGTGCAAGAAGCTTCTAGAACCGAAAATCAAAAACTTCTAGCTGAAGTGCAAGAAGCTTCTAGAAGCGAAAATCAAAAACTTCTAGCTGAAGTGCAAGAAGCTTCTAGAACCGAAAATCAAAAACTTCTAGCTGAAGTGCAAGAAGCTTCTAGAGCCGAAAACCAGAAACTGCAAGCAGCAATTTTGACGAAAATCGAAAAGGAGCTCGAAGCGACATCAGGGAAGCTGCAGGAAATACACGAGTCGGTCAGCAAACGAATTACTGGTGTGGAGGAAAGGATGTCACATTTAGAAAGGACCGTCGACACGAAAGTGAACGATTTGGGAAAGACCGTCGACGGAAAATTGGAGATAATGGAAGAGAAGATCAACAACATCCAGAGCCAGAGACCGGAACCAGTGCGAGTTGTATCCGAAAGTACCGGCAGGATAAAACCACCTTGCTTTGATGGCAGTTCACCCCTATCCGTATTCAAATTCCAATTTGAGACAGTAGCCAGCAGAAACGGATGGGACGATGGAGAGAAGGCTCTAGAACTAATTCTGGCATTAAAAGGTGTCGCAGCTGAGATTCTAGAAACCATGTCAGCCAGCAGCAGAAACAACTACAACGATTTAATGGTGGCGTTGCAATGTAAATTTGGCGATGAGCACAAACGGGAACTATACCGCATGGAGTTGAGATGCCGGGCGCAAAAGGCAAATGAGTCATTACAAGCCTTTGCAATGGAGGTTGAGAGATTAGTGCAGCTCACATATCCCGGAGAAAACCACCCGCTGATAGACAACATTAAGACCGAGGCGTTTGTCAATGGTATACGTGACCCTGACATCAAACTTGCGGTATGCTCTACGCAGAAGACAACCTTTGCCGAGACCGTGGCCTTCGCACTAGCCCAAGAGACCGCTCGCGCAATTTCAAGACCACAAATGAGCAGAGTGCGAAGAATGGAAGCAGTGGAGGAAGATGAATGCCTTTTAACCAAGGTTAAGGAGATGGTGAAGCAAGCTTTAGAAGAAAACGGACAAAAGGCTAAACTTAAATGCTTCAATTGTGGAAAGAGTGGTCATTTCCAAAGAAACTGCAAAGCGCCACGCAAGAGATCAAGATCCGCCTCACCATCAAGGAATAAGAAACGGGCGAACTACCAACCATCTTCACAAGAGTCCCCGTTAAACTAAAACGAGCTAGCACTGAGGGGCAAGTGCTGGCTCCCACAAGCGAGGGCCCCACAATCTCAATATCAGTGATGCAACAGAACAACAACAATCTTACGGCATGCGGATACATAAATGGCAGATCACATACCTTCACTGTAGACACCGGGGCGACGCAGTCTATCATCAGACCAGATGTAGTGAAGGGAAAGTGTGAGGCACTTAGCAATGTAAGACTACGGACAGCTACGGGAGAGTCTGCCATTGTCCACGCAAAAACAGAGGCGAAGGTGACTATAGCCAACATTAGTGTAAGTCACATCTTTATTGTTGCCGATATTGTGGACGAGGTTATAATTGGTGCCGATTTTATGATAGCTCATGGCATCAATTTGAATATGGGGCAACAGATTATGAGTTGGCGAAATGTAGAGATACCTCTAGACGTGGGGTACAAGCACCAAGTGGACGCCAGAAGGATAGTTGCGGTCGAAGAACTTAAATTGCCACCTCAGAGTGAATCACTGATATGGGCGCGTATGGAGGGAGATTGTGTGGAAAACCGCTTGTGGGTTGTTGAACCAGCAGAAATACAGACGGATTTAATATCAGCAAAGGCCCTCGTCAGATCCACAGAACAAAGAATAGTCCCGGTGAGAGTGCTAAATCTATCAGGCCATGAAAGAGTCGTCTGTAAAACTCAGAGGTGGGCCAATGTGTTCCAGTAGAGGCGGTAATAAATAGCGAACAAACGCCGCAACCTGCCGATATGTCAGCCAAGGATCAAAAGGAATTTGGTGAAAATGTGGAGAAATGGATAGCAGGTTTAGCAGCTGCAGAGAAAACCAAAGCCAAAAAGCTGCTAAAGAGGTATGCTTTCGCTTTCGCCACGAACAACAAAAGGCAAGGAAGAACAGCTATGGTCAAACACGAAATTGATACTGGCGAAGCGAGACCGATAAAGCAGGCACCCAGAAGCATACCGCTGGCCAAGCGTAATGAGGTTAAGGAGTTAGTCGATGAAATGAGGAAGAGCGGTGTAATCGAACCATCATCGGGTCCGTGGAGCTCACCTGTAGTTTTAGTAAAGAAGAAAGATGGCAGTACAAGATTCTGCGTAGACTACAGAAAGCTGAATGATGTCACCAAAAAGGATAGTTACCCGCTACCAAGAATTGACGACACACTCGACACGCTAGCCGGAACAAAATGGTTCTCCACATTGGATCTACAAAGCGGGTATTGGCAGGTGGAGATTGCAGACAAGGACAAAGAGAAAACCGCATTCAGTGCGAACGGCGGCTTATGGCAGTTTAAGGTTATGCCATTTGGACTCTGCAACGCTCCGGCCACATTCAAGCGGCTTATGGAACGTGTTCTAAAGGGACTGCATTGGAAGACTTGCCTGGTGTATCTCGACGACATAATAGTGATGGGCAGAACTTTCGACGAACACCTCAAGAACCTGGGAGAAGTTCTGCAACGGATATCAACGGCTGGACTAAAACTAAGCGTAAAGAAATGTGCATTTTTCCAAAAGCAGGTGAAATATTTGGGGCATCTTGTGACAGCAGATGGCATATCCACCGATGAAGATAAAATACGAGCAGTAAAGGACTGACCTCGTCCCCAGAATCTTCATGAACTACGCAGCTTTTTGGGACTATGCACATACTACAGACGCTTTGTGCCTAACTTTGCCAGCGTGGCTGCAAGCTTACATGAGCTCACAAAGAAGTCAAAAATCTATCAATGGGGTGAGCCACAGGAGAAGGCGTTCCAGACACTAAAAGACCTATTGTGTGCTGCACCAGTTTTGGCGTATCCAGTCCCAGGAGAAAAATTCATCTTAGACAGTGATGCTAGCGGATATGGTATTGGTGGTGTACTTTCCCAAGTGGTCAATGGAACAGAGAAAGTCGTAGGCTACTATAGTCGCACATTGTCAAAGCCTGAACGGAATTATTGTGTGACACGACGAGAGCTACTGGCAGTTCTGGAGTGCATCAAACATTACCATAAATACCTGTATGGCCAAAATTTTCTGCTAAGGACTGATCACTCCGCACTGAGATGGCTGCTACAATTCAAGAACCTCGAAGGACAGTTAGCGCGTTGGATTGAACGCCTCCAGACTTACGACTTCAGCATTGAACACCGAAGGGGCGTAAAACATGGAAATGCTGACGCTCTTTCACGCCGACCCTGTAATTTGGAGTGTAAACATTGCGTGAAAGCTGAGAGAAAGGAATCCATCGCCGATATCCGGCTAACGCGGATTGAAGCCAACGAAGACTGGTCCCAAGCACAAAGGAGTGACCCAATATTGGCGAAGGTAATAGCAGCGAAGGAGGAGGACAAACGACCTACAAGAAATGAGATATCCGCAGAAGGTCCTCTTACAAAAGCTTATTGGGCACTATGGGACAGCTTAAAGATCATAAATGGGTGCCTTTATCGACTTTGGGAAAGCGCTGATGGCAAGACCTCATCCAACCTATTGGTAGTGCCTTCCTCCAAAATGAAAGAAGTGTTAAAGGAGTTCCATGACGGAGCCAGTGGAGGACATCTTGGATTGACCAAGACGCTGGAAAGGCTAAAGCAACGTTTTTATTGGGTTGGATGTCAACAAGCAGTGGCGGATTGGATAGCAAACTGCACCCAGTGTATTGCAGCTAAAGGTCCAGCAAGAAGAAGTCGAGGTCAGATGCAGCAGTATAACTCAGGCGCACCTTTCGAGCGGATAGCGATGGACGTAGCAGGCCCTTTTCCTGTCAGCAATGCCGAAAACCGATATGTTCTCGTTGTGATGGACTATTTCAGCAAGTGGCCGGAAGTGTATGCTATACCCAATCAAGAGGCGAACACAATAGTTAACGCTTTTGTACTGTAACTGGGTATGCCGCTACGGGGTTCCAATAGAACTACATTCCGATCAAGGCAGAAATTTTGAATCAGCGGTATTCAAGGAAATGTGCGAAGTATATGGCATTAAGAAGACTCGAACGACGCCTCTTCACCCACAGTCAGACGGAATGGTAGAGCGATTTAACCGAACCCTGGAGGAATACTTGCGGAAAGTAGTGAGCGAGCAACAGAAGGATTGGGACGAACACATTCCGAGGTTTCTACTGGCATACCGATCTGCAGTCCATGATTCAACATCCAGATCACCCGCCAAGATTATCTTTGGGACTGAGATAAAACTGCCCGGTGACTTAGAATTTGGTGTTAAGCCCGCCACAGAGAGGAACGAAACATACACTGGAAAAGAAGAAAGCCTGAATGAACTTCATGAGTTTGTACGCACCCGTATAAAAATGGTCAGTGATAGAATGAAAGCCAGGTATGATAGAGCAGCAAACACGGAGGGCTTCCATGAGGGACAAATGGTTCTGCTATACAACCCAAAGCGGAAGAAGGGACTATCTCCCAAGCTACAAACCAGCTGGGATGGACCGTATAAAATAATTAAGCGGTTAAACGATGTCGTGTACAGGATACAGAAAGCTAACAGCCCCCGAACAATAATGAAGGTCGTACACATAGAGCGACTGGCAAAATATGGGAAAGGAGATAATGAGCCTATTCGGGACGAACAGGCTTAAGTGGGCGGCAGTGTTACGTAAATCGAAACGACCTAATATCGTTTAACAATAAAAACGATAAACAAAAGCTATCAGCTACACCAACACAATACACACGACACAAATACGCACTAACACTAAGAATACAACGAACGTGTTGATTATCCAAAGCTGCACACACACACATGTGTATAACGAACCAGGTAGCAACAACAACATAAAGTGAACCAGCTACGACAAATATGTAACGGACAACATAAGCAAAGTACACAAACAACAATGTACTATCAGAAGTCTCGAGAAGGCGTGAGCGAGAACCTTACACATCGAGAACGTTCATCATACTGATCATACGTGCGTGCGGACTATAAAAGGGCTGGACAAAGCAAGCAGCAGTCAGAGTTAATTTAGTCAGCCTTGTGTGAAGTTGCGTGTGAACAAAATAAGTCGTGGTTGTAAAGATCTAGCGAATACTTGTGTGAACTAGTACAGTGAATAAACAGATTATTATTGTTGTATCGTTAAGTTCCATACGGTGGTACACAAAAGTAGTGTAAATAATAAAGGGAGTTAAGAAAAACTAGTCATATTTGTTTTTACTTTGTTGCAATTAACGAACTCATATTTAAACGTTTTTAAAAAGGTAAAAACGTAACAATATTTATTAATTTCAAAAACTCAATCGTAGTAGACTTTGAAAACAAAAATTTACGATGCTACTTCTTAGTGTGATTGAGAAAAATAGAATAGTATAAAATTTAAATTAAAGAAGTTTGGAAAAAATAGAAACAAAGTTTGAATTTAATTAAAGAAAGAAAGTGCATCAATTTTCTATACGGAAAGATGAGTAAGAAGTCGGACATGCAACAAGGAAGGAAAGTGTTTTCTTTTGTGTGATTTATTTGTGAATTTTAAGTCCTCTAATTTTTGGTTAATATTTTTGTATAGTGTTCCAATTGGTAGATGCTGCCATTAAAGCCTTGAAAGAACGTGGAATCTTATCTTTGACAGCTATCAAGAAATACCTCACCAGCACATATAAGGTAGATGCCCAAAAATTGGCTCCATTCATTAAGAAATATTTGAAGAGTGCTGTTATCAGTGGAAAATTAATTCAAACTAAAGGTAAGGGTGCTTCTGGTTCATTCAAATTGTCAGCTGCTGCTTCAAAGGAAACCAAAGCAAAAAACCCACTGCTGAAGAGAAAAAAAATCCATCTGCCGAGAAAAAGACTGCTGAGGAGAAGAAGACAGAAAAGAAGACTGGTGCTGTTAAGTCTAAACCAACTAAAAAGGCCCCAGCAACTAAACAAAAGCCCCTAAGGCCAAGAGTGCAGCCGCTACAAGAAGTAGATTAATTATCGAAATAATTATATATAAATAACAACTTATTTATTTTTTAGTTTAGAATAAAATATATTTTTTTTAATAAAAATATATCAAAACAAAAAACATTTTTCTTTTGTAAGGGGGTATGATGCGTCAACTGTGACTATTCAACTAGTCAACTGAGACTAGTCAACTATAGTTGACTATAGTCAAGTGTAACCAGTTAACTAGTCAACTGTGACTAGTCAACTATAGTTGACTATAGTCAAGTGTAACCAGTTAACTAGTCAACTGTGACTAGTCAACTATACTTGACTATAGTCAAGTGTAACCAGTTAACTAGTCAACTGTGACTAGATAACTATACTTGACTATAGTCAAGTGTAACCAGTTAACTAGTCAACTGTGACTAGTCAACTATACTTGATTATAGTCAAGTGTAACCAGTTAACTAGTCATTTGTGACTTAAAATAGCGCAAGAGTGAGCAGGTTAGATATATGTTTTACAGTCGAAAGAATTCATATGTTGGAAAGAGAGGCAAAATCACATGTACACGAATGTTTACGTCAAGTTTTTCACATTGCCCTTACTAACTTGATGGGAAGTTGTGACTAGTTTATACGTCATACTTTACGGTCAAATAACTAGTCATTTGACTAGTTATGTTCTGGTAGGGAGTACACCCAAACCTGTTTTTACACGGTTTTTTTTTACGCGAATTTGAAATAACACGGTTTTTTTTTCAATAACTGCCATGTTGATACTTGACGGCCTTCAACTGGCAAATAAGTTGGCAGAACACTTTTTGACATGTGATAACATAATTGAAAGAGCTGTGAAATTTCAATCAGGCCTATATGGCTAGATACAGAAAGCTCTATAAAGAGCTTTCCAAAGCTGGATCACAACGCACTATAACAGAATTTGCTGTTAAAAGAAATAAACCAGCGCCAGAAGCAGCTTCTGAAGATGTAGAAGGAATAAGTATTTCTACTGATGAGACTGATATTGAGCCACCCCAGCAAAAGAGAATGCGCTTGCTATCAGAAACTGACTGCGAATAAAATAAAAAAAATTTTTTATTGAAAATAATTCCGTTCCTAATTGTCTTAAGAGTTTGATAACTAATTTTATTTTTGTAAATGGAAGAGAATTTTTAAGTTTTTTCTTAATTTTTTTATAATCATAAAATTAAATAAAATAAAAACTCTGTGTATACTATTGAACTAAATCTGTGCGTTTTTATAAAGTTATTCAATTTTATAGGCATATGTGGGCTGCTGCATCAATCCTATGTATATCTTTTCAGTTTGTTTATACACTTACATACATACATAACATTTGTCTTTTTTACGCGTTTTTTTTACACGGTATCCACTGGAACGTATCTACCGCGTAAAAAAGGTTTGGGTGTATTCAGCTTTTGTTTGTTTTTGTTTGCTTTTTTTTCTATACAAAAGCAAATTGTTGTGAAACACTTTTAAATTTTTGCTTATAAGAGTTGCAGCTCTACAAGGTTTAACCTACCATTCAAAAACTGTAAATTAAGATAACGAAAGATTAACTAACTGGAGATTAACTTAATCTCGAGTTTAAACTTGCATTCAAACTGGCCTTAAAATTTATAAATACATATTCCTACGATTCTAATGTGCATAAATAATTATAAGAGTGTTTTTTATTATTACTATTCTAGCTAGAGGTATTGTTTTGCAATTTAATAAAATAAACAAAAAAATCACTTTGATAGAACAATATTCGTAATGTAAAATCCATAAATATTTACTCAGATTAAACCATAAATGTAATATTCCATAATATTACAAGAATAAATATTTATAATGACATAAAACTTAAGAAGCAAATATAACTTTTTCAATTAAGGCCTAATCGGTAGTTTCGAATTTTTAATTACGAAACATCACTGTCCAGAACAGCTGACTCCTGCAAATGTTTGTATATGAATTTCTTTGCAGTGTGTTGTGTGTTCTCGTGTGTGTTTTGCCTTGTGTTCTGTTTCGTTTTTATTTACATTCTTCGTTGACAGATGTCACATTTATTTTATGTCTGACATAAAATAATGATTCTAAATAAAGTGCTTTTCATAATTATAGCACAACCTTAATTTTTTAATTTATACATTTATAATAACAACAACACAACATTTCATTATGTGTAGTGTTAATGTAAAAGAAAAAAAAACAGTAAATTTTTCAGTGTTAGTGTAATTTGTACTTCAGTATAAAAATTGAGGTTTTTGGTCTTTGAATAATTATAGCACCAGTCTCATTTTTGTTAAATGAGAAGCTTTATTTACCAAAAATATTGATACTTAAAACTAAGTAATCCACCCCTTAGACCTTACTAAATTAAATATTCGATCTTTCATACTCTTATAAAGATTATTTAATATTTCTCCGTCTATTTTCCGCCACTCGTCGATTATTTTTAATTTCAAATCGTCAACACTGGTAAATTGTCTGTTATTTGAATACACTCTTCGAACAAGAATTCCTCAAACGTTTTCAATAATATTCATGTCAGGAAAGCAAGCTGGCCACGATAAAACCTCAATAAATTGGTTACGAAACCATTTCATACTGAAACTGAAGTTCGAGGCAACCACTTGAAGAAATAGCCCCCCAAACCATGAGACTACTTTCCCAAAAATTTCTTTTAGTAAAATACTTATGTTCCTTTCTAAGGTCACGCCAGCGATATCGATAGCCATCTGGTCCATCTAAGTTCCACTTTTTTTCATCAGAGAATATGACCTAAAGACAAAAAATTTTACATTCATTGTTTTTTATTATTAAAATGCTGGTGGTGCTATAATTTGGTGGTTTAATTATGAAAAGCACTTTATTTTAGAGTTGATACTTTTACAAAATGTTACTAATGCTCAGTTTACACAATATAACTTTATATACGTAAAATCAGATGTCAGAATTTACGAGTTCTCTGGCTGTCATACCTCGACTAGCCAGATCAGCAGGGCTATTATGAGATTCTACATGATTCCAATTATCGATGCCAATAGTATCCAAAACATACGAAACTATATTCGCATGGGGGTTTCTGAAACCAGGACAGAACTATTTCAAGTCCGTCCAATAAAAAGCTTTCGAATTGGTAAAATTCAGCTTTGTGAGGAGTGAATGAATAAACGCGGTAAGGTTTGCACCTTTATTGGCGCAACCTTTGTCTTCACTTGACGGGGTTTTGATTCTGCTATAGCGGGTGGCAGCATATGTTTTCTCAGAAGCATCACAAAATGCATGAAGTTGTACTTCATTCTCAGGGTTAAAATTAACCTAGCGCGGGATGTTAATCCTGTCGATGAACGAGTAATCATCGAAAAATTCGCGACACCTGTGTAACGTCATGATTTTCAAACAATCGTCGCATTCGGTTCTGTCTTTCCAAATTTGTTGCATAAGAAACTTAGCTACAATTATTTTGAGTGCTAGCCAACCAACAGGGTCAAATAGCTTGGCTATTTGCAAAAGGACAGAACGTTTGGTTACTTGGGTAATATCGAGCGTTGGAGATGGCTTGAAGAAGAATGAATCTAAGCTCGCGTTCCAACGTAAACCTAACGTTCTAGCAAATAAATTTCCGCAAATACTGACATTAATTGTAAATACCATCAACTTTACGAACAATCACCTATAAAGGTGCTTAACCTCAACTATATTCATATTACCAACACTCGCCTATAAATGTGCTTAACTTTAACTGTACTCACCTTACCAACAATCACCTTAACCTCAACTATATTCATCTTACCAACAATCACCTATAAACAACAATATTCATCTTATCTACAATCACCTATAAATGTGCTTATCCTCAACTATATTCATCTTACCAACAATCACCTATAAATATGCTTATCCTCAACTATATTCATCTCATCAATAATCACCTTAACCTCAACTATATTCATCTTAAGTAGAATCACCTACAAATGTGCTTAGCCTCAACTATATTCATCTTACCAACAATCACCTATAAATGTGATTATCCTCAACTATATTCATCTTAATCACCTTAACCTCAACTATACTCATCTTAAGAACAATCACCTATAAATATGTTTAACCTCAACTACATTCATCTTACCAGCAATCACCTATAAATGTGCTTAACCTCAAATATATCCATTACACCAATGATCAGGTATTTGACTGACATCGACAAAACTGACGGACATCAAGAAAATTTTTTCTTTTTATTTGTACATATTTAGTATATCTCATTTTAGTAAATTAAATTATATCCTATTCACTGTTATTATCTATTAACTTTAAGTATGTGTTTTAACTTGAACATCTTTTATATTTTTATTGTAAGAATATAAGTAGGTTTTTTTTATTTCTCCTCCAAGTCTTAATTCTGTAAGTTAGGGCGCGAGTTAGCTTTTTAAGTAATTCCGTTTAAAAAAAACGAACTTGTTTTTCTGTTGTCCAAATATTAACTGATTTTATTATTATTTTCATCTTTATATTAAACTTATTATCAAAATACAAAAGTGCTATTTAGTCTTGGTGGTTTATTTGGTGGGTCTGATGTTGTTGTTGCTGTGGTTGTGGATATTTCTGTATCTTAGTGTGGAGCGATGACCAAAAGAATTGATGGTCAGGAGCGACTATAGTTGTAGCGGGGTGTTCATTTACCACGAATTTTATTTTCTGTTTGGTTATATAAATATAAATTACTACTCCAATTATTACGACAAGGGTTCAATAATTTATATACTTGTGAAGTTCTGTATTATTTGATAAAACCTTGATTGCGAATTTGTGTGCGTATCATGGGTATTAATCTGAAAAAAACAAGAATTATAAAAATAGTTTTTTCTTTATTTTTGATTTGTGAAGCTTTTTGTTTTGTGTAGTGAATAATGTTGCTTTGTTGTTTTGCTTTACCTTGTGCCTAGAAAATCTTGGTGTTAATTTATTTCTCTTACATTCCTTCCTATATATAGTCATCTACATCATAGTCCAGTGGGTCTTGTCTATCTGTATTAAGTTTTTCTATGCGTTTGTCTGTGTCGGTTTACAATTTTTTTCTAATAGATTCATAAAGTTAAGTTTGAAATTGTTTAATTTTGGAAATATATTCGTGTTCATTGTTGAATGTAATTTGGCGGTCAATTTTATAAGTTCTTCCGTAGAAAAGCTCGAAAGGTGTAAATTTAGTGGCAGAATGGATTGCGTTATTATATGTTCTTCTGTTAGGATGTCATCATGATCCATTTCTCACTTTTTCCTTTAATTTTTTCGACTATTAATCTGTAAGTTTCAGTTAATGTTAAGTGAAGTCTTTCTACAGGGGCATTGCTACTAGATTGTTGGAAAGACTTAAAGTGTAAGTTAATTTGGTATTGTTGGCAAAAGTCTTTAAATATGTTTGAATTGAATTCGGTTCCTTGGTCACAAACGATTTTGTTAGGTATGCCGTGCAGGCTAAGAAAGTGTTTAAGGATTTAATAACGCAAAGACTGTTTCTCGCTGTTAGGGTATATGCGGCGGCGAATTTGGAAAATTTGTCTATAATAGTTAAAATATTTTTGCCGTTAATTGTGTAAATATCTATATGTATTATATCTAATGGTTTAACAGGTGTTGGGGGTTTTTCAAATTTATTTTTTGGAGGATGTCTATCATATTTTTGCCTTTGGCATGGAGCGCAATTATTTATTGTTTGAACTATTTTTGATTTCATGTATGGAGAATAGTATTCACGTTTAAGATGATCGTATGTTTCTTGTATGCCTCTATGATTATTTTTCTCATGATAGTCTTGAATGATTTTATCCTGATTATCATTTTCCTTTATATCCTTCACTATTTCAGTACACCTAACTAAACGGAAAATTGTGCTTTGTGCAAAATGTTTTGAATAATCGAATAGGTTCATCATCTGTAAAAATTTGTGTGGTTTTATTAGGGGCAAGATGGTTTTTTAAAATGTTCGTTATAATTTCTTCTGTAAAATCGGGTTATGTAAATGTCTTCCTAAGTTTATTTTTAAAAATTACTTCTCGTTTTACGTGGGAATTAGAGTTTCCTTTCTTAAATAGAGCTTGTAAATTAAACTCATTTATTGATTTTTCTGAAATCGGGATACCGTCATCACAGTTTTCTTCTGCTGAGCGAATAATACTACCTGAAGTAGCTTGATTGGACATGGTGTTAAACACATTTATATTTAAAGCAACTAATTGAATTTTAGGGTTGGCTTCTCTAATGGCTTCAAAAATTTTTTTTAATTTTCTGAATGTTCTTGAAGTGAAGTGGAATATACAATAATGTCGTCTAAATATACAAGACATACTGTGCCTATCAAATCTTTAAGAACGCAATCCATCACTCTTTGAAATGTTGATGGTGCATTTTTAATCCGAAGAGCATTCTAACAAATTCGTAGTGGCCACTACTGTAAATGCCGTCTTAGAAATATCCTTTCTATTTGATGGAATCCACTAGCTAAATCCAATGTAGTAAAATACATGCACTTATCAAGTTTATCTAATATTTCGTTTATGTTTGGTATTGGGTAACCGCTTTTTTGGGACTATCCAAACAGGTGCACTCCAAGGTGAGTAGCTTTTCCGTATAATACCATGATTTATGAATATGGGCTACCTATATGATTTTGTGTAAATAGGAATGCCATCTCTGGTGGCAATGTTGTGTTTAATTTTATTGGTAAAGGTAAGAGACTGATTTTCTTTAATAAAAATATCTTCAAACTCTTTATATAGTCTTGTTATAACTTTCTGTTCTTCTACATTAGTAGTATGTTATGTACCTTCGGGATCAATTGCTCCATACAAAATTTGGCTCATGCATAGCTGTAAAAGAGTAAAAACATTGCAGAATTGTGAAATGAATTGTGTGCGATCGGTCTTTAGGTTTGTAACATGTATTATGAAAAGGTATTGCTCTTTAATGTGTATGTGTGTGTATGTGTGTTAAAATTTGGGAGCATGCATACCTGGAAAAGAATTAAATCATTTTAATTTTAATTTTTTCCATACAAATTTGGGATCATACCTGCTTCTTCTTGGTCCTTTCATTTGTATTGCTTTGCAAACGAATGACTGGACGAACAGAATGAGTGTGTGCACGTATCCTCATCTACATCCCAGAGTATAAATAGACTGTAATGTGAAAATGTATGTACGTATGTACGAATGAACGGACAGAATGAGTGTTTTTTTTTTTGAGGTGAAAAAAAAATCATCGAAAGACACTGTTGCCACTGCAACAGTAGTGTGAGACTTTAACCCACTAAAAAACCACCTCTACGATTCGAACCTGTTTGTCCTATGGTACTACCGTTAATTATTTCATCACAGGACGAGTTCTAGCCTATTGACTACTACTATTGATTTCTATCTCTTTCTATCCTACGAATTCTCTCTATCCTTCTCAATTCCTGCATCACATTTGCAGACAGCATCTTGACATATTGCCAAACCTCAACAGACCGCAGCATATGCGGAACTATATTGTCTGGTGTCACTATTTCATCTACCATCGTCTCTAACAGCTCGCGTTCCAATCTAAATCTATCGCAATAAAAGAAAATATGCTCAGCATTCTCAATTCCATTATTGCAGAAGGAGCAAGATACCTCATTGTCGTGGCCATATTTACAGAGATATTCCCTGAAGCAGCCATGCCCTGTCAATAACTGTGTCATGTAAAAGTCAACATGACCGTGTCTCCTTTCAACCCAACTTTGTACATTTTTGACAAGTCTATGTGTCCATCGCCCTTTCGTCGCAGTATCCCGCTGAATCTGCCATTCGTCTAAACTCTTTTGTCTTTCCTCCCTTCGTTCTTCCGTAGTTAATTTTCTACCAACAATACTAACTCTATCGTATATCCTCTTCTTCTTCTTCCATAGCCATAACATCAGGCGGAGTTATACCAGATATGACACTAATAGCCTCATATGAAACTGTGCGGAAACCACTAGCAACCCTAAGGGCGCTTAGACGAAACAAAGACCTTGCAGCCCTAGCGTAGGTTCTAATACCCAACGCCGGTCCCCACACTGGTGCTGCATACATCATAATCGACTGAGTAACCTTTGCCAATAACAGTCTTCTGCTCTGATTTGGCCCTCCTATATTAGCCATAATGCGGGATAATGCTGCATTCACTCGAGCAGCCTTCTCACAAGCCTTCTCAATATTTGTTCTAAAATTCAATCTTACGTCAATCATTACTCCTAAATATCTAAGCGCTAGCTAAGAAGTTATATTATGTCCGTCTATATTAAGTGTAATCCATTCAATTTTCTTTCTGCTCGTTATCAAAATAGCTTCAGTTTTCTGTCCAGCCAGTTGAAGATTCGCTGACATAAGCCAGCTCTTTATTCTACTCAACGTCGTCATACACGTAGCCTCAATTTGATGCAATTCCTTCGCCACAATTGTTACTGCTATATCGTCGGCATAACCAATGATCTGCACACCTCTTGGTACTGGGAGGCGCAACACTCCATAGTAGAGTATATTCCATAGCAGTGGACCTAGCACAGAGCCCTGTGGAACTCCACCAGTTATTTTATAGCTCTTAATTCCTTCATCTGTGTCATAGAGTAGTATTCTTTTAGAAAGATAACTGTTAATGATACGCATAAGATGCGCCGGCGTCTGTATAGTCCGCAAAGCCTGTATAATGTGCGACCAGCACGCGGAATTAAAAGCATTTCTAACATCAAGTGTTATGACGGCACAATGTTCCCTGGAACCACCCATCCATCTGGTTCCTTCAATTGCATTGCCTGCTATCGTTGTCAATTTCTTAATTGCGTCTATAGTTGATCGTCCTCTACGAAATCCATACTGATTGTCAGAGAGACCTTCGGCTACTCTTTCAAGGTATTGTTCCAAACGGTTACAGATCAATCGTTCCAAAATCTTACCCATTGTATCGATCATACAAAGCGGTCGATAAGAACTTGGATCTCCCGGCGGTTTTCCTGGTTTAGGTAGCAATACCAGTCTTTGAACTTTCCATATTTTCGGAAAAACTCTATCGTCAAAACACTTCATATACATCTCCGTAAAGGGTCGAACACTGTGTTTAATTGCTATTTTAAGAGCGCGGTTTGGAATTCCGTCAAGACCTGGAGCCTTAGCATTTCCAAAACATTCCGACGCTAGCATCACCTCTTGGTCCGTCACTGGATCCATGGCATCAATAGAATTTGCATTCTCCTCTACTGTTATATTTTCCCTCTCAATGCTCTGTATTGGAAAAAGAGTTTCAACCACACTCCTCAGAAGTACTGGGCAAGTTGGCGCTAGTTCTCTACAGCTCCTTATTTTAGACATAACCACCTTATAAGCTCCTTCCCATGGATTCTCATCGACTTTGTCGCATAGCTCCTTAAAGCAGAACGAATTGCTTCTCTTAATAGCTATCTTGAGTTCCCTACGTTTGGCTTTAAAAACGGTCCTTAATCTTGCATTGTAGAATGAGTGTGTGTGTAACATGTAATGTGTATGATCGTTTTTTAATAATAAATTTTTGGCACGTATTATCATACTCAATTGTTGAAGAAATAGAAATATAGTTGTACGTGGTGTTGTTGTCGCGTTTTAGTCCTTATGATTTTTTTTGTATACAAGATGAACACCTGCATTATTGTTCTTTATTTTTTGTATGATTTAATTAGAAGGATTTGTAACTGATAACAAATTCTTATCACGTATTGCTCATGATCACAGGTAGAAGAAATAGAAATATAAACTGATAAGAAAGGGTAGGTTGGTTGTGTAGTTGTTTTTTATTTTTTTTTGTATATTTAATTAGAAGGATCTTTAATCTTAAATGTGATAAGAAATGATAGGTTGGTTGTGCGGTTGTTTTTATTTTTTGTATGATTTAATTAGAAGGATTTGTAATTTTAAATTGATAATAAATTCTTGGCACGTATTGCTCATAATCAAATATAGAAGAAATAGAAATATAGTTGTACGTGGTGTTGTTGTTGTGTTAGAAGGATCTTTAATTTTAAATTTGATAAGAAAGGGATGTACACCTGCATGATTGTTTTTTTTTTGTATGATTTAATTAGAAGGATCTGTAATTTTAAACTGATAACAAATTCTTGTTACGTACTGCTCATTATCAAATGTAGAAGAAATAGTAAACGCATGTGCACCTGCATGATCGTTTTCTAGGAATAATAGATTCTTATCGCGTTTTAGTGTATACAGGATGAACACCTGCGTGACCGTTTTCTAGGAATAATAGATTCTTATCGCGGTTTAGTGTATACAGGATGAACACCTGAATAATAAATAACATCGTATACCTAATTAGAAACATGATTGTGCATGTTCATTTTATTTGTATTACTTTTCAAACGAATGATTGGACGGACAGAATGAGTCTGTCTACGTTTAATCATCTCCATCCCAGAGTATAAATAGACTTGTTTTTAAGGATTTAGAATTTTTTAGTTTTACTGTTTTAAATAAATGAAATTATATATAATAATAAGATTAATTAAAACAAATTAGTTGTTATTTTTTAAAATTTTTTATTAGATATTTATTTTTTCAGATTTTTACAGATTCGATTTTAAAAATACGTTTATAAAGGTTGAATAACTTAAGTGTTAACAAATATTGTGTTTAGAATGTTTGACATCGACAAATGTTGAAAGATTGTGAATAAGTATTTTCACAGTTAGATCTATGTATAATATTATTAACACATATAAATGGATAATTTACATAATTACAAGTTCTTAATTCATTTAAAAGTCTCATAAATAAATCTATATGATCTTTATCAATCTGATTAGTATGTTTTGTTAATAGTTCTTCCAATTCAGCTTAGGTAACCATTTTTTGCTCTTCTTTAAAAAGTCAATAGTAGGTTGCGTAAGTGCGGGACGATGTACTCTGAACAAAGGGTAATAATTAACTAAACAAAGATTTCAGATGTCGTTAAGTTTTTTGTCATTTATTATACAATTTCTTTATTGAAAATTACAATTTATTGAAAACACAGTTTTTACATTTAGTAAGATTATAAAAATTAATTATATTTTTAACTTCATTTTCTACTTGATATAGTCTATGTTTATAAAATATACAGGGGCAGGTGTCAGGACCGCATGTACTGTTTTCATTTGACCATTCACAATCTTCGAAATGTTCACCATGTCTATTTTTTATTCTCTTCAGGTTGCCAACATACTCCAGTTGTGTTTGTATGTTGATGAGTTTAGTTTTATCCTCATCAGAAATTATGCGTGAGAATGATTTTAAAAAGTTGTATATTTCCTTTAAAATCATTGTGTGTTAATCTACTGCTACTGTATGCTCATGTGTAGATTTTGTGAATAATCTTTTATGTTGATGGTTTTAATATTTATATGATTTAAGATCGCTCGTAAAAGATAACTCCTATCGTCTTTATAGTTATATATTTCAGCACCGGTGTCTATATCCCTCTCGTGTTCGGGATAGTACTGAGAACAGTAGGTGTTTAGTTTTCGATATTTATATTTTAATCTCTTCTATACAATAAGATGTATACACAGTAATGTCAAAAAAAAAACTACAATGTTAGACAATAAACCAAATTTACTCTTTTTATACCTAAGCAAATTTTAAAATTTCATAATGTGAAATTAAAAGAAAATTTTTTATTTTTTTTTATTATTTTTTTTTATTATTTTTTTTTATTTATATAACATATTGTTACATAAATCGAAACGACCTAATATCGTTTAACAATAAAAACGATAAACAAAAGCTATCAGCTACACCAACACAATACGCACTAACACTAAGAATACAACGAACGTGTTGATTATCTAAAGCTGCACACACACATGTGTACAACGAACATAAAGTAAACCAGCTACGACAAATATGTAACGGACAACATAAGCAAAGTACACAAACAACAATGTACTAGCAGAAGTCTCGAGAAGGCGCGAGCGAGAACCTTCCACATCGAGAACGTTCATCATACTGATCATACGTGCGTGCGGACTATAAAAGGGCTGGACAAAGCAAGCAGCAGTGAGAGTGAATTTAGTCAGCCTTGTGTGAAGTTGCGTGTGAACAAAATAAGTCCTGGTTGTGAAGATCTAGCGAATACTTGTGTGAACTAGTACAGTGAATAAACAGATTATTATTGTTGTATCGTTAAGTTCTATACGGTGGTACACAAAAGTAGTGTAAATAATAAAGAGAGTTTAAGAGAAAATAACCACATATTTGTTTTTACTTTATTTGCAATTAACGAACTCATATTTAAACGTTTTTAAAAAGGTAAAAACGCAAAAATTGGTGTCAGAAGTGGGATTGCAAAAATCCAAAAGTAAAAATAAATAAAAAGGAAATAAATAAATAAAATGAAGCTCACCGAACTAAGAGTGGAACGACTGAAACGAGAGTTGGGTAAGCTAGAACTGCCAACAACGGGCACGAAGAATGAACTGCAAAGGCGGTTAAGGGAACATCTGCAGCTGCAGGGTATTAACATCGATTCTCACGAGTTCGAGGAAGAAGAGGAACGAGAATTGCAGGCCCCTGCAACTCCTAGCGGTGCTGACATAAATTTGTTGCTAGCGGCTATGATGGAGAAAATGCAAGTAGCAAACCAAAAGCTATTGTCGGATGCACAAGAAGCTTCTAGAGCTGAGAATCAAAAGCTATTTGCTGATGTACGAAAGCTTCTAGAACCGAAAATCAAAAACTTCTAGCTGAAGTGCAAGAAGCTTCTAGAACCGAAAACCAAAAACTGCAAGCAGCAATTTTGACGAAAATTGAAAAGGAGCTTGAAGCGACATCAGGGAAGCTGCAGGAAATACACGAGTCGGTCAGCAAAAGAATTACTGGTGTGGAGGAAAGGATGTCACATTTAGAAAGGACCGTCGACACGAAAGTGAACGATTTGGGAAAGACCGTCGACGGAAAACTGGTGATAATGGAAGAGAAGATCAACAACCTCCAGAGCCAGAGACCGGAACTAGTGCGAGCCGTATCCGAAAGTACCGGCAGGATTAAACCACCTTGCTTTGATGGCAGCTTACCCCTATCCGTATTCAAATTCCAATTTGAGACAGTAGCCAGCAGAAATGGATGGGACGATGGAGAAAAGGGTCTAGAACTAATTCTGGCGTTAAAAGGTGTCGCAGCTGAGATCCTAGAAACCATGCCAGCCAGCAGCAGAAACAACTACAACGACTTAATGGTGGCGTTGCTGCGTAAATTCGGCGATGAGCACAAACGGGAACTATACCACATGGTGTTGAGATGCCGGGCGCAAAAGGCAAATGAGTCATTACAAGCCTTTGCAATGGAGGTTGAGAGATTAGTGCAGCTCACATACCCAGGAGAAAACCATCCATTGATAGACAGCTTTAAGACCGAGGCGTTTGTTAATGGCATACGCGACCCTGATATTAAACTGGCGGTATGTTCTACACAGAAGACAACTTTTGCAGAGACAGTGGCCTTCGCACTAGCCCAGGAGACCGCTCGCACGATTTCTAGACCACAAATGAGCAAAGTGCGGAAAATGGAAGTCGTGGAGGAGGAGGAATGCCTTTTGGACAAATTTAAAGAGATGTTGAAGCAAGTTTTGGGAGAAAATGGACAAAAGGCTAAACTCAAATGCTTCAACTGTGGAAAGAGTGGCCATTTCCAAAGAAACTGCAAAGCGCCACGCAAGAGATCAAGATCCGCCTCACCATCAAGGATTAAGAAACGGGCGAACTACCAACCATCTTCACAAGAGTCCCCGTTAAACTAAAACGAGCTAGCGCTGCGGGGCAAGTGCTGGCTCCCACAAGCGAGGGCCCCACAATCTCAATATCAGTGATGCAACAGAACAACAACAATCTTACGGCATGCGGATACATAAATGGCAGATCACATACCTTCACTGTAGACACCGGGGCGACGCAGTCTATCATCAGACCAGATGTAGTGAAGGGAAAGTGTGAGGCACTTAGCAATGTAAGACTACGGACAGCTACGGGAGAGTCTGCCATTGTCCACGGAAAAACAGAGGCGAAGGTGACTATAGCCAACATTAGTGTAAGTCACATCTTTATTGTTGCCGATATTGTGGACGAGGTTATAATTGGTGCTGATTTTATGATAGCTCATGGCATCAATTTGAATATGGGGCAACAGATTATGAGTTGGCGAAATGTAGAGATACCTCTAGACGTGGGGTACAAGCACCAAGTGGACGCCAGAAGGATAGTTGCGGTCGAACAACTCAAATTGCCACCTCAGAGTGAATCACTGATATGGGGGCGTATGGATGGAGATTGTGTGGAAAACCGCTTGTGGGTTGTTGAACCAGCAGAAATACAGACGGATTTAATATCAGCAAAGGCCCTCGTCAAATCCACAGAACAAAGAATAGTCCCGGTGAGAGTGCTAAATCTATCAGGCCATGAAAGAGTCGTCTGTGGGTCAATGTGTTCCAGTAGAGGCGATAATAAACAGCGAACAAACGCCGCAACCTGCCGATATGTCAGCCAAGGATCAAAAGAAATTTGGTGCAAATGTGGAGAAATGGATAGCAGGTTTAGCAACTGCAGATAAAAACAAAGCCAAAAAGCTGCTAAAGAGGTATGCTTTCGCTTTCGCCACGAAAACAAAAGGCAAGGAAGAACAGCCATGGTTAAACATGAAATTGATACTGGCGAAGCGAGACCGATAAAGCAGGCACCCAGAAGCATACCGATGGCGAAGCGTAATGAGGTCAAGGAGTTAGTCGACGAAATGAGGAAGAGCGGTGTAATCGAACCATCATCGGGTCCGTGGAGCTCACCTGTAGTCTTAGTAAAGAAGAAAGATGGCAGTACAAGATTTTGCGTAGACTACAGGAAGCTGAATGATGTCACCAAAAAGGATAGTTACCCGCTACCAAGAATTGACGACACACTCGACACGCTAGCCGGAACAAAATGGTTCTCCACATTGGATCTACAAAGCGGGTATTGGCAGGTGGAGATTGCAGACAAGGACAAAGAGAAAACCGCATTTAGTGCGAACGGCGGCTTATGGCAGTTTAAGGTTATGCCATTTGGACTCTGTAATGCTCCGGCCACATTCGAGCGGCTTATGGAACGTGTGCTAAAGGGACTGCATTGGAAGACTTGCCTGGTGTATCTCGACGACATAATAGTGATGGGCAGAACTTTCGACGAACACCTCAAGAACCTGGGAGAAGTTCTGCAACGGATATCAACGGCTGGACTAAAACTTAGCGTAAAGAAATGTGCATTTTTCCAAAAGCAGGTGAAATATTTGGGGCATCTTGTCACAGCAGATGGCATAGCCACCGATGAAGATAAAATACGAGCAGTAAAGGACTGGCCTCGTCCCCAGAATCTTCATGAACTACGCAGCTTTTTGGGACTATGCACATACTATAGACGCTTTGTGCCTAACTTTGCCAGCGTGGCTGCAAGTTTGCATGAGCTCACAAAGAAGTCAAAAGTCTATCAATGGGGTGAGCCACAGGAGAAGGCTTTCCAGACACTAAAAGACCTGTTGTGCGCTGCACCAATTTTGGCGTATCCAGTCCCAGGAGAAAAGTTCATCTTAGAGAGTGATGCTAGCGGATATGGTATTGGTGATGTACTTTCCCAAGTGATCAATGGAACAGAGAAAGTCGTAGGCTACTATAGTCGCACATTGTCAAAGCCTGAACGGAACTACTGTGTAACCCGACGAGAGCTACTGGCAGTGCTGGAGTGCATCAAACATTACCATAAGTACCTGTATGGCCAGAATTTTCTGCTAAGGACTGATCACTCCGCACTGAGATGGCTGCTACAATTTAAGAACCCTGAAGGACAGTTAGCACGTTGGATTGAACGCCTCCAGACTTACGACTTCAGCATTGAACACCGAAGAGGCATAAAACATGGAAATGCTGACGCTCTTTCACGCCGACCTTGTAATTTGGAGTGTAAACATTGCGTGAAAGCTGAGAAAAAGGAATCCATCGTCGACATCCGATTAACGCGGATTGAAGCCAACGAAGACTGGTCCCAAGCACAAAGGAGTGACCCAATATTGGCGAAGGTAATAGCAGCGAAGGAGGAGGACAAACGACCCACAAGAAATAAGATATCAGCAGAAGGTCCTCTCACAAAAGCTTATTGGGCACTATGGGACATCTTAAAGATAATAAATGGATGCCTATATCGACTTTGGGAAAGTTTAGTTTGATTCAAGCACAATGGGTGGAAAATAGTCGGCAACTAGTTTTGATGTATTTCCGTTCAGAGTTAATGTTATGGACATATTAACGTATACCTTGCGAATGAATAATTTTCAAATATTACACTCTTTTTATAATGATGTTGATGACGATGCTGATGCATTATTTGAATTTATCCATGAATTGTGATTTGATGAAAATCCCAACCATTTAACATACAACATATTTCCTCTCCTCTTTAATACTTTTCAACTAAATATGTTTGAGTGTATTTTGTTTTCTAAAGTTCATATTCATTAAATCCACCTTTAATTTCACTACCACGATAGTCTTCTAAAATGTAAGTATTGGGATTTGTATTCCTTATATTTTTGATTTTGAAGATTTCTGTAGTCCAATTTGGTGTATATCCTTTTTCAAATACATGTTTATATTTGCTTATACGAACATGATCACCAATTTTAAACTTAGGTCTCCTAAAAACCTTTAAGTTATTGTAGACGGTATCCAAAAGAGTTTTTTCATTGAAAGAGTTCACTTTATTTGGCCTCATTTTAATTGTTCTATGAAGTGTATTATTATATTTATCGATCAGTTCTTGATATATGTTTATCCATTTGTAAGTTCCTTGAAAGCTAAACTCTTTCCACATCATCCCTTTCAATGTTCTATTAAATCGTTCAACTATTGATGCTTTCAAAGAACTATATGTTGAATAGTGATTAATTTTATGAGATTGCATTAAATGTTGAAATTGATTATTAAAGAACTCTCTACCATCATCGGTTTGCAGGTTTTTCGGTTTTCGCTTTGATGTATCGAATACACTTTTTATAGCAGCCGTTATGTTCTGTGCACCTTTATTTTTAACGGCAACAGCCCTTTTTTTTGAAAAAGTATCTATAACTGTTAGAAGATAACGATATCCATTATTATATGTTTCATAGCTTCCCGTTTCTACTAGATCACCTTGCCATAAATCATCAATTCCCTTCACTACAACTCGTCTTTTTTTGAAATTTTTTCTAGCTTGTTTATGTAATTCTTCTACTATTTGTCTTTTGTCTGCATTCAAATCCATATTATTTATAAATGTGTGTGTTTTTTATGGGAGGGATGGAATGCATGCAAACAAGGTAAAGTTTCTGATTGTGGTCAACTTGGCGACCACCAGGACGATCCTTGTCTTGCTGTATTCAAGTTGACACGCAGCCTCCTCGTGGCCCCTCCTGGATGGCATTCTAGCACCCGCTAGATGTTAACTAATGCGTGCAGCGAAGTCTAATCCCCTGGACGTTAAATTTGAAAACCGGAACAACAAACCTAAAAAAGATCCTCTCTAAAGTTGACGACCACGGCAAACGTTCAAAGGACAACGATTTAAGAATAGCCACTTGGAACGTCCGCACCCTTTATAGGGTAGGCGCTTCCGCCCAGCTGGCGGATGCCCTCAAGAAATGTAAGACGGACATCACTGCCATACAGGAAATGCGATGGATAGGGCAAGGATGCAAAAGGCTGGCATCTTTCGATGTGTATTACAGCTGCCATGTTGATAAGCACGAATTCGGATGCGGTTTTGTGGTTAATAAGAGACTTCGACACCTTGTCTCTGGGTTCACGCCTGTGAACGAAAGAATAGCCACAATCCGCATCAGGGCAAAATACTACAACATCAGCCTAATTTGTGCTCACGCCCCGACGGAAGAAAAGGACGATGTGGTTAAGGATGCCTTCTACGCTAAACTCGAGGACGTATATGATAAGTGCCCGACCCATGACGCCAAAATCGTCCTCGGAGGTTTCAATGCGAAGGTCTGGAGGGAAGGTATCTTTGGCCCCACTGTCGGACAGTTCAGCCTCCACTCGAACACTACCTCCAATGGTATGAGGCTGATCGATTTCGCCGCGGCGCGTAACATGGTAGTATGTAGCACTAAGTTTCAACATCTCGACATTCACAAGGCCACATGGATGTCCCCTGATCAATCAACATCCAACCAGATCGATCATATTGTGATAGACGGAAGGCACGTATCCAGTGTACTAGATGTGCGCACATTCAGAGGTCCAAACATCGACTCGGACCACTACCTTGTCGCAGCCAAGTTTCGATTGCGCATTAGCGCTTCGAGGTCTGCGCACTCTAGTGCATTGCGAAAGCTGGACGTTAAGAAGCTGCGATCACAAAGGACAGCTGAGGCGTTCTCCGCTCAACTCTCGGATAAGCTCCGTCGTTCCCCATCTAATCTCAACGACATTGGCGGACTGTGGGCAAACAGTCCTTGGTTTCGAACGCCCACCCCAACGAAATCAATGGTACGATTAGGAGTGTCGCGAGGCAATTGCAGCGAAAAACGCCGCATACAAGAAAACGTTGCAGTCAGCCGCTACGCGAGCCATTGTCGATAACTATAGAGAGAAGAGAAGGGATGAGAGACGCCTTTTCAGACGCAAGAAGAGGGAGCAGGAAAGGCGTGAGCGTGAGGAAGTCGAGATGTATAGATGTAGGAATGACGCTCGAAAATTCTATCAAAAGGCTAAGCGTCTAACCGAGGGTTATAAACCCGGAGCGTCTTCCTGCAAGGACGAAAATGGAAACTTAGTTACAGATCCGCAGGGAGTACTGAGGTTATGGAGGAAACACTCCTCTACTCTGCTACAAGGCGATGATGACACCAATACCGCCTTTAGAGATGATGTTCCGAACCCGATCGATGATGACTGCGTGGAGATTCCGCCGCCTAGCTATGAAGAGGTCAAAGTCGCGATTACGCGCCTTAAAAACAATAAAGCGGCAGGTCCTGATGGCCTCCCCGCTGAATTGTTTAAGACCGGATGTAATGAGTTGGTAGGGCGCATGCACCAGCTTATTTACAAAATATGGCTAGAGGAAAGTATGCCCAACGATTGGAACCTCAGTGTCCTCTGTCCTGTCCTGAAAAAGGGAGACCCTACTATATGCGCCAACTATAGGGGTATAAGCCATCTCCCTATCGCATATAAGGTTCTTACATGCGTATTGTGTGAACGACTGAAGCCACTCGTCAAAACATTGATTGGACCTTATCAGTGCGGCTTCAGACCTGGTAAGTCCACCATCGACCAGATCTTCACACTACGCCAAATCCTGGAAAAGACCCACGAGAAACAAGTCGACACACACCATCTTTTTGTCGACTATAAGGCTGCCTTTGATAGCCCCATAATGGATCGTGTTTTTGCCGCAATGTCTGAGCTCGGTATACCTGCGAAGCTGATAAGGCTATGCAGAATGACGTTGAGCAATTCCTGTAGCTCCGTCAAGGTAGGAATGGACCTCTCCGAGCCTTTTGATACCGTGCGAGGTTTCAGACAAGGCGACCCCTTATCATGCGACCTCTTCAACTTCGTCATGGAGAGTGTTCTGCGAAAGGCAAGAGTGCATCGCAGTGGCACTATATTTCAAAAAAGTGTCCAGTTGCTTGCGTACGCTGACGATATTGACATAATAGGGCGTACGAAGCGAGATGTTACTGCTGCTTTTAGTGCTATTGAACGCGAGTCTACTAAGATGGGTTTGGCAGTAAATGAGGGCAAAACAAAGTATATGTTATCGACAAGTAGAGACGTGCGGCGTACTGATTCTCAGATTACGGCCGATAACTATACTTTTGAAACAGTCAAGGAATTTATTTATCTTGGCTCCGCCGTTACCACCACAAATGATGTCAGTCTGGAGATCAAGCGCAGGATCACTCTTGCCAACAGGTGCTACTATGGTCTCAATAGGCAATTGAGTAGTAGAGACCTCTCTCGTACGACGAAGCTAACACTCTACAAGACGCTCATCCTACCCGTGCTTCTTTATGGCGCAGAGGCATGGACCCTATTAAGTACTGATGCAGCAGCCTTGAGAGTGTTCGAGAGAAAAGTACTGCGTAAGATCTTCGGTCCAGTACGTGTTGGCGATGATTTCCGCATTCGATACAATAGTGAGCTGTATGAGCTCCTCAACGACATGGACGTTGTACAGCGTATTAATATCCAGCGGCTGCGCTGGCTCGGCCATGTCGTTCGAATGGAGGAGGATGTTCCAGCGAGACGGGTATTTGATGCGGGGATCTGCGGAAGTCGGCGAAGAGGACGACCTTGTATCCGTTGGAAGGACCAAATCGAGGGAGCCCTGTCATCGATTGGTGTGACCAACTGGAGTAGGCGCGCAAGAAGCAGAGGCGCCTCGAAGGATGTGTTGCGGCAGGCCGAAATCCGTTAATCGGGTTGTTATGGCCAATTAAGTAAGTAAGTAAGTGTGTTTTTTATAGCTTTACGAGCTAAAGGTTGGGAATCTTCGAAAGACATTGGTAGCCCGGCCTACCAATGTCCACGATTCGCCGCAAGACTTACTCTCGGCTTGCTAAGCTAGTACCGATCGTATAGCTTGCTAGTATAGCTAGTACAGATCGTATAGCTTGCTAGTATAGCTAGTACAGATTGTATAGCTTGCTAGTATAGCTAGTACAGATTGTATAGCTTGCTAGTATAGCTAGTACAGTTTGTATAGCTTGCTAGTAAAGCTAGTACAGCTTGCTAGTATAGCTAGTACAGCTTGCTAGTATAGCTAGTACAGATTGTATAGCTTGCTAGTAAAGCTAGTACAGCTTGCTAGTATAGCTAGTACAGCTTGCTAGTATAGCTAGTACAGATTGTATAGCTTGCTAGTATAGCTAGTACAGCTTGCTAGTATAGCTAGTACAGATTGTATAGCTTGCTGGCATAGTGTTTCATGTGAAGAAGTATGAAAGTAATGGAAAAAATGGTTATAAACTACAGTCAAAAGAAAAAAAAGCCTAATCAGTGTAAGATTGGAAGAAGATTTGTAAACAACTTAATAAACAAATTATATGTTGAATTACATCCACCTGGTTATCAGTTTTGTGGACCTGATACAAAACTACAAAAACGAATAGCAAGAATAAAGGAAATAAAGGAATAATTTATTGGATGCAGATTGTAGAAAACACTCGTACTCAAAATCAAAGGATATAGACACAAGCCATCAAGCAGACCGTGATCAGGTATAAATCAGATCGTGACCAGATAGCAAACAGTTCCTGATCGGATATAAAGCAGTTCGTGAGCAGATACAAAACAGATCATAATCAGATAGCAAACAGATCAGAACCATATCAAAATCAATATAAAAAATTATTATAATGTCTAAAAATTATCATAATAAAGTGTTGGAAGATCTTGTAAAGACAAGGGCTGTTCTAAAGAAAAAGTTAAAAAATATTAAACTGAATCAAATAGATAGAGTTAATTTATTAGAAGATACCTTTCAACCAATAACAAAACCACTTAAAAAAATCATTGGAAAGCTTAAAGATAAACATAAGGATATAGACAACACTATTAATGACGACGATGATTATGATTATGTAAATGATGATAATGAAAACATCCCAAAACTTGAACATAAGCATAAGGATGTAGACAACACTATAGATGATGACGAAGATTATTATGACGTAAATGGTGATAATGAAATCATTGGAAAACTTGAAGATAAGCATAAGGATACAGACAACACTATTGATGATGATTACGATGATGTAAACGGTGATAATAACGATTTTCAGTATGAAAATATTTCAACTGATGATAATGATGATGAAAAAAACTATGACCATAATAGACCTGTATCAAGTACATGTATCAAGAACTTGAAAAGAAAACAATGTTTAAAGCTGACGAAAAGCTCTCCATTATTTGAAAATATGCAAACACTTATTAATAATAAGCAATTGGATAAAATTTATGGTTTTAATCAAGATGTAGACGATAGTTGGAGATATGGCAAGGAAAAATTAATATTTAATAGAGATAATACTATGCGGATAGGTAATATGAAATTGAAAATGACGCCTGGATTATTTGAACTAGTATTTCATAAAAAACCTCTCCATTATTCTAAAAATGATTTGAAAAAATATAAAGACATTTCAATTCATACCAATGCACATAAACGTCGCTATGAACCTAATGAACAAGTGAAAGGAACACGAGCCAGTGGTTTAATGCTAAAATTACAAAATAATCTGAAATCAAATTACATACATTGGGATGATCATAATGAACAAGTTGGCAGACTACGTTTACTTCTTTCATCGGAAGGTTCTGCTCACAACAATCATCAAAACGAAATAATCTCATATCGAAGAACTTAAAGAAGTTAACATAATTTATTAGAAGAGTGAAAGAAATGTCTTATATTAATAAATTTGGAGAAGGTTTCAATAAATATAATCATAAACACAAAAAAAAAATATATATGTATATATAACACAAATACATGACGATCTAGCTGATCAAATAAACAATTTAAACATTGAGGTAGAACATGTTTACCTAAAACATGACAAAGTCAAAAAAAAAAAAAATAATAAAAAAAAAATTAAAATAAAATAGACAAAACCAAAAAAGTAGATCGTTATCAGATATAAAGTAGATCGTGACCAGATACAAAGCAGATCGTGATCAAATGTAAAGTAGATCGTGATCAGATACAAAGCAGATCAAAATCAATATCAAAAAATTAACATACTGAAATCATATAAATTGGTGTATATATAGGAGATCGTCTTGATTTCAGCTATTTTTGTGAAGAGGTATAAAAGTAACGAAAAAAAATTTGTTAAAATCTACAGTCAAAACAAAACCCCAGCCAGTGTAAGATGAGAAGAGGATTTGTAAACAACTTAATAAATAAAGTACCTGTTGAATTACATCTGCCTGGTTATCAGTCTTGTGGACCTGGTACAAAACTTGAAAAACGTTTAGCAAGAGGAGATAAGGGTATAAATTTATTAGACGCAGCTTGTAGAGAGCACGATATTGCATATTCACAATCAAAAGATATAGACACAAGACATCAAGCAGATAAAATTTTAGCTGAAAAAGCCTGGCAACGAGTTAAATCTAAAGATAGTGATATTAAAGAACGTGCTAACGCGTGGTTTGTGACAAACGCTATGAAAGCTAAAGTGAAATTTGGATTAGGTTTGAAGGAGCAGAGAAATAAGAAAAGAAAGAATTCAAAAAGAAAAGGAAAAATGAATAAATGTAATAAGAAATTATTCACAGCTACTGTGAGAAAATTTTTAAAACAATTGAAAGAACAGAAACCCCTTGATATAAATGATGCTGTTAAAATAGCACAAAAGGCTATCCATTCAAATTTTAAAGGGAAAAAGCGAGCAGACATTATAATACCGAGAGTTATACCTGTACCGAAAATTGGAGGATTTCTTCCACTTATTCCCGTACTAACAGCATTGTCAGCGCTTGGTGGTTTGGCAAGTGGAGGATCCGCTATTGTCAAAGCAGTAAATGCTATCAAAAATGGAAAAGAACAATTGGCGGAAGCTAACCGTCATAATAGATATATGGAATCAATTGCAATGGGTAAAGGGTTATATCTCAAACCATATAAAACTGGATATGGTCTCCACTATAGTCCAGCTCAAAAAAACTATTAGATAACCTACCTAAGCGTCCATTAACATATCTGAAATCATATAAATATTAAAGATTATTCACAAATTCTGCACATGAGCATACAATAGCAGTAGATTAACATACAATGATTTTAAAGGAAATATACAACTTTTTAAAATCATTCTCACACATAATTTCTGACGTAGATAAAACTAAACTCATCAACATACAAACACAACTGGAGTATGTATACAACCTGAAAAGAATAAGAAATAGACATGGTGAACATTTCGAGGATTGCGAATGGTCGAATGAAAACAGTACATGCGGTCCTTACACCTGCCCCTGTATACTTTATAAACATAGACTATATCAAGCTGGAAATCAAGCTCAAAATATAATTCATTTTTATAATCTTACTAAATGTAAAAACTGTGTTTTCAATAAATTGTAATTTTCAATAAATTCAAACGAAGAAATGATGTAATAAATGACAAAAAAAACTTAACCATATCTGAAATCTTTGTTTAGTTAATTATTACTCTTTGTTCAGAGTACATCGTCACGCACTTATGCAACTTACTATTGACTTTTTAAAGAAGGGGGAAAATGGTTACATCAGCTGAATTGGAAGAACTATTAATAAAACATAGTAATCAGATTGATAAAGAGCATATAGATTTCTTTATAAAACTTATAAATGAACTAAGAATATGTAACATTAGTAAAATAAGTAATTTATATGTGTTAATAATATTATACATAGATCTAACTGTGAAAATACTTATTCACAATTTTTCAACATTTGTCGATGTCAAACATTCTATACACAATATTTGTTAACACTTAAGCTATTTAATATGTATAAACGAATGTTTAACTATTATTATATTCAATATATATATGTGAAGGCTAGACTTTCTCCTTAGCCTTTGTGTTTTTTATTAATAAAAAGAACTCTGCCTTTTCTTAAAATAATTTTATTTTATTGAAGCCTCTTGCTTCCTTGAAATTCAATCTTGAACTTAAAACTAAGATTAAACTAAAATGACCAGAAGGTCTTCAATGATCAAAAAACAAAAGAGATTAAATTAATTACTCAAATACACTGTTATACTACAAAAAAAACTCAAATTAGGAACTTCATTGTTGAAGATATAAATGATAAAAAGAAAAAGATAATTAGAGTGTTCTCTCTACACTGAACAAAATAATAGAAATAATATACAAAAGAAATTAAATAAAAATAATAATAGAAAATAATATACAAAGTAATTAAATACAAATATTGTTGAAGTCGCTTCAACATGCTCCCCCCTGAGAGTGGCAAGAGCATCCTCTCCATACTCCAGACACGATCCATCCAAATGTAGATGCTTGGGCTATGGGAACATCGAGGGACGACTGCTCAATATCTGGCTTTAAAATTCTTCGAGCGACGTCATTACCCAATACTCCGTCAATCTGCTTGCAGGAATCAAAAAATGGATGCGCTAGGGGCTCGTACTGCCTAAAGTGCTGAAGCAATGAAGCATCCAAAATTGGGTCCGGCATATCAACATCCAGTTGTTCCTGTATGTGTAGGTCTACCACAAACTCATCTTCTTTTTCGTGGGGAAAACTTGGCTCCAAGATGAAACGACCGTATACTTCTCCTCGAGATCTTATCGGCCTAAATTCGGGAAGTATTTTAGCCACATCCCACAGGATATAAGAGGGCTCTGCTTGCCTATCTAACACAAATACTGTGAACATCTTCGCACCCTTAAAATTAAGGTTCATTCTCACGATAGGCTTGATTGGCCAAGATGTCGTGATCGATGTTTGGGTTGACACGTCTTCTTTAACTGGAGTTGAAGCCTTCTGACGGTTTGCTCGTGGTGGAGTTTGGGTAGCCTGGCTGACTAAAATTCTATTTGGATAACTCGGAGTCTCGGTTGCAGCATTGACGAATACCTTTTTTACGGCCCCTTGTGATGTTACTTTTTTTATAATAATAGTTTCTTCAAGATGAAGTTCATCGGCCAGATTTGCCAATTTATTGTCCTCTAAGTGAGGGGTCGCGGCTTGCTGAGTTACCACTGGTGTTGTTGGTGAGGTGACTGCAGAATCTTGATCGGCCACAGGTTTCTCACGAAGAGGCTCAGCGGGCACGTCATTTTTCTTTTCTTCTGGGTGTAAGAGAGTGTGATGAAAAGCATTACAAGGCTGCCCATCAACTATCGCTGCACATCGTTTTGTCGAAGGACACTCGTTTCGGAAATGATTGTAAGCGAGGCAATTAAGGCAAAAACCTTTAGCTCGTGCCGATTTCCAGCGCAAACCAACACTGAGGTCTCTAAAAGGCTTGCAGTACTGCAGGGGATGGTTGACGTTTCAAATGTGACAACGTGGGCGCTTGTTCATCTCCATCTAGGTTGATAATAAAAGAAAGAAATATATACAGTGTTAAAAATACCTAGTGCGATTGAGTTTTCTAATTTTCTATTTTCGTTGGGGAATTTGATACATTATTCATTAGATTTTGGCGGGAGTTTACTTTCTGTATTATTAGTTGGTAGCAAACATAATTTTACAACTGGGCGTAAAATTTTACCATTCTTTGTGAGAACTTCAGCTACTCTTATTTTGCCGACCATAAATAACGTTGGTAACGCGACCAAGGAGCCACTCGGTAGGTGCTAGAAGGTCTTCTTTGACTATCACAATATCGTTTGGTTTAAGGTTGTCGCGTTCCTTTTGCCATTTAAAATGTTTCTGGAGCTCGGTGATATATTCAGACTTCCAACGTCGAGCAAAAATATGTTGGAGTGCTTTCAATCTTTCCCAACGTTTTAGAAAGGGAACATCCTTGAGTGGGGGTTCAGCAGGCGCTTCTGGTAGTGCTGTAATCGGAGCACCTCGAAGTAAATGTCCTGGGGTCAGAGGTAAAATCTCATTAGGGTTTTCGGTTAGAGGCGAAAGAGGTCGGGAATTTAAAACAGCTTCAATACGAACTAGAAGCGTATTGAATTCTTCGAAGGTGAAGGACAAGTTGTTGGTCACGTTCTTCAAATCAGACTTCATGCTCTTTACTGCTGCCTCCCAAAGGCCGCCCATATGAGGTGCGTATGGCGTTATAAAAGACCAATTAAAGCCCAATGTAGTATACTTCTCAATTAAAGCCTTTTCAGTGGATTTCAGAAAATCATTATGGCTTTTTAGAAGAGCGTAGCTTGCACCGAGGAAGTTTCAGCCATTGTCCGAGAACATTGTCTTAGGAAGACCTCTGCGTCCGGTAAATCTGTCAAAGCAGGCTAGAAAGGCATCAGTTGAGAGATCAGAACAAACTTCTAAATGTACGGCTCGAGTAGAGAAACACACGAACACCGCAGCATAACCTTTAAGGATTTTCTCATTTCTCAGTGTAGAGGATTTAATGCTGAATGGACCAGCGAAATCGACTCCAGTATATGTGAATGGTAAGGAAAAGTTCACACGTTCTGGGGGGAGTGAGGCCATGATTTGGTGCTGGACCTTATGTTTATAGATCGTACACGTCTTACATTCTCGTATGCATTTTCGACCAAGATTTTTTAATCTTGGGAAGTAAAATCCCTGACGAATCGCACGTAGCATTATGTGATGTTCAGAGTGAAGCAAAATGCGATGTGTGAAATTAACTAAAAGTTTCGCTAGATGTGACCTCGTAGCTTAAACCTGAATTCTGTCTGCCGCCTACTCGTAGAAGGTCGTCCTTATCAATAAAAGGGTTTAAGTTGAGTAACCTGCTTTTGCGGCTTAACGGTTTCTTTTCCTTGAGACAATCATATTCACGGTAAAAATACCTCTTCTGAGCGATAGAAATGAGTCGTGTTTTCAATGAGCTAATTTCTTCAGCCGTAATAAACTTTTCGGTTGAAAATGGTTTCTTTAGGACTCGGTTGATAAATCAAAGTCGATAATAACTCGCAGCGCTCTTGGAAATGATGAAAACTCTTCTAGTACATCGGCACACTTATCCTCAAGATGAAGGTTGATGACAGACTTCTTCGTCTCCAAATCGACTGGATCAAAAGTCCGAGGAATTGGCCACAGTGGAGTGGGAAGGTGTAGCCAAGTAGGTCCATGCCACCAGAGTTGATTTTCTGCTAGTTCCTGCGGGGAGTAGCCACGCGTGCCGATATCTGCAGGATTTTCTTCAGTTTTGATATGTTTCCAGTTCTGAGCGCTGGCGATACTAATGATCTGCGCCACGCGATTTGCGACAAACGTTTTTAACGTATAAGGAGGTTTTTGTAACCAACCCAATACTATCGACGACTCTGTCCATAGAAAAAGTTCATATGAGAACTGGCTGTTCGTGACTATATTACGGATGAGCTTAGTAAGCAATAGAGCTCCACACAATTCAAGTTTTGGAACGGTAGTCCGTTTGATTGGAGCCACTTTCGTTTTTGCAACTAGCAAATGACTCTTTATTTGACCTTCTGAGTTTTCTGTTCGAATGTATACCGAACCACAATATGCCTTCTCTGAGGCGTCACAGAAGCCATGTATCTGAATTTTATATCCTGGACAGAAATCTACCCATCTAGGTATCTTAATGGTTGAAACAAATGGCAAGTTTTTCAAGAATAAATTCCATTTCAGGAGTATGTGTGGAGGTACCCTTCATCCCAATCGGACTTTTCTTCCCATAATTCTTGCATCAAAGTTTTAGCAATAACAACGACAGGGCCTAGCCAACCTAAAGGGTCAAATAGTCTTGCGATGACCGATAAGATTTTTCGTTTTGTCGCGGATGGGGTACTTTCAATTGGCTCTACAGCATAGTAGAATATGTCAGTTAACACATTCCAGCGTATTCCTAAAGTTTTTATAGAGCTGGCGTCATCCAACTTCAAGAAATCTTCGTCTAGAAGATCCACCCGGCACAAACTTTCGAGTAGAAACTGGTCGTTTGCAGTCATCTTTTTAAGGGGAAATCCAGCAGATTTCAAAGCCTTAATAAGCTCATCTTGTTTCAACTTGGCTTCTTCAAGCGTATGTCCACCCGAGAGTATGTCGTCAACGTAAACCTCGTTTTTCAAAATAATCGATGCTTTGGGATATATGTGTTTGCAATCATGACCTAACTCAAGTAGAGTCCTGATCGCCAAAAAGGGGGCGCAATTGACGCCAAACGTAACCGTTTTAAGTTGAAAAGAATTCACATGTCCATCAGCTTTGTCGCGGAATAATATCTGTTGATAGGATCGATCTGCTTCATGTATCAAATTTTGCATGTACATTTTCTGTATATCTCCTGTGAATACGTATTTGTAATTTCGCCATCGTAGAACAAGCTGCATCAAATCCGCTTGGAGCGTTGGGCCTTGGTACAGCACATCATTCAAGGAAAACCCGCTTCCTGTCTTCTTTGAAGCATTAAATACCACTCAAGCTCTCTGGCTTGACAACCGCGTGGTGGGGTAGAAAGAACGAAGAAACTTTTTCAGCTTTAGGTTCAAAATGCACAACTGATTCCATATGGTCCAAATCTATGTATTCTTGTAGAACTTCAGCGTACTGCGCTTTCAAAACTGGAGTTCTATCGAACATTTTTTCCATTCTGTGGTATTGTGCTAGAGCCATATTTCGAGAAGGACCCAAAAAAAATCTCATTGGGAAATTGTTCTTTAAAAAGTAGCCAAACTACGTAACGTCCATCAGATTGTCGAATTGTGGTACGTTTATAAAAATTTTCACAATAAATGTCGCTTTCCGACTGAATATCTCCTTTTTCCACCTCTTCTACCTCCCAAAACTTCTTTAGCTGCTCATGAAGGACCAGATCGCTACAAGGCGAAACTAATGTGTGAAAAGATTGGATTTTTGTGTCTGGTTCAGGGCCTAATAAATACTACCCGAAGTGAGACTCTCGAGCTTCAAGAGAGTTCCCAATATTCATCTTCACGCCGTTCAAATTTATAAAGGGCAAATAATCGCTACCAATAATCATATATATATATATATTATATCGTCTAAATTTTGGATTAGAATCGGCCGTGAAGGCATAAAATGTGCCAATGTTGGTACCACAATCGCTCGGATTTTAATTTTAAAATCGGATATACGAGATTTAACTGTGACATAGCACCTTCCCTTCGAACTTCCTACCACCGTCTCACCGAATCCTGATATTTCGCTACGATGGGGTTCGAGAGGTATCGATAAATTCCGTTGAACACGTTTTAGTATAAAACTCCTAGTTGACCCTGTATCAATTAACGCTCGAACAATGAATTTCTCGCCTAAATGTTCTACTTGGACTAAAGCTGTTGGTAAAATAGTAGTTCCGCTGTGTTTAGATAAATTAACTTGAATTGACTCTATTTCATTTGCATTAGAAATGGCAGATCTTTCGGATTGAGAATTGGACGGTTTTGTTTTGTACCGAATACCCGACGCAGTAGTTTTTTCATAGTCCTGACGATTCTGTTGAGATGATGTCCTTGGAGCTGGAAATTTTTTCGATTTATCTTCATCAATATGTAGCATAGTGTGATGCCTTTTATTACAAATTGTGCAGCTGCTCGCACTCTGACAATTCATCTTAAAATGGGTGGGTGAAAAACAATTCGCACAAATTTTGTTTGCATATACATATTTTATTCTATCTTTGACTGACAAACAAAACCGTATTTAAATATTTGCAAAACCGTAACGCATGGTTCTGTTTGCATTTCTTGCAACTAAATTTATTTCCTTCGGTTTCAGTATTAGAATAAAAAACTTGAGATTTGGAGGTGTTGTTGTCTCTGCCGGACGTCTTCCTCAAATTTGTAAGAGTTTCCAGCGTTTCAATTCGTTCAGTCAGAAATTGGCTAAGTTGTTGCCAAGTAGGCAATTCCTTGTGGTTACTCAAGGAGTCTTCCCATGCACGTGAAGTTTCTTCTGGGAGCTTTGAAGTGCAAATGTGCATAAGGAAGTTGTCATTACTTCCTACTTCAACTTGAAAATATCTAATAACTGACCAACCATCGTTGACCGTATTTTGAAGAAGCCTTAAAAACTTTAAAGTCTCACTCTGAGGGGCTTGGATGCCATATATCTTCTTGATTTGGTTGTTAATTAAAATTCGCTTATTTTCGTAGCGGTTTTACAAGGCCTGCCAAGCTAATTCGAAATTAGAATCCACCAACTCATAACCCTTTATGAGGTGGTAGGCCTCCCCCCTCGTTTTGCCAAGCAAATAATATAATTTCTGAGCCGGAGCTACAGAAGGCTCATTTCCAACTACTGCCATGAATATATCTCTAAATGCAGGCCATTTGTCGAAACCTCCTTCAAATGTTTGGATTGCGACTGCTGGTAGCCTAAGCGACGACTGACGAACGGCTGTTCCTTTAGGTTCCGGAGCTTTAGATTTTACCATTTCCATTATTTTTACCTTCAAAATCTGATACCGCTCACAATCATCTTCGTATTTCAAAGAAACCTCGTCCTGGAAATCTTCTTCTTCCTTCACATTTTCTTCGCATATGATATATTCTTCAAATGTTTCCACCATCTTCAGCCATCTTCTCTCTAATTCGGACTGCTTTACTTCTAAAAGTGAAATCGTCAAAGTTTCGAAATCGATTTTTTCAAAAGCAGAGCAGAATGTAGCTACTTGCTGAATGTCGTATTTACATTTTCTTTTAGAAAATTTTTTCTTTTTATTTGTACATATTTAGTATATCTCATTTTAGTAAATTAAATTATATCCTATTCACTGTTATTATCTATTAACTTTAAGTATGTGTTTAAACTTGAACATCTTTTATATTTTTATTGTAAGAATATAAGTAGGTTTTTTTTATTTCTCCTCCAAGTCTTAATTCTCTAAGTTAGGGCGCGAGTTAGCTTTTTAAGTAATTCCGTTTAAAAAAAACGAACTTGTTTTTCTGTTGTCCAAATATTAACTGATTTTATTATTATTTTCATCTTTATATTAAACTTATTATCAAAATACAAAAGTGCTATTTAGTCTTGGTGGTTTATTTGGTGGGTCTGATGTTGTTGTTGCTGTGGTTGTGGATATTTCTGTATCTTAGTGTGGAGCGATGGCCAAAAGAATTGATGGTCAGGAGCGACTATAGTTGTAGCGGGGTGTTCATTTACCACGAATTTTATTTTCTGTTTGGTTATATAAATATAAATTACTACTCCAATTATTACGACAAGGGTTCAATAATTTATATACTTGTGAAGTTCTGTATTATTTGATAAAACCTTGATTGCGAATTTGTGTGCGTATCATGGGTATTAATCTGAAAAAAAACAAGAATTATAAAAATAGTTTTTTCTTTATTTTTGATTTGTGAAGCTTTTTGTTTTGTGTAGTGAATAATGTTGCTTAGTTGTTTTGCTTTACCTTGTGCCTAGAAAATCTTGGTGTTAATTTATTTCTCTTACATTCCTTCCTATATATAGTCATCTACATCATAGTCCAGTGGGTCTTGTCTATCTGTATTAAGTTTTTCTATGCGTTTGTCTGTGTCGGTTTACAATTTTTTTCTAATAGATTCATAAAGTTAAGTTTGAAATTGTTTAATTTTGGAAATATATTCGTGTTCATTGTTGAATGTAATTTGGCGGTCAATTTTATAAGTTCTTCCGTAGAAAAGCTCGAAAGGTGTAAATTTAGTGGCAGAATGGATTGCGTTATTATATGTTCTTCTGTTAGGATGTCATCATGATCCATTTCTAACTTTTTTCTTTAATTTTTTCGACTATTAATCTGTAAGTTTCAGTTAATGTTAAGTGAAGTCTTTCTACAGGGGCATTGCTACTAGATTGTTGGAAAGACTTAAAGTGTAAGTTAATTTGGTATTGTTGGCAAAAGTCTTTAAATATGTTTGAATTGAATTCGTTTCCTTGGTCACAAACGATTTTGTTAGGTATGCCGTGCAGGCTAAGAAAGTGTTTAAGGATTTAATAACGCAAAGACTGTTTCTCGCTGTTAGGGTATATGCGGCGGCGAGTTTGGAAAATTTGTCTATAATAGTTAAAATATTTTTGCCATTAATTGTGTAAATATCTATATGTATTATATCTAATGGTTTAACAGGTGTTGGGGGTTTTTCAAATTTATTTTTTGGAGGATGTCTATCATATTTTTGCCTTTGGCATGGAGCGCAATTATTTATTGTTTGAACTATTTTTGATTTCATGTATGGAGAATAGTATTCACGTTTAAGATGATCGTATGTTTCTTGTATGCCTCTATGATTATTTTTCTCATGATAGTCTTGAATGATTTTATCCTGATTATCATTTTCCTTTATATCCTTCACTATTTCAGTACACCGAACTAAACGGAAAATTGTGCTTTGTGCAAAATGTTTTGAATAATCGAATAGGTTCATCATCTGTAAAAATTTGTGTGGTTTTATTAGGGGCAAGATGGTTTTTTAAAATGTTCGTTATAATTTCTTCTGTAAAATCGGGTTATGTAAATGTCTTCCTAAGTTTATTTTTAAAAATTACTTCTCGTTTTACGTGGGAATTAGAGTTTCCTTTCTTAAATAGAGCTTGTAAATTAAACTCATTTATTGATTTTTCTGAAATCGGGATACCATCTTGCCCCTAAGATGGTTTTTTAAAATGTTCGTTATAATTTCTTCTGTAAAATCGGGTTATGTAAATGTCTTCCTAAGTTTATTTTTAAAAATTACTTCTCGTTTTACGTGGGAATTAGAGTTTCCTTTCTTAAATAGAGCTTGTAAATTAAACTCATTTATTGATTTTTCTGAAATCGGGATACCGTCATCACAGTTTTCTTCTGCTGAGCGAATAATACTACCTGAAGTAGCTTGATTGGACATGGTGTTAAACACATTTATATTTAAAGCAACTGATGGGTCTGTTTTATTCGACTAAGTTCATCCTCATTAGTGTTCAGTTTGCCTTTTTTGTATATAATTTCATAATCAAATTTCTCTAGTTTTAATCGCCATCTATCATTAATTTTGAATTTGGCTCTTTCAGGCTCATAATCCATGTAAGTGGTTTATGATCTGTTATGATTCTGAACCCGTGACCAAATAAGTATGGTCGAAAATATTTTGTCGCCTAAATTATGGCTAAGAGTTCTTTTTCGATTGTTGAGTAATTTATTTCTGATGTTGTTAGTGTGCGACTTGCGTAACAAATCGGTTTATCATTAACTATAGGTCCTTGTGAAAGAATGGCTCCTAACGCAAAATCACTTGCGTCTGTCGTGAGATTAAAAGGTATGGAAAAATCTGGATATTGTAAGATCGGGTCATTTATTAAGAGGTTTTTACAAATTTCAAAAGTTTTTTGTAGTTATCATCGACTATACTAGTTTTATTTTTCTTTAGACAAGCTGTAAATGGCTTTGTTATTTTGGCAAAGTCCTTAATAAATTTACGATAGTATCCTAATAGACCTAAAAATGATTTTATTTCTTTTTGGTTTGTGGGAATGGGAAAGTTTTGGATCGCTTTTATTTTGTCAGGATTTAGTTTTACTCCTGTAGTCACTAAATGACCTAAAAATGCTCATTCTATATGTAAGAATTCAGACTTGTCTAATTGAATTTTAGGGTTGGCTTCTCTAATGGCTTCAAAAATTTTTTTTAATTTTCTGAATGTTCTTGAAGTGAAGTGGAATATACAATAATGTCGTCTAAATATACAAGACATACTGTGCCCATCAAATCTTTAAGAACGCAATCCATCACTCTTTGAAATGTTGATGGTGCATTTTTAATCCGAAGAGCATTCTAACAAATTCGTAGTGGCCACTACTGTAAATGCCGTCTTAGAAATATCCTTTCTATTTGATGGAATCCACTAGCTAAATCCAATGTAGTAAAATACATGCACTTATCAAGTTTATCTAATATTTCGTTTATGTTTGGTATTGGGTATCCGCTTTTTTGGGACTATCCAAACAGGTGCACTCCAAGGTGAGTAGCTTTTCCGTATAATACCATGATTTATGAATATGGGCTACCTATATGATTTTGTGTAAATAGGAATGTCATCTCTGGTGGCAATGTTGTGTTTAATTTTATTGGTAAAGGTAAGAGACTGATTTTCTTTAATAAAAATATCTTCAAACTCTTTATATAGTCTTGTTATAACTTTCCGTTCTTCTACATTAGTAGTATGTTATGTACCTTCGGGATCAATTGCTCCATACAAAATTTGGCTCATGCATAGCTGTAAAAGAGTAAAAACATTGCAGAATTGTGAAATGAATTGTGTGCGATCGGTCTTTAGGTTTGTAACATGTATTATGAAAAGGTATTGCTCTTTAATGTGTATGTGTGTGTGTGTGTGTGTTAAAATTTGGGAGCATGCATATCTGGAAAAGAATTAAATCATTTTAATTTTAATTTTTTCCATACAAATTTGGGATCATAATTGCTTCTTCTTGGTCCTTTCATTTGTATTGCTTTGCAAACGAATGACTGGACGAACAGAATGAGTGTGTGCATGTATCCTCATCTACATCCCAGAGTATAAATAGACTGTAATGTTAAAATGTATGTACGTATGTACGAATGAACGGACAGAATGAGTGTTTTTTTTTTTTTTTTTGAGGTGAAAAAAAAATCATCGAAAGACACTGTTGCCACTGCAACAGTAGTGTGAGACTTTAACCCACTAAAAAACCACCTCTACGATTCGAACCTGTTTGTCCTATGGTACTACCGTTAATTATTTCATCACAGGACGAGTTCTAGCCTATTGACTACTACTATTGATTTCTATCTCTTTCTATCCTACGAATTCTCTCTATCCTTCTCAATTCCTGCATCACATTTGCAGACAGCATCTTGACATATTGCCAAACCTCAACAGACCGCAGCATATGCGGAACTATATTGCCTGGTGTCACTATTTCATCTACCATCGTCTCTAACAGCTCGCGTTCCAATCTAAATCTATCGCAATAAAAGAAAATATGCTCAGCATTCTCAATTCCATTATTGCAGAAGGAGCAAGATACCTTATTGTCGTGGCCATATTTACAGAGATATTCCCTGAAGCAGCCATGCCCTGTCAATAACTGTGTCATGTAAAAGTCAACATGACCGTGTCTCCTTTCAACCCAACTTTGTACATTTTTGACAAGTCTATGTGTCCATCGCCCTTTCGTCGCAGTATCCCGCTGAATCTGCCATTCGTCTAAACTCTTTTGTCTTTCCTCCCTTCGTTCTTCCGTAGTTAATTTTCTACCAACAATACTAACTCTATCGTATATCCTCTTCAGTTCCATAGCCATAACATCAGGCGGAGTTATACCAGATATGACACTAATAGCCTCATATGAAACTGTGCGGAAACCACTAGCAACCCTAAGGGCGCTTAGACGAAACAAAGACCTTGCAGCCCTAGCGTAGGTTCTAATACCCAACGCCGGTCCCCACACTGGTGCTGCATACATCATAATCGACTGAGTAACCTTTGCCAATAACAGTCTTCTGCTCTGATTTGGCCCTCCTATATTAGCCATAATGCGGGATAATGCTGCATTCACTCGAGCAGCCTTCTCACAAGCCTTCTCAATATTTGTTCTAAAATTTAATCTTACGTCAATCATTACTCCTAAATATCTAAGCGCTAGCTAAGAAGTTATATTATGTCCGTCTATATTAAGTGTAATCCATTCAATTTTCTTTCTGCTCGTTATCAAAATAGCTTCAGTTTTCTGTCCAGCCAGTTGAAGATTCGCTGACATAAGCCAGCTCTTTATTCTACTCAACGTCGTCATACACGTAGCCTCAATTTGATGCAATTCCTTCGCCACAATTGTTACTGCTATATCGTCAGCATAACCAATGATCTGCACACCTCTTGGTACTGGGAGACGCAACACTCCATAGTAGAGTATATTCCATAGCAGTGGACCTAGCACAGAGCCCTGTGGAACTCCAGTTATTTTATAGCTCTTAATTCCTTCATCTGTGTCATAGAGTAGTATTCTTTTAGAAAGATAACTGTTAATGATACGCATAAGATGCGCCGGCGTCTGTATAGTCCGCAAAGCCTGTATAATGTGCGACCAGCACGCGGAATTAAAAGCATTTCTAACATCAAGTGTTATGACGGCACAATGTTCCTTAGAACCACCCATCCATCTGGTTCCTTCAATTGCATTGCCTGCTATCGTTGTCAATTTCTTAATTGCGTCTACGAAATCCATACTGATTGTCAGAGAGACCTTCGGCTACTCTTTCAAGGTGTTGTTCCAAACGGTTACAGATCAATCGTTCCAAAATCTTACCCATTGTATCGATCATACAAAGCGGTCGATAAGAACGTGGATCTCCCGGCGGTTTTCCTTGTTTAGGTAGCAATACCAGTCTTTGAACTTTCCATATTTTCGGAAAAACTCTATCGTCAAAACACTTCATATACATCTCCGTAAAGGGTCGAACACTGTGTTTAATTGCTATTTTAAGAGCGCGGTTTGGAATTCCGTCAAGACCTGGAGTCTTAGCATTTCCAAAACATTCCGACACTAGCATCACCTCTTGGTCCGTCACTGGATCCATGGCATCAATAGAATTTGCATTCTCCTCTACTGTTATATTTTCCCTCTCAATGCTCTGTATTGGAAAAAGAGTTTCAACCACACTCCTCAGAAGTACTGGGCAAGTTGGCGCTAGTTCTCTACAGCTCCTTATTTTAGACATAACCACCTTATAAGCTCCTTCCCATGGATTCTCATCGACTTTGTCGCATAGCTCCTTAAAGCAGAACGATTTGCTTCTCTTAATAGCTATCTTGAGTTCCCTACGTTTGGCTTTAAAAACGGTCCTTAATCTTGCATTGTAGAATGAGTGTGTGTGTAACATGTAATGTGTATGATCGTTTTTTAATAATAAATTTTTGGCACGTATTATCATACCCAATTGTTGAAGAAATAGAAATATAGTTGTACGTGGTGTTGTTGTCGCGTTTTAGTCCTTATGATTTTTTTTGTATACAAGATGAACACCTGCATTATTGTTCTTTATTTTTTGTATGATTTAATTAGAAGGATTTGTAACTGATAACAAATTCTTATCACGTATTGCTCATGATCACAGGTAGAAGAAATAGAAATATAAACTGATAAGAAAGGGTAGGTTGGTTGTGTAGTTGTTTTTTATTTTTTTTGTATATTTAATTAGAAGGATCTTTAATTTTAAATGTGATAAGAAATGATAGGTTGGTTGTGCGGTTGTTTTTTATTTTTTGTATGATTTAATTAGAAGGATTTGTAATTTTAAATTGATAATAAATTCTTGGCACGTATTGCTCATAATCAAATATAGAAGAAATAGAAATATAGTTGTACGTGGTGTTGTTGTTGTGTTAGAAGGATCTTTAATTTTAAATTTGATAAGAAAGGGATGTACACCTGCATGATTGTTTTTTTTTTGTATGATTTAATTAGAAGGATCTGTAATTTTAAACTGATAACAAATTCTTGTTACGTACTGCTCATGATCAAATGTAGAAGAAATAGTAAACGGATGTGCACCTGCATGATCGTTTTCTAGGAATAATAGATTCATATCGCGTTTTAGTGTATACAGGATGAACACCTGCGTGACCGTTTTCTAGGAATAATAGATAGATAATAAATAGATTATCGCGGTTTAGTGTATACAGGATGAACACCTGAATAATAAATAACATCGTATACCTAATTAGAAACATGATTGTGCATGTTCATTTTATTTGTATTACTTTTCAAACGAATGATTGGACGGACAGAATGAGTCTGTCTACGTTTAATCATCTCCATCCCAGAGTATAAATAGACTTGTTTTTAAGGATTTAGAATTTTTTAGTTTTACTGTTTTAAATAAATGAAATTATATATAATAATAAGATTAATTAAAACAAATTAGTTGTTATTTTTTAAAATTTTTTATTAGATATTTCTTTTTTCAGATTTTTACAGATTCGATTTTAAAAATACGTTTATAAAGGTTGAATAACTTAAGTGTTAACAAATATTGTGTTTAGAATGTTCGACAAATGTTGAAAGATTGTGAATAAGTATTTTCACAGTTAGATCTATGTATAATATTATTAACACATATAAATGGATAATTTACATAATTACAAGTTCTTAATTCATTTAAAAGTCTCATAAATAAATCTATATGATCTTTATCAATCTGATTAGTATGTTTTGTTAATAGTTCTTCCAATTCAGCTGAGGTAACCATTTTTTGCTCTTCTTTAAAAAGTCAATAGTAGGTTGCGTAAGTGCGGGACGATGTACTCTGAACAAAGAGTAATAATTAACTAAACAAAGATTTCAGATGTCGTTAAGTTTTTTGTCATTTGTTATACAATTTCTTTATTGAAAATTACAATTTATTGAAAACACAGTTTTTACATTTAGTAAGATTATAAAAATTAATTATATTTTTAACTTCATTTTCTACTTGATATAGTCTATGTTTATAAAATATACAGGGGCAGGTGTCAGGACCGCATGTACTGTTTTCATTTGACCATTCACAATCTTCGAAATGTTCACCATGTCTATTTTTTATTCTCTTCAGGTTGCCAACATACTCCAGTTGTGTTTGTATGTTGATGAGTTTAGTTTTATCCTCATCAGAAATTATGCGTGAGAATGATTTTAAAAAGTTGTATATTTCCTTTAAAATCATTGTGTGTTAATCTACTGCTACTGTATGCTCATGTGTAGATTTTGTGAATAATCTTTTATGTTGATGGTTTTAATATTTATATGATTTAAGATCGCTCGTAAAAGATAACTCCTATCGTCTTTATAGTTATATATTTCAGCACCGGTGTCTATATCCCTCTCGTGTTCGGGATAGTACTGAGAACAGTAGGTGTTTAGTTTTCGATATTTATATTTTAATCTCTTCTATACAATAAGATGTATACACAGTAATGTCAAAAAAAAACTACAATGTTAGACAATAAACCAAATTTACTCTTTTTATACCTAAGCAAATTTTAAAATTTCATAATATTGTGAAATTAAAAGAAAATTTTTTATTTTTTTTTTATTATTATTTTTTTATTTATATAACATATTGTTACATAAATCGAAACGACCTAATATCGTTTAACAATAAAAACGATAAACAAAAGCTATCAGCTACACCAACACAATACGCACTAACACTAAGAATACAACGAACGTGTTGATTATCTAAAGCTGCACACACACATGTGTACAACGAACCAGGTAGCAACAACAACATAAAGTAAACCAGCTACGACAAATATGTAACGGACAACATAAGCAAAGTACACAAACAACAATGTACTAGCAGAAGTCTCGAGAAGGCGCGAGCGAGAACCTTCCACACACAATGTACACAGTGACGACTCAGGATTTTGACATTTAACCGTATACTAAGAAAGGGACAGCAAATATTACCAAAAAGTATTTCTGTCCCTTTCTGATTGTCTGTCTGTTTTGTTTATTTATGTTTTTTAGGTTTTGGGGTGGGTTTTTTATATTGGTGAGAGTTAATAAAAAATGTAATTTTTGTGTAAAACTATTAATAAATAATAAAAACAGCTAATAGCAATAACAATTTTTAACTTTTTCTTTCAAGAAATTAAAAAATATTGACAACTTTCAGCAAGAAAAATTTTTTATGAGCAGTACGTCTTATTTTGATCTTGTAATATTTAGCTTCTTAATTATCTCTTGCACAACAAACTATATTCATTGTGACCGAAAATCACGCACATTTCGATTAATATTTAAATATTTAAGAATCTTTAAACTTTTCATTGAAGAAATTAAAAAATATTCAAAATTTTCCCTTTTTTAACACAAAATAAATGCTTGTTTACATTTAATTTTTCTACTTTATCCGCAAGTTTTCGCTCTGTATATCTGTTGCTTCTAACACATTTGATTCGCAAACCATTATAACATTTTCTTTCTCCCTCCAAGAAAACGGTTAAGGCAGCTGATTTTAGCGTTTTTTAAACGTCACAATTGTCATCACTGGTTACATTGTGCTTCCACATCGAGAACGTTCATCATACTGATCATACGTGCGTGCGGACTATAAAAGGGCTGGACAAAGCAAGCAGCAGTGAGAGTGAATTTAGTCAGCCTTGCGTGAAGTTGCGTGTGAACAAAATAAGTCCTGGTTGTGAAGATCTAGCGAATACTTGTGTGAACTAGTACAGTGAATAAACAGATTATTATTGTTGTATCGTTAAGTTCTATACGGTGGTACACAAAAGTAGTGTAAATAATAAAGAGAGTTTAAGAGAAAATAACCACATATTTGTTTTTACTTTATTTGCAATTAACGAACTCATATTTAAACGTTTTTAAAAAGGTAAAAACGCAAAAATTGGTGTCAGAAGTGGGATTGCAAAAATCCAAAAGTAAAAATAAATAAAAAGGAAATAAATAAATAAAATGAAGCTCACCGAACTAAGAGTGGAACGACTGAAACGAGAGTTGGGTAAGCTAGAACTGCCAACAACGGGCACGAAGAATGAACTGCAAAGGCGGTTAAGGGAACATCTGCAGCTGCAGGGTATTAACATCGATTCTCAAGAGTTCGAGGAAGAAGAGGAACGAGAATTGCAGGCCCCTGCAACTCCTAGCGGTGCTGACATAAATTTGTTGCTAGCGGCTATGATGGAGAAAATGCAAGTAGCAAACCAAAAGCTATTGGCGGATGCACACGAAGCTTCTAGAGCTGAGAATTAAAAGCTATTTGCTGATGTACGAGAAGCTTCTAGAACCGAAAATCAAAAGCTTCTAGCTGAAGTGCAAGAAGCTTCTAGAACCGAAAACCAAAAACTGCAAGCAGCAACTTTGACGAAAATTGAAAAGGAGCTTGAAGCGACATCAGGGAAGCTGCAGGAAATACACGAGTCGGTCAGCAAAAGAATTACTGGTGTGGAGGAAAGGATGTCACATTTAGAAAGGACCGTCGACACGAAAGTGAACGATTTGGGAAAGACCGTCGACGGAAAACTGGTGATAATGGAAGAGAAGATCAACAACCTCCAGAGCCAGAGACCGGAACTAGTGCGAGCCGTATCCGAAAGTACCGGCAGGATTAAACCACCTTGCTTTGATGGCAGCTTACCCCTATCCGTATTCAAATTCCAATTTGAGACAGTAGCCAGCAGAAATGGATGGGACGATGGAGAAAAGGCTCTAGAACTAATTCTGGCGTTAAAAGGTGTCGCAGCTGAGATCCTAGAAACCATGCCAGCCAGCAGCAGAAACAACTACAACGACTTAATGGTGGCGTTGCAGCGTAAATTCGGCGATGAGCACAAACGGGAACTATACCGCATGGTGTTGAGATGCCGGGCGCAAAAGGCAAATGAGTCATTACAAGCCTTTGCAATGGAGGTTGAGAGATTAGTGCAGCTCACATACCCAGGAGAAAACCATCCATTGATAGACAGCTTTAAGACCGAGGCGTTTGTTAATGGCATACGCGACCCTGATATTAAACTGGCGGTATGTTCTACACAGAAGACAACTTTTGCAGAGACAGTGGCCTTCGCACTAGCCCAGGAGACCGCTCGCACGATTTCTAGACCACAAATGAGCAAAGTGCGGAAAATGGAAGTCGTGGAGGAGGAGGAATGCCTTTTGGACAAATTTAAAGAGATGTTGAAGCAAGTTTTGGGAGAAAATGGACAAAAGGCTAAACTCAAATGCTTCAACTGTGGAAAGAATGGCCATTTCCAAAGAAACTGCAAAGCGCCACGCAAGAGATCAAGATCCGCCTCACCATCAAGGAATAAGAAACGGGCGAACTACCAACCATCTTCACAAGAGTCCCCGTTAAACTAAAACGAGCTAGCGCTGCGGGGCAAGTGCTGGCTCCCACAAGCGAGGGCCCCACAATCTCAATATCAGTGATGCAACAGAACAACAACAATTTTACGGCATGCGGATACATAAATGGCAGATTACATACCTTCACTATAGACACCGGGGCGACGCAGTCTATCATCAGACCAGATGTAGTGAAGGGAAAGTGTGAGGCACTTAGCAATGTAAGACTACGGACAGCTACGGGAGAGTCTGCCATTGTCCACGGAAAAACAGAGGCGAAGGTGACTATAGCCAACATTAGTGTAAGTCACATCTTTATTGTTGCCGATATTGTGGACGAGGTTATAATTGGTGCCGATTTTATGATAGCTCATGGCATCAATTTGAATATGGGGCAACAGATTATGAGTTGGTGAAATGTAGAGATACCTCTAGACGTGGGGTACAAGCACCAAGTGGACGCCAGAAGGATAGTTGCGGTCGAACAACTCAAATTGCCACCTCAGAGTGAATCACTGATATGGAGGCGTATGGATGGAGATTGTGTGGAAAACCGCTTGTGGGTTGTTGAACCAGCAGAAATACAGACGGATTTAATATCAGCAAAGGCCCTCGTCAAATCCACAGAACAAAGAATAGTCCCGGTGAGAGTGCTAAATCTATCAGGCCATGAAAGAGTCGTCTGTAAAAACTCAGAGGTGGGTCAATGTGTTCCAGTAGAGGCGATAATAAACAGCGAACAAACGCCGCAACCTGCCGATATGTCAGCCAAGGATCAAAAGGAATTTGGTGCAAATGTGGAGAAATGGATAGCAGGTTTAGCAGCTGCAGAGAAAAACAAAGCCAAAAAGCTCCTAAAGAGGTATGCTTTCGCTTTCGCCACGAACAACAAAAGGCAAGGAAGAACAGCCATGGTTAAACATGAAATTGATACTGGCGAAGCGAGACCGATAAAGCAGGCACCCAGAAGCATACCGCTGGCGAAGCGTAATGAGGTCAAGGAGTTAGTCGACGAAATGAGGAAGAGCGGTGTAATCGAACCATCATCGGGTCCGTGGAGCTCACCTGTAGTCTTAGTAAAGAAGAAAGATGGCAGTACAAGATTTTGCGTAGACTACAGGAAGCTGAATGATGTCACCAAAAAGGATAGTTACCCGCTACCAAGAATTGACGACGCATTCGACACGCTAGCCGGAACAAAATGGTTCTCCGCATTGGATCTACAAAGCGGGTATTGGCAGGTGGAGATTGCAGACAAGGACAAAGAGATAACCGCATTTAGTGCGAACGGCGGCTTATGGCAGTTTAAGGTTATGCCATTTGGACTCTGTAATGCTCCGGCCACATTCGAGCGGCTTATGGAACGTGTGCTAAAGGGACTGCATTGGAAGACTTGCCTGGTGTATCTCGACGACATAATAGTGATGGGCAGAACTTTCGACGAACACCTCAAGAACCTGGGAGAAGTTCTGCAACGGATATCAACGGCTGGACTAAAACTAAGCGTAAAGAAATGTGCATTTTTCCAAAAGCAGGTGAAATATTTGGGGCATCTTGTCACAGCAGATGGCATAGCCACCGATGAAGATAAAATACGAGCAGTAAAGGACTGGCCTCGTCCCCAGAATCTTCATGAACTACGCAGCTTTTTGGGACTATGCACATACTATAGACGCTTTGTGCCTAACTTTGCCAGCGTGGCTGCAAGTTTGCATGAGCTCACAAAGAAGTCAAAAGTCTATCAATGGGGTGAGCCACAGGAGAAGGCTTTCCAGACACTAAAAGACCTGTTGTGCGCTGCACCAATTTTGGCGTATCCAGTCCCAGGAGAAAAGTTCATCTTAGACAGTGATGCTAGCGGATATAGTATTGGTGGTGTACTTTCCCAAGTGATCAATGGAACAGAGAAAGTCGTAGGCTACTATAGTCGCACATTGTCAAAGCCTGAACGGAACTACTGTGTAACCCGACGAGAGCTACTGGCAGTGCTGGAGTGCATCAAACATTACCATAAGTACCTGTATGGCCAGAATTTTCTGCTAAGGACTGATCACTCCGCACTGAGATGGCTGCTACAATTTAAGAACCCTGAAGGACAGTTAGCACGTTGGATTGAACGCCTCCAGACTTACGACTTCAGCATTGAACACCGAAGAGGCATAAAACATGGAAATGCTGACGCTCTTTCACGCCGACCTTGTAATTTGGAGTGTAAACATTGCGTGAAAGCTGAGAAAAAGGAATCCATCGTCGACATCCGACTAACGCGGATTGAAGCCAACGAAGACTGGTCCCAAGCACAAAGGAGTGACCCAATATTGGCGAAGGTAATAGAAACGAAGGAGGAGGACAAACGACCCACAAGAAATAAGATATCAGCAGAAGGTCCTCTTACAAAAGCTTATTGGGCACTATGGGACATCTTAAAGATAATAAATGGATGCCTATATCGACTTTGGGAAAGTTTAGTTTGATTCAAGCACAATGGGTGGAAAATAGTCGGCAACTAGTTTTGATGTATTTCCGTTCAGAGTTAATGTTATGGACATATTAACGTATACCTTGCGAATGAATAATTTTCAAATATTACACTCTTTTTATAATGATGTTGATGACGATGCTGATGCATTATTTGAATTTATCCATGAATTGTGATTTGATGAAAATCCCAACCATTTAACATACAACATATTTCCTCTCCTCTTTAATACTTTTCAACTAAATATGTTTGAGTGTATTTTGTTTTCTAAAGTTCATATTCATTAAATCCACCTTTAATTTCACTACCACGATAGTCTTCTAAAATGTAAGTATTGGGATTTGTATTCCTTATATTTTTGATTTTGAAGATTTCTGTAGTCCAATTTGGTGTATATCCTTTTTCAAATACATGTTTATATTTGCTTATACGAACATGATCACCAATTTTAAACTTAGGTCTCCTAAAAACCTTTAAGTTTTTGTAGACGGTATCCAAAAGAGTTTTTTCATTGAAAGAGTTCACTTTATTTGGCCTCATTTTAATTGTTCTATGAAGTGTATTATTATATTTATTGATCAGTTCTTGATATATGTTTATCCATTTGTAAGTTCCTTGAAAGCTAAACTCTTTCCACATTATCCCTTTCAATGTTCTATTAAATCGTTCAACTATTGATGCTTTCAAAGAACTATATGTTGAATAGTGATTAATTTTATGAGATTGCATTAAATGTTGAAATTGATTATTAAAGAACTCTCTACCATCATCGGTTTGCAGGTTTTTCGGTTTTCGCTTTGATGTATCGAATACACTTTTTATAGCAGCCGCTATGTTCTGTGCACCTTTATTTTTAACGGCAACAGCCCTTTTTTTGAAAAAGTATCTATAACTGTTAGAAGATAACGATATCCATTATTATATGTTTCATAGCTTCCCGTTTCTACTAGATCACCTTGCCATAAATCATCAATTCCCTTCACTACAACTCGTCTTTTTTTGAAATTTTTTCTAGCTTGTTTATGTAATTCTTCTACTATTTGTCTTTTGTCTGCATTCAAATCCATATTATTTATATATGTGTGTGTTTTTTATGGGAGGGATGGAATGCATGCAAACAAGGTAAAGTTTCTGATTGTGGTCAACTTGGCGACCACCAGGACGATCCTTGTCTTGCTGTATTCAAGTTGACACGCAGCCTCCTCGTGGCCCCTCCTGGATGGCATTCTAGCACCCGCTAGATGTTAACTAATGCGTGCAGCGAAGTCTAATCCCCTGGACGTTAAATTTGGGTTGTGCGTAGGGCTTGGAACCCACCACGTAAAAATTTGCTCCAATGAAAACCGGAACAACAAACCTAAAAAAGATCCTCTCTAAAGTTGACGACCACGGCAAACGTTCAAAGGACAACGATTTAAGAATAGCCACTTGGAACGTCCGCACCCTTTATAGGGTAGGCGCTTCCGCCCAGCTGGCGGATGTCCTCAAGAAATGTAAGACGGACATCACTGCCATACAGGAAATGCGATGGATAGGGCAAGGATGCAAAAGGCTGGCATCTTTCGATGTGTATTACAGCTGCCATGTTGATAAGCACGAATTCGGATGCGGTTTTGTGGTTAATAAGAGACTTCGACACCTTGTCTCTGGGTTCACGCCTGTGAACGAAAGAATAGCCACAATCCGCATCAGGGCAAAATACTACAACATCAGCCTAATTTGTGCTCACGCCCCGACGGAAGAAAAGGACGATGTGGTTAAGGATGCCTTCTACGCTAAACTCGAGGACGTATATGATAAGTGCCCGACCCATGACGCCAAAATCGTCCTCGGAGGTTTCAATGCGAAGGTCTGGAGGGAAGGTATCTTTGGCCCCACTGTCGGACAGTTCAGCCTCCACTCGAACACTACCTCCAATGGTATGAGGCTGATCGATTTCGCCGCGGCGCGTAACATGGTAGTATGTAGCACTAAGTTTCAACATCTCGACATTCACAAGGCCACATGGATGTCCCCTGATCAATCAACATCCAACCAGATCGATCATATTGTGATAGACGGAAGGCACGTATCCAGTGTACTAGATGTGCGCACATTCAGAGGTCCAAACATCGACTCGGACCACTACCTTGTCGCACCAAGTTTCGATTGCGCATTAGCGCTTCGAGGTCTGCGCACTCTAGTGCATTGCGAAAGCTGGACGTTAAGAAGCTGCGATCACAAAGGACAGCTGAGGCGTTCTCCGCTCAACTCTCGGATAAGCTCCGTCGTTCCCCATCTAATCTCAACGACATTGGCGGACTGTGGGCAAACAGTCCTTGGTTTCGAACGCCCACCCCAACGAAATCAATGGTACGATTAGGAGTGTCGCGAGGCAATTGCAGCGAAAAACGCCGCATACAAGAAAACGTTGCAGTCAGCCGCTACGCGAGCCATTGTCGATAACTATAGAGAGAAGAGAAGGGATGAGAGACGCCTTTTCAGACGCAAGAAGAGGGAGCAGGAAAGGCGTGAGCGTGAGGAAGTCGAGATGTATAGATGTAGGAATGACGCTCGAAAATTCTATCAAAAGGCTAAGCGTCTAACCGAGGGTTATAAACCCGGAGCGTCTTCCTGCAAGGACGAAAATGGAAACTTAGTTACAGATCCGCAGGGAGTACTGAGGTTATGGAGGAAACACTCCTCTACTCTGCTACAAGGCGATGATGACACCAATACCGCCTTTAGAGATGATGTTCCGAACCCGATCGATGATGACTGCGTGGAGATTCCGCCGCCTAGCTATGAAGAGGTCAAAGTCGCGATTACGCGCCTTAAAAACAATAAAGCGGCAGGTCCTGATGGCCTCCCCGCTGAATTGTTTAAGACCGGATGTAATGAGTTGGTAGGGCGCATGCACCAGCTTATTTACAAAATATGGCTAGAGGAAAGTATACCCAACGATTGGAACCTCAGTGTCCTCTGTCCTGTCCTGAAAAAGGGAGACCCTACTATATGCGCCAACTATAGGGGTATAAGCCTTCTCCCTATCGCATATAAGGTTCTTACATGCGTATTGTGTGAACGACTGAAGCCACTCGTCAAAACATTGATTGGACCTTATCAGTGCGGCTTCAGACCTGGTAAGTCCACCATCGACCAGATCTTCACACTACGCCAAATCCTGGAAAAGACCCACGAGAAACAAGTCGACACACACCATCTTTTTGTCGACTATAAGGCTGCCTTTGATAGCCCCATAATGGATCGTGTTTTTGCCGCAATGTCTGAGCTCGGTATACCTTGCTTCCTTGAAATTCAATCTTGAACTTAAAACTAAGATTAAACTAAAATGACCAGAAAGTCTTCAATGATCAAAAAACAAAAGAGATTAAATTAATTACTCAAATACACTGTTATACTACAAAAAAAACTCAAATTAGGAACTTCATTGTTGAAGATATAAATGATAAAAAGAAAAAGATAATTAGAGTGTTCTCTCTACACTGAACAAAATAATAGAAATAATATACAAAAGAAATTAAATAAAAATAATAATAGAAAATAATATACAAAGTAATTAAATACAAATATTGTTGAAGTCGCTTCAACATGCTCCCCCCTGAGAGTGGCAAGAGCATCCTCTCCATACTCCAGACACGATCCATCCAAATGTAGATGCTTGGGCTATGGGAACATCGAGGGACGACTGCTCAATATCTGGCTTTAAAATTCTTCGAGCGACGTCATTACCCAATACTCCGTCAATCTGCTTGCAGGAATCAAAAAATGGATGCGCTAGGGGCTCGTACTGCCTAAAGTGCTGAAGCAATGAAGCATCCAAAATTGGGTCCGGCATATCAACATCCAGTTGTTCCTGTATGTGTAGGTCTACCACAAACTCATCTTCTTTTTCGTGGGGAAAACTTGGCTCCAAGATGAAACGACTGTATACTTCTCCTCGAGATCTTATCGGCCTAAATTCGGGAAGTATTTTAGCCACATCCCACAGGATATAAGAGGGCTCTGCTTGCCTATCTAACACAAATACTGTGAACATCTTCGCACCCTTAAAATTAAGGTTCACTCTCACGATAGGCTTGATTGGCCAAGATGTCGTGATCGATGTTTGGGTTGACACGTCTTCTTTAACTGGAGTTGAAGCCTTCTGACGGTTTGCTCGTGGTGGAGTTTGGGTAGCCTGGCTGACTAAAATTCTATTTGGATAACTCGGAGTCTCGGTTGCAGCATTGACGAATACCTTTTTTACGGCCCCTTGTGATGTTACTTTTTTATAATAATAGTTTCTTCAAGATGAAGTTCATCGGCCAGATTTGCCAATTTATTGTCCTCTAAGTGAGGGGTCGCGGCTTGCTGAGTTACCACTGGTGTTGTTGGTGAGGTGACTGCAGAATCTTGATCGGCCACAGGTTTCTCACGAAGAGGCTCAACGGGCACGTCATTTTTCTTTTCTTCTGGGTGTAAGAGAGTGTGATGAAAAGCATTACAAGGCTGCCCATCAACTATCGCTGCACATCGTTTTGTCGAAGAACACTCGTTTCGGAAATGATTGTAAGCGAGGCAATTAAGGCAAAAACCTTTAGCTCGTGCCGATTTCCAGCGCAAACCAACACTGAGGTCTCTAAAAGGCTTGCAGTACTGCAGGGGATGGTTGACGTTTCAAATGTGACAACGTGGGCGCTTGTTCATCTCCATCTAGGTTGATAATAAAAGAAAGAAATATATACAGTGTTAAAAATACCTAGTGCGATTGAGTTTTCTAATTTTCTATTTTCGTTGGGGAATTTGATACATTATTTATTAGATTTTGGCGGGAGTTTACTTTCTGTATTATTAGTTGGTAGCAAACATAATTTTACAACTGGGCGTAAAATTTTACCATTCTTTGTGAGAACTTCAGCTACTCTTATTTTGCCGACCATAAATAACGTTGGTAACGCGACCAAGGAGCCACTCGGTAGGTTCTAGAAGGTCTTCTTTGACTATCACAATATCGTTTGGTTTAAGGTTGTCGCGTTCCTTTTGCCATTTAAAACGTTTCTGGAGCTCGGTGATATATTCAGACTTCCAACGTCGAGCAAAAATATGTTGGAGTACTTTCAATCTTTCCCAACGTTTTAGAAAGGGAACATCCTTGAGTGGGGGTTCAGCAGGCGCTTCTGGTAGTGCTGTAATCGGAGCACCTCGAAGTAAATGTCCTGGGGTCAGAGGTAAAATCTCATTAGGGTTTTCGGTTAGAGGCGAAAGAGGTCGGGAATTTAAAACAGCTTCAATACAAACTAGAAGCGTATTGAATTCTTCGAAGGTGAAGGACAAGTTGTTGGTCACGTTCTTCAAATCAGACTTCATGCTCTTTACTGCTGCCGCCCATATGAGGTGCGTATGGCGTTATAAAAGACCAATTAAAGCCCAATGTAGTATACTTCTCAATTAAAGCCTTTTCAGTGGATTTCAGAAAATCATTATGGCTTTTTAGAAGAGCGTAGCTTGCACCGAGGAAGTTTCGGCCATTGTCCGAGAACATTGTCTTAGGAAGACCTCTGCGTCCGGTAAATCTGTCAAAGCAGGCTAGAAAGGCATCAGTTGAGAGATCAGAACAAACTTCTAAATGTACGGCTCGAGTAGAGAAACACACGAACACCGCAGCATAACCTTTAAGGATTTTCTCATTTCTCAGTGTAGAGGATTTAATGCTGAATGGACCAGCGAAATCGACTCCAGTATATGTGAATGGTAAGGAAAAGTTCACACGTTCTGGGGGGAGTGAGGCCATGATTTGGTGCTGGACCTTATGTTTATAGATCGTACACGTCTTACATTCTCGTATGCATTTTCGACCAAGATTTTTTAATCTTGGGATGTAAAATCCCTGACGAATCGCACGTAGCATTATGTGATGTTCAGAGTGAAGCAAAATGCGATGTGTGAAATTAACTAAAAGTTTCGCTAGATGTGACCTTTCTGGAACAATGACTGGATGACGTTCCTCGTAGCTTAAACCTGAATTCTGTCTGCCGCCTACTCGTAGAAGGTCGTCCTTATCAATAAAAAGATTTAAGTTGAGTAACCTGCTTTTGCGGCTTAACGGTTTCCTTTCTTTGAGACAATCATATTCACGGTAAAAATACCTCTTCTGAGCGATAGAAATGAGTCGTGTTTTCAATGAGCTAATTTCTTCAGCCGTAATAAACTTTTCGGTTGAAAATGGTTTCTTTAGGACTCGGTTGATAAATCGAAGTCGATAATAACTCGCAGCGCTCTTGGAAATGATGAAAACTCTTCTAGTACATCGGCACACTTATCCTCAAGATGAAGGTTGATGACAGACTTCTTCGTCTCCAAATCGACTGGATCAAAAGTCCGAGGAATTGGCCACAGTGGAGTGGGAAGGTGTAGCCAAGTAGGTCCATGCCACCAGAGTTGATTTTCTGCTAGTTCCTGCGGGGAGCAGCCACGCGTGCCGATATCTGCAGGATTTTCTTCAGTTTTGACATGTTTCCAGTTCTGAGCGCTGGCGATACTAATGATCTGCGCCACGCGATTTGCGACAAACGTTTTTAACGTATAAGGAGGTTTTTGTAACCAACCCAATACTATCGACGAGTCTGTCCATAGAAAAAGTTCATATGAGAACTGGCTGTTCGTGACTATATTACGGATGAGCTTAGTAAGCAATAGAGCTCCACACAATTCAAGTTTTGGAACGGTAGTCCGTTTGATTGGAGCCACTTTCGTTTTTGCAACTAGCAAATGACTCTTTATTTGACCTTCTGAGTTTTCTGTTCGAATGTATACCGAACCACAATATGCCTTCTCTGAGGCGTCACAGAAGCCATGTATCTGAATTTTATATCCTGGACAGAAATCTACCCATCTAGGTATCTTAATGGTTGAAACAAATGGCAAGTTTTTCAAGAATAAATTCCATTTCAGGAGTATGTGTGGAGGTACCCTTCATCCCAATCGGACTTTTCTTCCCATAATTCTTGCATCAAAGTTTTAGCAATAACAACGACAGGGCCTAGCCAACCTAAAGGGTCAAATAGTCTTGCGATGACCGATAAGATTTTTCGTTTTGTCGCGGATGGGGTACTTTCAATTGGCTCTACAGCATAGTAGAATATGTCAGTTAACACATTCCAGCGTATTCCTAAAGTTTTTATAGAGCTGGCGTCATCCAACTTCAAGAAATCTTCGTCTAGAAGATCCACCCGGCACAAACTTTCGAGTAGAAACTGGTCGTTTGCAGTCATCTTTTTAAGGGGAAATCCAGCAGATTTCAAAGCCTTAATAAGCTCATCTTGTTTCAACTTGGCTTCTTCAAGCGTATGTCCACCCGAGAGTAACGTAAACCTCGTTTTTCAAAATAATCGATGCTTTGGGATATATGTGTTTGCAATCATGACCTAACTCAAGTAGAGTCCTGATCGCCAAAAAGGGGGCGCAATTGACGCCAAACGTAACCGTTTTAAGTTGAAAAGAATTCACATGTCCATCAGCCTTGTCGCGGAATAATATCTGTTGATAGGATCGATCTGCTTCATGTATCAAATTTTGCATGTACATTTTCTGTATATCTCCTGTGAATACGTATTTGTAATTTCGCCATCGTAGAACAAGCTGCATCAAATCCGCTTGGAGCGTTGGGCCTTGGTACAGCACATCATTCAAGGAAAACCCGCTTCCTGTCTTCTTTGAAGCATTAAATACCACTCGAACCTTGGTGGTTTTGCTCTCTGGCTTGACAACCGCGTGGTGGGGTAGAAAGAACGAAGAAACTTTTTCAGCTTTAGGTTCAAAATGCACAACTGATTCCATATGGTCCAAAAACTTCAGCGTACTGCGCTTTCAAAACTGGAGTTCTATCGAACATTTTTTCCATTCTGTGGTATTGTGCTAGAGCCATATTTCGAGAAGGACCCAAAAAAAATCTCATTGGGAAATTGTTCTTTAAAAAGTAGCCAAACTACGTAACGTCCATCAGATTGTCGAATTGTGGTACGTTTATAAAAATTTTCACAATAAATGTCGCTTTCCGACTGAATATCTCCTTTTTCCACCTCTTCTACCTCCCAAAATTTCTTTAGCTGCTCATGAAGGACCAGATCGCTACAAGGCGAAACTAATGTGTGAAAAGATTGGATTTTTGTGTCTGGTTCAGGGCCTAATAAATACCACCCGAAGTGAGACTCTCGAGCTTCAAGAGAGTTCCCAATATTCATCTTCACGCCGTTCAAATTTATAAAGGGCAAATAATCGCTACCAATAATCATATATATATATATATTATATCGTCTAAATTTTGGATTAGAATCGGCCGTGAAGGCATAAAATGTGCCAATGTTGATACCACAATCGCTCGGATTTTAATTTTAAAATCGGATATACGAGATTTAACTGTGACATAGCACCTTCCGTTCGAACTTCCTACCACCGTCTCACCGAATCCTGATATTTCGCTACGATGGGGTTCGAGAGGTATCGATAAATTCCGTTGAACACGTTTTAGTATAAAACTCCTAGTTGACCCTGTATCAATTAACGCTCGAACAATGAATTTCTCGCCTAAATGTTCTACTTGGACTAAAGCTGTTGGTAAAATAGTAGTTCCGCTGTGTTGAGATAAATTAACTTGAATTGACTCTATTTCATTTGCATTAGAAATGGCAGATCTTTCGGATTGAGAATTGGACGGTTTTGTTTTGTACCGAATACCCGACGCAGTAGTTTTTTCATAGTCCTGACGATTCTGTTGAGATGATGTCCTTGGAGCTGGAAATTTTTTCGATTTATCTTCATCAATATGTAGCATAGTGTGATGCCTTTTATTACAAATTGTGCAGCTGCTCGCACTCTGACAATTCATCTTAAAATGGGTGGGTGAAAAACAATTCGCACAAATTTTGTTTGCATATACATATTTTATTCTATCTTTGACTGACAAACAAAACCGTATTTAAATATTTGCAAAACCGTAACGCATGGTTCTGTTTGCATTTCTTGCAACTAAATTTATTTCCTTCGGTTTCAGTATTAGAATAAAAAACTTGAGATTTGGAGGTGTTGTTGTCTCTGCCGGACGTCTTCCTCAAATTTGTAAGAGTTTCCAGCGTTTCAATTCGTTCAGTCAGAAATTGGCTAAGTTGTTGCCAAGTAGGCAATTCCTTGTGGTTACTCAAGGAGTCTTCCCATGCACGTGAAGTTTCTTCTGGGAGCTTTGAAGTGCAAATGTGCATAAGGAAGTTGTCATTACTTCCTACTTCAACTTGAAAATATCTAATAACTGACCAACCATCGTTGACCGTATTTTGAAGAAGCCATAAAAACTTTAAAGTCTCACTCTGATTTCTTGATTTGGTTGTTAATTAAAATTCGCTTATTTTCGTAGCGGTTTTACAAGGCCTGCCAAGCTAATTCGAAATTAGAATCCACCAACTCATAATCCTTTATGAGGTGGTAGGCCGCCCCCCTCGTTTTGCCAAGCAAATAATATAATTTCTGAGCCGGAGCTACAGAAGGCTCATTTCCAACTACTGCCATGAATATATCTCTAAATGCAGGCCATTTGTCGAAACCTGCTTCAAATGTTTGGATTGCGACTGCTGGTAGCCTAAGCGACGACTGACGAACGGCTGTTCCTTTAGGTTCCGGAGCTTTAGATTTTACCATTTCCATTATTTTTGCCTTCAAAATCTGATACCGCTCACAAGCATCTTCGTATTTCAAAGAAACCTCGTCCTGGAAATCTTCTTCCTTCACATTTTCTTCGCATATGATATATTCTTCAAATGTTTCCACCATCTTCAGCCATTTTCTCTCTAATTCGGACTGCTTTACTTCTAAAAGTGAAATCGTCAAAGTTTCGAAATCGATTTTTTCAAAAGCAGAGCAGAATGTAGCTACTTGCTGAATGTCGTATTTACATTTTCTTTTAGAAACCATTTTCCAAATTGTAAATCGAAAACCTCAAAATAATTTATAACTCACCGAATTTCCTTGAGAAATAACTGACCTTGTAGACCAAAATTAAAAACGTCGTGAAGAAATTCAACGTCTTGCTAAAGTCTATCAAAATTCAAAATATTCGCGAAGAATGAAAGCGACGACAAAAAAGTTTAGAAGACAGTGTTAAATTTCCAAAAACTGTTATCAGATAATATAGCAGTAGTAGTATTTTATTTTTTTCAAATTTATATTTCCATAAATTCCGATTTATACCACCTTGATTTTATTTTTAAATTTATCCAAAAAAATTCTGTAAAATTTTCAATTCTTTTGTCAAAAATCTAATCGCAAATTTCCCGTAAAATTTTATTGCAATCGTGCTTTAAAATAAATTTTCCAAAAAATACCCTCTTTTCTCCAAACCAAATTTCCAAAAAAAATTCGAACTCACTCTTTGAGTCACCTTTTTCTTTTTAAAATCCAAAATATTAAACATGTAGTTCCTGTGCAATCATTTATTTCAAAATGTTTTTTCACAATTATTCACCACTTGAAGGGCCACCGTGTAAAGTTCTCCAAAAAGACCTCTTTTTGGTTCATCTTTTATCTTAAAATCTAACTTATACACCACTGGTTGGAGCACCATTTAATTTCGAAAAAAGTTTTTAAAAAATGTATTTTTTTGTATTGTAGAGAAAAAGTATATAAATTTACCGAATCTTTAAACAACGCTCGTATCAAATTCTCCAGAAAAAAAAACAGTAAATACTTAAATTCCACAAACTCACCGTTTATCCTATTGTGTTGTTGTTGACATTAGTTTATTATATTTATAATTTATTGTTGTTGTTGCTGGTTGTAAATGTTTTTTTCTTCAATGTGGAGGAATGTGTTTTCTATGAAATTATTTTAACACTTTGTTATTTGTCCTTCTGAAGAAATTCAGAGCTTTTTTTCCTATTTATTTTAACACTCCTGTCTTTTTTTTTGCTTTTTGCTTCTTTTTCTACTTCACGTTTTTATTTCTTTTTATTCAAAAATTAAATTATTTTATTTCAACACCGCTTACTGCACTTCTTTTCTTTTATGTATGAAGATTCCGCTATAAATCGAATTGCACATAAGAAGTAAGAGAAACGGTTGGAATCGAAACACTTGTTAATAAGTGCGAAGAGTATGACTATTACGAAATTAGCCACTGCGCATGTCATAAATAAAACTCCGCTGTTTTTTATCTACTAGTGTTGGTACTTTTCAATAGTGATGGTACGTAGGGGATTTTTGATATTAGTGATATTCCTTAAGGGATTTTATTAAATTTGGAGGTTATGTTCGAATTCTTGTTTGGATATGATTATGAAGTAATTTTAATTAATTTTAACAAATTTTTTTTAGCATTTTCCAACGAATTTTTATCAAAAATTAAATAATCGCACTAAATATAAATTAATCACTGTACATACCCAATCAATTCCTTTTGATCAATCTAGATGATTTTTCGCTTAGAAAAATAAATTTTCTGGGAGACATTTCTTCCTTCTTGGAATGGCCAGCAACGCCTGGGAGTTCTCTTCTTCGATGGAACGGGATACACACCGAAGATTGTTCTGTAAGCAGCCCTCTTGACCGCTGTTGATGCCTTAGTCGTTGCGATGGAACAACTATTGTAGACACTTCTTGCCGGAGTTGTTAAGATAGAACAACTGTTAAAGGTGGACAGGTTTTCCACTAGTTAATCCAATCCTAGCTCCTCTAGGATTTTTTCGAAGGACCAAAATGAAGGCTAGACTTTCTCCTTAGCCTTTGTGTTTTTTATTAATAAAAAGAACTCTGTCTTCTCTTAAAATAATTTTATTTTATTGAAGCCTCTTGCTTCCTTGAAATTCAATCTTGAACTTAAAACTAAGATTAAACTAAAATGACCAGAAGGTCTTCAATGATCAAAAACAAAAGAGATTAAATTAATTAATCAAATACACTGTTATACTACAAAAAAACTCAAATTAGGAACTTCATTGTTAAAGATAAAAATGATAAAAAGAAAAAGATAATTAGAGTGTTCTCTCTACACTGAACAAAATAATAGAAATAATATACAAAAGAAATTAAATAAAAATAATAATAGAAAATAATATACAAAGTAATTAAATACAAATATTGTTGAAGTCGCTTCAACAATATGTATTGTATTGTACAAAATAACAAAATCTAAAAATAAAATATACGTACCTAAGAATAAAAAAAAATCTAATAAAATAAAAGCTAATTTGTTTTAATTAATCTCATTATTTTATAATTTTATTTATTTAAAACAGCAAAACTAAAAAAAATCTAAATCCTTAAAACAAGTCTATTTATACTCTGGGATGTTGTAAATCAATCAGTAAATTCAATTATAAAAAAACAGATATTCTACTTATGCGTGAAAAAAAACGCAGGCACAACTATACATTCCTTTCTTATCAATTTAAAAATCCTTATAAAACAACAACAACACCACGTACAACTATATAAGAAATAGAATTCTTCACAATTATTATCTAAAAAGAACGTGCATACACTCATTCTGTCCGACCAATCATACGAAAAGCAATACAAATACAATGAACATGTACACTCATGTTTCTACTTAGGTATACGATGTTATTTATTATCCCAAAAAAAAATTTACACAGGTGTTCATCTCTTTCTTATCACATTGAAAATTAAAGATCCTTCTAATTAAATATACAAAAAATAAAAAACACACAACAACTATACAGGTGTAGATCCCTTTTCTATTTTTTCAACATTGAGTATAATAATACGTGCAAGAATTTACTATAAAAAAACACACTCATTCGGTCCGTCCAAACATTCGTTTAAAAAGCAATACAAATAAAATGAACAAGAATAAGCAGGTAGGATTCCAAATTTGTATGGAAAAATTGAAAATTAAAATGATTTAATTATTTTCCAGATATTCATTCTCCCAAATTTTAACACACACACACACACATACACATTAAAAAGCAGTACTTTTTCATAATACATGTTACAAACTTAAGACCGATCGCACACAATTCATTTTCACAATTCTGCAATGTTTTTACTCTTTTACAGCTATGCATGCTCCTAAATTTGTATGGAGCAACTGATCCCGAAAACCCATAAACACACTACTATCTAGCTTCTAATCGCTTTCTTCTATTTTCCCACCCAATTACTATTTTGATGTCTTTTCTCTTATCGACATTTTCCATAGTCTTGCCATAGACAGCATTATTGAGTAATTTGAAAAAGTTTTGTTCAAATGTGTTTTTAGCCAATGTTCTATGATAGTTATCTACATCAATATATTTTTTTAACCAATTCGATTGATTAAATTGTAGAATTCTATGAATTTTCTTCAAAATTAAACCATGTTGAATGCATTGCTGAAGATAGCGGTAATGTATTATGTAATTCTTTTTGTCATTTAAGTCTGTTATTAGCTTTCTATGTTTCATATTCTCAATTTTCTTATTTTCAGCACAGAATGGAAAATCACTACGATGATCGTGCAATACAGTTGGGTATTCCAAATCTACTTCTAAAATATAACCAAATTCTGAATCTTCTTCTACAGAAGTTACATCGAAGTCGTTACAGTTGTCAAGCCATTTAAAATTTTTATAGGGAAGATATTGAGACATTGCATAACCATATAAATTATTTACATCTAAATACATTAGACAATTTGATTCTTTTGTTAAATCATAGTCACTAACGTATTTATTATTAGCTGTCACATGTCGCTTACTGCATTGAACAATACCTCCCCTAATACCCCGCACAACGAAATTGTACATATTGATATCTGTCAATAATTCCAACTCAATTTCAGTTGTTTTCAACATTGCATCCCAGGATAAACCTGGTGTAGTATAATATTGACAGGGGTCCAAATTGTAAATGTTTTTACAAACCTTACGGAAATTTTCAAATACATCACAAAGCAATAGGACATCAACTTTTAAATATTATAGAAGATAACCTAGAAGTTTCTTACATTTGAATGTATTCCAAACTTTTTCAGCGTGTTCGTAATCGTCTTCACTACACGACTCATTAGTAAGTTTATTAAAGAAACATAATCGGGGTGGTAGTACTGTTTCTTCAAGGCGGTTGACTGAATCTAGATAATCATATGGAAAGACACCTTTACGTTTCATTAAACTAAATTCATTGGGAGTTTGATAACTTGATTTTACTGTCAACAGATCATTATCTGACAAATATCCCGCTAGTTTTTCCAAACTTGATGGCATAAACCGACAAGAATCTAGAAAACGTAGTTCTATAGTATTTTTTCGTCTACATTAATCTTTTTCGATATAGATACATATAGTTCTTTGTTTATATTTATATCACCTTCAATAGAAGAAAGTGCTCGTACGAACAAATGACAATCACATGATGATAGATTATGAAAGAATATAGGAATAAAATTTGCTATTTGATACTCTAAATTGCATTTGTTATGTGCCGGTCCCCTATATTCACCTGTTAAGTGACAATGATCGGCTACTCGATCTACATGAGATAAAAATTTTTTGCAAATGTGACAAATTGTATCCTCTTTCTGCCTAATCAGTTGAGAAGGTGTTAAGGTATTCATTGGTTTCACAATACTTAAGTAATTAACATATAAATCTGTACAATCTTTAACTAAATTTACAAAGAAATGTTTTGGTGCATCATCACCACTGTACATGCTAAATTTATCTAAACTACTGTTAAATGAGCATTTGATGTAATAACTATAAGCAAATAGAATATGCTTTTGTATTGACTTGACATTTGCTGAATTTTGAATATTAATAGTCTCTAGAATACACTCAAAATCAGCGAAGACTATAAAAGGTACATCCATTTGCTTTTTGAAATTTTTAAAACTTACGATATTATTGTCTATAGAGGGCATTTTAGTTACCATCTTATTACATTCATCTTTGTGATTGATCAGCGCCGTTTCACTATGGAAGTGTATTAAACATGAATTACATACATGTATATTATGTTGATGTTTTGTAAGTTGACTTTTAATTAATCTGTAATTAAATGGAAAGCGAAACAATTTTATATTAATATAATTTTTTTATTTAACATAAAATTATTATTGATTTACTTGAAATACTTTTAATCCATACGTAGTGGAATCTCTCACCATCTTCTAGTAATAATAAATTAACGTGCTTAGCCTTTTCATCTATACTGGAATAGTACGGTCCAACTATCTCATTGTTGTCATTCAACCCAAACACGTTCACGCTAATATCGGGATTTTTCATTTCAAAGTCTTTGATTTTATTCGTTGGTAGCGGAAAAGTCAAATATTCAAAATTTAAAACAATACCATTTTCCAACATTATAATGTCATCATTAATGTTATTAATTTTATATGATGTGGTTCTGTTAGAATGAATATTAATCGGATACAATGCTGATATAACAGCCCACTTGAAACAATATTGATCATTGTTTTGAACATTGATGCATGCATGTTTCTTTTGTATTGGGGTTGGTAGAGGGATATACTGCGAACCTTTTACACTCTGGTATTTATTTATATTAATTTCGATCCGTAATATTTGTATTAATTTCCATCCGCTATCACGTTCTTGGAATTCACTCATTTTTTAACAATAACATCGCATTGTGTTTTGTAAATATTGAGGAGATCATCTGTAGTTGATGATGACAGATTAATTATAGCCATCTTCGTCTGATGTGATTTTATTTCAATATAACATAAATTCTCCTCTTCTTTAACTAAAATGTATTCACAAAATATCTCCAGATTGAATTTTATTTATCATGTTTTTGGATCATATGACTTAACAGCTTAGCCACTTTGAATTTAATTCCCGATAAAAAGTTCTTAGGTATTAAATTCGTTTCATCATTATTCTCAATAACATATGTGATAATTCCATTATTAAACACTGATCTTACACATTTTACTTCATCATCATCATCATTAGCATCATTATCATTATTTCGAACTTTGTCAGCACAATTAAATTTATGTGCATTTGTTCGAATATGATAGTGCCAATTCGTCTTTGGAATACGTTGATTGCACTCGGTGCAATTAACTGTATCAAATGGTTCTCCTCGGTCTCCAATTTTTTAATGTGTTAAAATGTGTTGATTATAATTTAACTGTCTTGAGAAATATTTATTGCATGGTATGCATTTTAATGATGTGGATGGTCCATCATGACATAATCTAGTATGTCTTCTTAAATTCCTATTAAACTTGAATTCTTTAAGACTAAATTCGCAAGTAAAACTAGCCATTTTTTATATTTTATTTTTTATTTTAAATTTTAAATATGAAGATACAAATCGATATCAATTTCTAGCACAAGAATGACTTCTAAATCCTTAAAAACAATATTGACACTTGAAAACAAGTCTATTTATACTCTGGGATGTAGATGAGGAAACGTAGACAGACTCATTCTATCCGTCCAATCATTCGTTTGAAAAGTAATACAAATAAAATGAACATGCACAATCATGTTTCTATTTAGGTATATAAAAAAAAAACACGTACAACCAACCTACCCTTTCTTATCAGTTTATACTTCTATTTCTTCAACTTTTGATCATGAGCAATACGTGACAAGAATTTGTTATTTATTATGCAGGTGTTCATCCTCTATACACTAATTTGAAACGTCATAGAGTGTAGACGCATAAAAGTGTAATTGTTAATAAAAAAAATAGAAAAAAAATTAATTTTATTAATAAAAAATAAAAATTTGGTTTTTACAAATAGACAGGACTATTGAAAACCTTATAAAAAGTAAATATAATAAGTGCGAACTTAAGTTTATTAAAAGAAAATAAGCTGAGTGTAAATATAGACTAAAATGGATTGCGCCAAATGTAATGGCGGCATTCGTGGTGAGACAGGTATTAGATGTGAATGAGTGTGTGGAAGGGTGTATCATCTTGCACTAAAATGCTCCGGGATAGAAGTGAAGTTAAAGGAAATTAATATGTTGAGATATATGTACGATGACTGTGTGGTGTATATTCAAAATGTTGATGGCATACTTAAAGAAATGCACAAGGCGGTGGACAAAAACAACAAATACTTGAGAGAGTACAGAAGAGAATTTGATATGGCTATAAATAATAATGAAAAGATTGTAAAAAAAATGATCGATGATATTAAAATTGCTTTTGATCTAAAATTGAGTGAAATAGCCAAAATACAACAAGTGTGTGAAAAAAATATTGTGAATGTTGAAAATCTAAATAGAGCTGCAGAAAATATAAAGAAAAGCAGTGATAAAATATGCATCGAAATTGAAAACAATAAAGTGAAAATAAGAAGATAAATGATGAAATAAAGAAAATGGCAGAGAATAACAACAAAGTGATAAATAAAATGACATTTGCTGAAGTTGCGAAGACAGCATTGCCAGATATAAAAAATATAAGCCTTTAATTATTAAGCCAAAAAGTAGCCAAACAAGTGATAAAACGAAAAATGATTTGAATAAAAAGGTTGATCCAGGTGAATTTAAAATATCGAATGTGTTAATTAAAAAAATGGCGTGGCAGTGGTTGAAAGCGTTAATGAAAATGAGAGGGATAAAATAAAGGAAGTTATGGAGAAAAATTTAAATAATGAATATGAAATAAAAATTCCGGGAAATTTTAAACCAAAAATTGTTGTTACAAAAATTTCATGTAAATATGACAATGAACAATTACTTAAAAAATGAAAAGGCAAAATGACTGTATATCAAACGATGAGATAAAAGTGGTCAAAGTATATGAAGTGAGGAAAACTAATGGATCCTTTTATAATGCAATAATTGAAACTGAGTTGGAAACTTTTAATAAAATCATATCTATGGAGAAGTTAAATATAGGATGGTATCGATGCAAAGTATATGACGGTATTAATGTACTTTGCTGCCTTCAATGTAAAGAATATGGGCATAAGACTGTTAATTGTGAAAATGATGATGTGTGCATTAAATGTTTAGGAAACCACAGAACAGCGGATTGTACTAGTGAAGTAATTAACAAGTGTAGAAACTGTTTCCTTGATAACTTGTGTCTAATTATTGATCAAAACATTAATCTACGTGATCACAATATATTGGTTGGTGATTTCAATATTGATATTAATAAAAATAATTTATACTCAAATAAATTAAACGAAATTTTGTCTAATGCTGCAATGAAACAATGTGTAATGTTTGATACGCGAATAACAGAACATAGTTCTACTCGAATTGACCTTGTGTATTCTAATGACAAAAACCTAAACTGTGATAAACTTGACGAATATCAGATAAGTGACCACGAAACAATTACCTTTGATGTACCTGTTAATGACGCGTTGAATATGAGAATGTTTAAAAGCTTAACTATTTGGAATAACTATAACTGTGATATTTTAGTGCATTATTTACGTCAATTTAGTTTTAGTTTTTTAAATAACTGTGATATAGAAAATAAGATAAAGTATTTAGATGATATAATAATGGAGATAATGTCTCGTATAACTACTAGCCAAAGAGTGACAATAAAATTAATGAATAAATGGTATGATAGGGAACTTACAAATATGAATAAAATAAAGTATGATTTGTATAGAATGTCGATGCAAAGTGGTCACTGGGATGAATACAATATTATTAAGAAACAATATAAAAAATTAATAAAAATAAAGAAAATAAGGTATATGGAAAATAAAATAAACATTAATGCAAATAACAGTAAAGAAATGTGGAAATATTTAAAAGAATTGACTAACTTGAAAGAACAGAAGGGAGAAATAAAAACAGTTAGAATACACGATATTGTTTATGATAATGACCAGGAGATCGCAGAGAACCTGAATACATTTTTTGTAAACAGTATAAGGGAAATAAAAGACTCAATTGAACAATATGAATATGGAGACTTGTCCCCGGACATTTATAGTGGAATGGAACGGTTCAGATTTAGAATGGTTACATCAAATTATGTATATGACATCTCGAGGAAATTAAAGTATAAGATTGGCGGTGAAAACCTTTTTTCGGAAGGCGTACTGAAAGACTCTCTAAATTATACAGCATATTTCTACGCAGGTAAGATAAATGAAAGTTTGTCAACGGGTGTAGTGCCAAGGAAATGGAAATTGACAACTATTGTTCCAATACAAAAAGTTGCAAATACTATACTCGCAGAAGAACTCAGGCCTATTAATACCATCACATGCGATACTAAACTTGTTGAACTGATTGTGAAAGAACAGTTAACTAAACATATAGATGACAATAATATATTAATAGAGGAACAGTCTGGTTTCAGAAGAAACCATTCCTGCGAAACAGCGTTAAATTTGGTACTGTCGGAGTGGAAGCATAATCTTAATGACAAGATGAATATAGTTGCAACCTTCCTTGATCTGAAAAGAGCATTTGAGACAGTAGATAGAAATATATTAATGGCAAAATTGCGGAAGATGGGGATTAATGATACTGAGGACAAATGGATGACCAATTATCTGAGAGATAGACAGCAACAAGTGGTTGTAGCTGATACGGTATCGGCCAAAATTGATGTGAATATAGGACTGCCGCAAGGAACGGTGTTAGCACCGTTGCTTTTTTCCTGTATATAAATGGTATAAAAACATGTTTAAATTATACAAAGATTAGATTATTTGCTGATGACGCATTATTGATGATTGCAGATAGGAATCTTGGGAATGCTATGAGAAAGATGCAGGAAGATATTGACAATTTATATACATGGCTATGCGAAAATAAATTAAAATTGAATATTAGTAAAACTAAATTTATGGTACTGACAAGAAATCATGTAAATAAAGATGAGTGTATATTGAAAATAAAGCATGACGCTATTGATACAGTAAATGTAATTAAATATTTAGGCATAATGATAGATGAAAATTTAAGATTTGATGATCATTTAAAGTATATTATGAACAAAATAGCGAAGAAGATTGGGATACTAGCTAGATCAACTAGATTAGTAAATAAGGAGTATAAGATTAAAGTATATAATAGCATCATTTTACCACATTTTGTTTATTGCCCTTCGATACTATTTCTTTTTAATACAACTCAGATGGACAAACTTCAAAAATTGCAAAATAGGACTATGCGTATTATTTTAAACAAAAACTATGACACAAATATAGAAAGTATGCTGAAAGAACTAAATTGGTTAAATGTTAAACAAATTGTTACTTTTCACACCTTGAAATTTATTCATAATATAAAATTTGGAAAATGTCCTGAATATTTAAATGAAAAATTACAGTGTAATCATGAAATTCATAATTATAATACTAGAAGAAAAGATAATTATAGATTACCACTGATGAAAACTACAAGAGATATGAATTGTTTAGAATATAAGGGAATTAAAAAGTAAAATGAACTACCAAAAAATATAAAATACTGTGAAAATATAATTTTATTTAAGAAACTACTGATTGAATATTGTAAAAATAATGTATTAATATAAATGTATTAAAATGTAAATGTAATTAATGTAAAATGTATTTATGTAAAATGTATTTATGTAAAATGTATTTATTTAAAAAAAAAAAATTTATGTACTGTATATATACCTAGGTTTATAAAACCGTAAGAAATAAATAAATAAATAAAAAAAACCGCGATAAGAATCTATTATTCTTAAAAAACTATCTTGCAGGTGTTCAACCTGTATACATTAACACGCGATAAGAACCTTTTATTCCTAGAAAACGATCACGCAGGGGTACATCCCTTTCCTATTTTTTCTACATTTTATTATGAGCAATACGTGACAAGAATTTCTTATCAATTTAAAATTATAGATCCTTCTAATTACATCATACAAAAAAAATAAAAAACAACCGCACAACCAACCTACCCTTTCTTATCAGTTTCTACTTCTATTTCTTCAACATTAAATCAACAAAAAATAAAAAAACAACTACACAACCAACCTACCCTTTCTTATCAGTTTATATTTCTTGGCAGTACGTGCCTAGAATTTATTATTAAAAAAAGATCATACTCATTACATTTTACGCACACACTCATTCTGTCCGTCCAATCATTCGTTTGCAAAGTAATACAAATAAAAGGAACAAGAAGAAGCAGGTATGATCATAAATTTGTATGGAAAAAATGAAAATTAAAATGATTTAATTCTTTTCCAGATATGCATGCTCCCAAATTTTAACACACAGACACACATAAACATTAAAAAGCATTACCTTTTCATAATACATGTTAAAAACCTAAAGACCGATCGCACACAATTCATTTTCACAATTCTGCAATGTTTTTACTCTTTTACAGCTATGCATGCTCCTAAATTTGTATGGAGAAACTGCGCCAGAAACGCAATAAACATACTACTGACCTGGTACAAAACTTGAAAAACGTTTAGCAAGAGGAGATAATTGTATAAATTTATTAGACGCAGCTTGTAGAGAGCATGATATTGCATATTCACAATCAAAAGATATAGACACAAGACATCAAGCAGATCAAATATTAGCTGAAAAAGCCTGGCAACGAGTTAAATCTAAAGATAGTGATTTCAAAGAACGTGCTTACGCGTGGTTTGTGACAAACGCTATGAAAGCAAAAGTGAAATTTGGATTAGGTTTGAAGGATCAGAGACATAAGAAAAGAAAGAATTCAAAAAGAATGAGAATAGGAAAAATGAATAAGTGTAATAAGAAATTATTCACAGCTACTGTCAGAAAAACTTTAAAACAATTGAAAGAGAAGAAACCCCTTGATATAAATGATGCTGTTAAAATAGCTCAAAAGGCTATTCATTCAAATTTTAAAGGGAAAAAGCGAGCAGACATTATAATACCGAGAGTTATACCTGTACCGAAAATTGGAGGATTTCTTCCACTTATTCCCGTACTAACAGCATTGTCAGCGCTTGGTGGTTTGGCAAGTGGAGGATCCGCTATTGTCAAAGCAATAAATGCTATCAAAAATGGAAAAGAACAATTGGCGGAAGCTAACCGTCATAATAGATATATGGAATCAATTATAAAAAATGACAAAAAAAACTAACCACATCTGAAATCTTTGTTTAGTTACTTATTACTCTTTGTTCGGAGTACATCGTCCCGCACTTACGCAACCTACTATTGACTTTTAAAGAAGGGGAAAAATCGTTACATCAGCTGAATTGGAAGAACTATTAATAAAACATAGTAATCAGATTGATAAAGAGCATATAGATTTATTTATGAAACTTATAAATGAACTCAGAAAATGTAACATTAGTAACATAAGTAATCCATTTATATGTGTTAATAATATTATACATAGATCTAACTGTGAAAAAATTTACTCTGAATCTTTTGACATTTGCAGATGTCAAACATTCTATACACAATATTTGTTAACACTTAAGCTATTTAATATGTATAAACGAATGTTTAACTATTATTGTATTCAATAGATATATGTATTGTATTGTACTAAATAACAAAATCTGAAATAAAATATACATACCTAAGAAAAAAATGCAATAAAATAAAACCTAATTTGTTTTAATTAATCTCATTATTTTATAATTTTATTTATTTAAAACAGTAAAATTAAAAAAAAATTTTTATCCTTAAAACAAGTCTATTTATACTCTGGGATGTTGTAAATCAATCAGTAAATTCAATTATGTAAAAACAGATATTCTACTTATGCGTGAAAAAAAAAAACGCAGGCACAACTATACATTTCTTTCTTATCAATTAAAAAATCCTTATAACACAACAACAACACCACGTACAACTATATTTCTATTTCTTCACAATTATTATCTCAAAAGAACGTGCACACACTCATTCTGTCCGACCAATCATTCGAAAATCAATACTTTACTTACTTAGGTATACGATGTTATTTATTATCCCAAAAAAAAAATTTTTACACAGGTGTTCATCTCTTTCTTATCACATTGAAAATTAAAGATCTTTCTAATTAAATATACAAAAAATAAAAAACACACAACAACTATATAGGTGTAGATCCCTTTTCTATTTTTTCAACATTGAGTATGATAATACGTGCCAAGCATTTATTAATAAAAAAAAACGATCATACACATTACATGTTACAAACCTATCGACTAACCGACACTACCGACATTTCTTTCTTATCAATTTAAAAATGCTTCTAATTAAATCATACAAAAAAATGATAAGAACTAAAACGTGCCAAGAATTTATTATTAAAAAAACGATCATACACATTAAATGTTACGCACACACTCATTCTGTCCGTCCAAACATTCGTATATACGTACATACATTTTCACATTACAGTCTATTTATACTCTGGGATGTAGATGAAGAAACGTGCACACACTCATTCTGTCCGTCCAATCATCCATGCATACGTACATAAATTTTCACATTACATGTTACAAACCTATCGAATAACCGACACTACCGACTGTAGCGTAGGCATGAGCCAAATTTTGAATGGAGAAACTGGGCCAGAAACGCCATAAACATACTACTCTGCTGTAGATTTTGAAATTCTCTTTCTAATTCTCTTCAGGAAGCCAATTTTCTTGCCAATTTTCTTACATGCATAATCGATGTGTTCTTTTAAGTTTGGGTTTTTGTCAATTATAAAACCTAGGTATTTTATGTGATCAACCTTTTCTATTACAGAAGCATTTATTTTAAATACTTCGTCAGAATTCATGTTTATTTCCACTATTTTTGTTTTGTTCTCATTTAATTTCAATTTATTAATTTTAAGCCATTCATTTATTTTCTGAACATCGTATTTAATTTTATCTTGACATTCCCTATCGCTATTTGCCACCGTATATATAAGATTGTCACCAGCGTACAATACAACTTTGCATCTTTCCAATACTTTTGGCATATCATTTATGGTACTCCGAAATAATTAATCGCTTTCTCAGGCACAGTATTATTATATTTTGTTGTTTGCGTTGGGTTTTCAAGGTATGACTTAAACCATTCTAATTCAATTTCTCTTATTCCATATATATACAATTTCTTTGGCATGATATCTCTGTCAATAGTCTCGAACGCTCTTTTAAAATCAAGAAATATTGCCATCATTCTATTTTCCTTTTCTACGGCCTTCCAATTGCTTACTACATAATTCACTGTAGTTTCGCATGAATGTTTTTTTTCGGAAACCTGATTATTGTTCAGATAATATACCATGATCTTCAATAAACTGCTCAAGTTGTATCTTGACTACTTTTTCCAATATTTTTCACATACCTTAAGTGTATTTAAAGGTCGAAATTCCTCACATTTTCTTGCCTTGGGCACTTTTTCAATAGGTATTATCATTGATCTTTTCCAATTTTCCGGAAATATACCAGTCTCCAATGATGTATTAATTATTCTTAGCAAAACATTTCCTATTATATTCCAATTATCAATTATAATTTTATTTGAGACACATTCATGGCCAGGCTTATTCTTCATCTGTTTCACAATGTTCTCAAGTTCTGCAATGCTTATCCTACGAAATTTAAATAAATTGTTCGGTTCACACGTTACCTGACTATCATATTGAACTTTATCGATTGACCGTCTTATGGTACTTATACTATCAATAAAAAATGTGTTAAACTTATTTACTCTATCACAGTCATCACTATATTCTACATGGTCAAACATCACAGACTTAGTTAAATTTTCTTTCCTATTAAGTACCAGTGTTTTAATCTGTTTCCACATTTGCCTCTGTGTACACGCATTGTCAATTTTTGTATTTATGTAGCTGTTTTCACTATTTTCAATCTGCACCTTGTATCGATTCCTAATTATTTTATATTCAGCCCAAGCCTGACTAGAATTCTCAATTGTAGCTTTGAAATATTTTATTATTTTCTCTCTCTTCATTGCTTGCAATTCTGTGTTGTACCATTTATTAACTTTATTATTTAAATGTGTCTGTTTTCTAATTGTTAATCTCTGTATTGCACTCTTCAGGCCGCTATCAAATAAATTAATATTTTGATTCAAATTCTTGCAATCGTCATATTTCATGGTGTCCCTCAGCATTGCACTAAACGTATACTTATCGTATCTAAATACATTTATGGTTTTTGCCTCGTTGTTCATTTTGTCCATTCCCGCTAAAGATATGTTAACCTCATGGTCAGAAATTTTGTTCGTCTTACAGTTTTCTGATGTTATCTCATAATTATGAGTTATCACGTAATCAATTATAGTGCTTGAATTTTTCGTCACACGAAATTGTCTAAGGCCATTGTCATTAATTATACTTCTAATTCTATTTCTATATAAGGAGTTTTTTCCAGTCTATATTAAAATCTCCGGCAAACAAAATATCACAGTAAATATCATATATATATTATTATATTATATTATATTAACAATTAAAATATCGTACTTATTATAAGTAGAATTGCAGAATAACATCCAATATTTTAAATCGCCATTTTTTTCAATAGCCTTTGTAACATTCCAGTGCCTTTTAAAATATAAAATAACTCCTCCTGTTCTGGATGACGTAGATAACTAACATATGTTATCATTGTAATGTGATATAGTTTATTAAAAATAAATACACTTTTTAATATCTTTTAAGCTTTCAATTTATTATTCAAAATTACAATGTTACTTGCTTGACAATTCAATTAACAGTGTAAAATTACATTTTCTTTTTTAGTTACGTTACCTCGAAGAATTGGCATATGCTTGTGCTGTATGCTTGTACTATTTTACTATTTTATGATCTTTCCTGCTCATGACATTCGTCACTACTAATAAACACACACATGTTACACGCCTTTTTTTCCTTACTCACAATATCTTTTCGGAGGTCGCACTACACGACCACTTCTAGTCCTGACCTCTTCTCCCAGTTCCCCGCGCCGTACGGTTGTCCTAGAATCAGTATCATTAGACAGTCGTTGCCGATTCTCACAATCCTCTGTACCCTGTACCAAATCCCCATCAACATTAGACGCAATGTCCAAAGCCCTACGTCCATCCCCAATATTACAACCCATACTCTGAGGTGGCACTATGTCGACCAGCGGCGCATTTCCGCCATCTCCAACCCCAACATTCTTTTCATATAGCAAATCACTAGCATTAAAATTTAAGTTGTCAGTCCTAGTAATCATTCTCCGATTCCGTCTAAAACAATTACCAAAATTGTCCCTAATCACGTACGAACGCTCATTAACCCTATTCACCACCACACCATAGTGCCATTCTTCCCATCCTTCTTAAATAGAACCAAATTTCCCTCACTTAATACTGGTAATGACTTCACGTTTCGATTATAATAATACTTTTGTCTATTTTTCTTAATTTCAATCTTTTCCTGAACGAAATCCTTCGTCAAATTATTTCTGGTTAACAATGAGCCCGATACTGGTAGTTTAGTTTTAATTAATCTTCCAAAGAATAAAGCGGATGGAGGCAATTGCATACCGGCTACAGGAGTTGTGTTGTATTCTAAAATTCTATATTGGTACAACGCTATTTCATTTGCCTCATAGCATCGCTTCAATATATTCTTCGCGATAGCCACACCCTTCTCAGCCAAACCATTATTTTGTGGATGTCGGGGACTTGAAAATTTAAACTTAATATTGAATTCAGAAGCGTAACTATCAAATTCGCTTGATCCAAAAGGACTATTATCACACTTAAGTATAGTAGGAAATCCAACTTTAAAAAATATCTGATTTATTTGTTCAATGATGTGTTTCGATGTCTTGTTATTCAATGGTATTGCTATCAAATAATTAGAATAGGCATCAAAAATGGCCACAAAATCTCTACCTGCATATTCAAATAAGTCCATCGCAACGATATGAATAGGATACTTTGGGGATTCCTCCTGCATTAACGGCTCTTTCTGATTATTCCTTCGAAATTTTTCACAAACTATACAAGACTGAACCACTTCTTTAATCCTGCTACTCATTCCAGGCCAATAATATAATTCCCTAGCCCTAGCCAATGTCTTTTCAATGCCAAGGTGTGGCCCGTGCAACCACTTGACTATCCTGCCCTGCAGTTTCTCAGGTATGACGAGTTTCTGATTCAGCAATAACAATCCATTCTCAACATGAAGTTCAGATTTAAGTTTATGAAAATGTTGAGACATATCGTCCAACTGGTGAAAACGTGGCCAACAATCTACATATCTACAAATGCGACTGTATCTCTCATCCCCATCCAGAATATTCCGATAATATTTAAAATTTTCCTCCGATAAACAAACTAATTACACCCGATAAACCTTCCAACTCTTCCTCCTCCGATAATTGAGCGCGAGATAAACAGTCAGCAACCAACATTTCCTTTCCAGGCCTATAAGTAATGGTCATACCAGGATATTTTAGTAAAAAGATGAACATGCGTTGCAGACGCATTGTTACATCGTCAATATCCTTCTTAATTAGAGTTTCCAAAGGCTTATGATCACTCTCAATTGTAAATTCGCGGCCGTATACAAAATAGTGAAAACGTTGACACGCAAACACAATGGCCAAAAGTTCCTTCTCAATTTGCGCCTACTTCTGTTCACTTTTCGCCAATGTCCGAGAAGCGAAAGCTATGGGATGCCCCTTCTGAACCAACACACACCCCAATCCATCCCTAGAGGCATCTGTCTGAATTTCAACAGGTAATCCAGGATTATAAACTGCGAGAATAGGTTCGGAAGCAACAATATTCAATAAGTTCCTAAACTCTTCCTCATGCAAACTATTCCATTCAAGTTTAACACCAAGTCTCGTCAGATTACGTAATTCCGCAGTTATCTTCGACAAATTCGGTATAAACCGCGCTAAATATTTCACTAACCCAAGAAAACGCAAAGAGTCTGACCTATCCTTCGGCCTTTCCATACCCAGAATTGCATCACAATATTTCCTTCCAGCCTTAATCTCATTGTACGATATAATATTTCCCATGAAATTTACAAAATCCCTCCTGTATTCTATTTTCTCCGAATTAAATTTAACATTATTATCCCTTGCCCGTTGCATCACCAATCGTAAAATGTGATCATGTTCCACAAAATTCCTCGCACCTATAAAAATGTCATCAAAATAAATATAAACACCTGGAATATCACCAAAAATCCTTACCATAGTTCTCTGAAACATCTCAGGTGCACAACTAAGGCCAAAAGGCAACCTATTAAATCTATATCTCCCGAACGGTGTCATGAATGTCGTCAAATCTGACGTCGCACGATCCAACGATATATGCCAAAACCCACTAGTAAGATCAACAACCGTAAAGACCCTTGCATCAGCCAGCCCAGATGTCAGATCCTCTATGGTCGGTATAAGAAAGTGTTCCCGCTTAATACACTCATTGTGCGGTCTGGGATCCAAACAAATGCGCAACCGGCCATTTGGCTTCTCCACAATTTGCAAATTATTTATCCAATCGGTTGGATAATCAACGACTGAAATTATCCCGTCCCGAACCATAGTATCCAATTCCGTCTTCAACCTATCCATTAATGCATGGGGTACCCTTTTTCTATAGTGAAGCACCGGTAGAGAATCTTCCTTCAAATAAATTTTTTATTCCCCCGGGAACTTACCAAAACCATTAAACACATCATTGTACTCCTTAATAAACAAATCCGCAGCATCTGGCAATACAATTTTGTCTACATCCATTCTCTTAACTAATCTAAATTCAATACAACTATCCAATCCGAGTATCGGCTCAAAATTATCATCCACAACCAGAAATAATATTTTCTTTCCTTGATTAGATTTCAAATCAATACAATCTAATTTCACGGTGCCAAAAATTTTAACTCTATTATTACTATAATCGAAAACAGTAAAGTCATTAAATTCATTATTAATTCTTATTTTCAATTTTCTTATAACACCCAAAGGGATACAATTCACTTCAGCTCCAGTATCAATCTTAAATTTTACCATCTCCCCTTCAACCCGATATTCCTTAGTCCATTTCGTCCGATTTGATTCTATTGAGTTCACCCTAAAATAATTTCCATTACTCAACTCATCTCCTACTTTCCTCACACAGTAAGACCTACCTTGAATGTCAGCCCAAGCAATACTACCAATTCCTCGTTTGTTGTAGCGACCACTATTATTATTGTTGTTGTTATCGTCATCCTTCTTTTGATGTGTTTGCTGCACTTTCCCTTTTTGACGGCACAATCTAGCATAATGTCCAATTTTCGAACATATGCGACAAGTAACGTCCTTTGCCTTGCACTCATTTATATGCTTTGGAGTCCAAGAATATCCGCAATTAAAACAAACACGTTTAATGGAGTCAACTTCAGCTATAAGTTTGCTTTCCTCCGCTGCTACAGTAGCTACTACTGCTGCTTTATATTCTAGAATACTTTTGTTGACATTAGCCGCTTCATAAATTTTGCATGTTTCCAGCACCTTTGCTAATGTTTCATCTCTACCATCTAATAGCTTCATTTGCAATATCTTGTCATGAACGCCAATAATAATACGATCACGAAGCATTCTTTCTTCATAGAAGGCGCCACAATTGCATTTAAACTCACAGAAGGGCAATTGCTTTCGAAGTTCGGTCTCAAATTCATTAATGGTTTGTTTTTCTTTTTGAGAGATCATGTTAAATTTAAAAGATTCCATTGCAACGTTCTTTTGTGGTAGACAATAATCGTAAATTTTTTTAATAACTTCATCCAGTGATCTTTGAATCGTTACACCTTCTGCAGTACTCACTTTGCCAAGCATTGCGCTTTGTGAACCATCATTTGGAAATAACGTATTATATATAACAGCACCCTGTTCACCAATGAGCCATATGAAGGTTGCAATTTTATTTTTTTCCGGCTTAACCATATTTCCTGTTGCAATCATCCACACCATGAAATTTTGTTTCCACTTAGGCCATTCCGTAGCAATATTAGAACAGTCCAAAGAACGTGGCGTGCGATTTTGTCCTTCATCCGCCATTTTGAATGTGCAAAAACAAAACTTTTATTTCAACTTTTTATAATTTATAGCAATTAAAAGCACTTCTGACACCATGTAATTTGACAACGTTTATTAAAAATAAATACAGTTTTCAATATCTTTTAAGCTTTTAATTTATTATTCAAAATTACAATGTTACTTGCTTAACAATTTAATTAACAGTGTAAAATTACATTTTCTTTTTTAGTTACGTTACCTCGAAGAATTGGCATATGCTTGTGCTGTATGCTTGTACTATTTTATGATCTTTCCTGCTCATGACATTCGTCACTACTAATAAACACACACATGTTACAATCATAACCATGTAATGAAATTTCCTTTTCTTCTATATTTTTAGTCAAGTGTGTTTCAGACAATATAAAAAAATCAGGATATTCTGTTAACGCAATCACTTCAACTTGATTATAAATATTAATAAGACCTTGTACATTTGTATATATTGCACGTATTTCTTTTAATTGTTATATCGTTAAGCCTATGTACGGGACACATTTTATTATTTGTAAAATGTTTCTCATCCAAACCCATGTTTAGCCTACTATTTACGTTGGAGCAATTAATAAACTTCATTATTTTTTCCTGACTTCCGCAGTTTACTGTTCTATGTTGACCATGACATTTTAGACATATTTCCTGGTTTTTACAATCTCTCGCTAAATGATATCCTGTGCATTTCATACATTGAACGATTTCAATTCCATCATACACTCTACATCTTTCCCATCCAATATTTAATTTTCCGTCTTCCATAATTTTTCCATATCTACTTTTAATCTCATATTAAACATGGTTCTATTACCCTCCTTGTTTCATATTTCCCTACGTATTTAAATGATATATTTATGTAAGGTATGTTGGTGCAATGTTTGGTGATATCTAGCTATCCTGTTGGGTTTTGGAGGCATTCAATTGAAAATTTTGTACATATTTTATTTCATTATAATTGTCCACATCAGGTATATAGTTTGGAACGTTATAATGGCCAGGATAGGAATAGATGTTAAAGTTTTCATAGTTATGGTAAATTTGATGTACTTCTCTTGGAAATCTACGTGTTTGTCCACTATTGTTTTTAAGATGAGGATAGCCTAAGCTAGTATCCATGGGTTCTGGTGCTTGGAAATTTGTGTTAGTGATAAATTGTGGTGGTTTTAAATCGTTAAATTGGTTTTGATTGTTTGTGGTTGTTTGATAATGTGTGTGTCTGGGAGTTTTAATTAATCTCATTATTTTATAATTTTATTTATTTAAAACAGTAAAATTAAAAAAAATCTAAATCCTTAAAACAAGTCTATTTATACTCTGGGATGTTGTAAATCAATCAGTAAATTCAATTATGTAAAAACAGATATTCTACTTATGCGTGAAAAAAAAAAACGCAGGCACAACTATACATTTCTTTCTTATCAATTAAAAAATCCTTATAACACAACAACAACACCACGTACAACTATATTTCTATTTCTTCACAATTATTATCTCAAAAGAACGTGCACACACTCATTCTGTCCGACCAATCATTCGAAAATCAATACAAATACAATGAACATGTACACTCATGTTTTTACTTAGGTATACGATGTTATTTATTATCCCAAAAAAAAAAAATTTTTACACAGGTGTTCATCTCTTTCTTATCACATTGAAAATTAAAGATCTTTCTAATTAAATATACAAAAAATAAAAAACACACAACAACTATATAGGTGTAGATCCCTTTTCTATTTTTTCAACATTGAGTATGATAATACGTGCCAAGCATTTATTAATAAAAAAAAAAAAACGATCATACACATTACATGTTACAAACCTATCGACTAACCGACACTACCGACATTTCTTTCTTATCAATTTAAAAATGCTTCTAATTAAATCATACAAAAAAAAAAATGATAAGAACTAAAACGTGCCAAGAATTTATTATTAAAAAACGATCATACACATTAAATGTTACGCACACACTCATTCTGTCCGTCCAAACATTCGTACATACGTACATACATTTTCACATTACAGTCTATTTATACTCTGGGATGTAGATGAAGAAACGTGCACACACTCATTCTGTCCGTCCAATCATCCATGCATACGTACATAAATTTTCACATTACATGTTACAAACCTATCGAATAACCGACTGTAGCGTAGGCATGAGCGAAATTTTGAATGGAGAAACTGGGCCAGAAACGCCATAAACATACTACTCTGCTGTAGATTTTGAAATTCTCTTTCTAATTCTCTTCAGGAAGCCAATTTTCTTGCCAATTTTCTTACATACATAATCGATGTGTTCTTTTAAGTTTGGGTTTTTGTCAATTATAAAACCTAGGTATTTTATGTGATCAACCTTTTCTATTACAGAAGCATTTATTTTAAATACTTCGTCAGAATTCATGTTTATTTCCACTATTTTTGTTTTGTTCTCATTTAATTTCAATTTATTAATTTTAAGCCATTCATTTATTTTCTGAACATCGTATTTAATTTTATCTTGACATTCCCTATCGCTATTTGCCACCGTATATATAAGATTGTCACCAGCGTACAATACAACTTTGCATCTTTCCAATACTTTTGGCATATCATTTATATATAATATAAACAATAAAGCACCTAATATTGAACCTTATGGTACTCCGAAATAATTAATCGCTTTCTCAGGCACAGTATTATTATATTTTGTTGTTTGCGTTGGGTTTTCAAGGTATGACTTAAACCATTCTAATTCAATTTCTCTTATTCCATATATATACAATTTCTTTGGCATGATATCTCTGTCAATAGTCTCGAACGCTCTTTTAAAATCAAGAAATATTGCCATCATTCTATTTTCCTTTTCTACGGCCTTCCATTCGCTTATTATATAATTCACTGTAGTTTCGCATGAATGTTTTTTTTCGGAAACCTGATTATTGTTCAGATAATATACCATGATCTTCAATAAACTGCTCAAGTTGTATCTTGACTACTTTTTCCAATATTTTTCACATACCTTAAGTGTATTTAAAGGTCGAAATTCCTCACATTTTCTTGCCTTGGGCACTTTTTCAATAGGTATTATCATTGATCTTTTCCAATTTTCCGGAAATATACCAGTCTCCAATGATGTATTAATTATTCTTAGCAAAACATTTCCTATTATATTCCAATTATCAATTATAATTTTATTTGAGACACATTCATGGCCAGGCTTATTCTTCATCTGTTTCACAATGTTCTCAAGTTCTGCAATGCTTATCCTACGAAATTTAAATAAATTGTTCGGTTCACACGTTACCTGACTATCATATTGAACTTTATCGATTGACCGTCTTATGGTACTTATACTATCAATAAAAAATGTGTTAAACTTATTTACTCTATCACAGTCATCACTATATTCTACATGGTCAAACATCACAGACTTAGTTAAATTTTCTTTCCTATTAAGTACCAGTGTTTTAATCTGTTTCCACATTTGCCTCTGTGTACACGCATTGTCAATTTTTGTATTTATGTAACTGTTTTCACTATTTTCAATCTGCACCTTGTATCGATTCCTAATTATTTTATATTCAGCCCAAGCCTGACTAGAATTCTCAATTGTAGCTTTGAAATATTTTATTATTTTCTCTCTCTTCATTGCTTGCAATTCTGTGTTGTACCATTTATTAACTTTATTATTTAAATGTGTCTGTTTTCTAATTGTTAATCTCTGTATTGCACTCTTCAGGCCGCTATCAAATAAATTAATATTTTGATTCAAATTCTTGCAATCGTCATATTTCATGGTGTCCCTCAGCATTGCACTAAACGTATACTTATCGTATCTAAATACATTTATGGTTTTTGCCTCGTTGTTCATTTTGCCCATTCCCGCTAAAGATATGTTAACCTCATGGTCAGAAATTTTGTTCGTCTTACAGTTTTCTGATGTTATCTCATAATTATGAGTTATCACGTAATCAATTATAGTGCTTGAATTTTTCGTCACACGAGGGTATTCGTTAACTAATTGTCTAAGGCCATTGTCATTAATTATACTTCTAATTCTATTTCTATATAAGGAGTTTTTTCCAGTCTATATTAAAATCTCCGGCAAACAAAATATCACAGTAAATATCATATATATATTATTATATTATATTATATTAACAATTAAAATATCGTACTTATTATAAGTAGAATTGCAGAATAACATCCAATATTTTAAATCGCCATTTTTTCAATAGCCTTTGTAACATTCCAGTGCCTTTTAAAATATAAAATAACTCCTCCTGTTCTGGATGACTTAGATAACGAACATATGTTATCATTGTAATGTGATATAGTTTATTAAAAATAAATACACTTTTTAATATCTTTTAAGCTTTCAATTTATTATTCAAAATTACAATGTTACTTGCTTGACAATTCAATTAACAGTGTAAAATTACATTTTCTTTTTTAGTTACGTTACCTCGAAGAATTGGCATATGCTTGTGCTGTATGCTTGTACTATTTTACTATTTTATGATCTTTCCTGCTCATGACATTCGTCACTACTAATAAACACACACATGTTACACGCCTTTTTTTCCTTACTCACAATATCTTTTCGGAGGTCGCACTACACGACCACTTCTAGTCCTGACCTCTTCTCCCAGTTCCCCGCGCCGTACGGTTGTCCTAGAATCAGTATCATTAGACAGTCGTTGCCGATTCTCACAATCCTCTGTACCCTGTACCAAATCCCCATCAACATTAGACGCAATGTCCAAAGCCCTACGTCCATCCCCAATATTATAACCCATACTCTGAGGTGGCACTATGTCGACCAGCGGCGCATTTCCGCCATCTCCAACCCCAACATTCTTTTCATATAGCAAATCACTAGCATTAACATTTAAGTTGTCAGTCCTAGTAATCATTCTCCGATTCCGTCCAAAACAATTACCAAAATTGTCCCTAATCACGTACGAACGCTCATTAACCCTTTTCACCACCACACCATAGTGCCATTCTTCCCATCCTTCTTAAATAGAACCAAATTTCCCTCACTTAATACTGGTAATGACTTCACGTTTCGATTATAATAATACTTTTGTCTATTTTTCTTAATTTCAATCTTTTCCTGAACGAAATCCTCCGTCAAATTATTTCTGGTTAACAATGAGCCCGATACTGGTAGTTTAGTTTTAATTAATCTTCCAAAGAATAAAGCGGATGGAGGCAATTGCATACCGGCTACAGGAGTTGTGTTGTATTCTAAAATTCTATATTGGTACAACGCTATTTCATTTGCCTCATAGCATCGCTTCAATATATTCTTCGCGATAGCCACACCCTTCTCAGCCAAACCATTATTTTGTGGATGTCGGGGACTTGAAAATTTAAACTTAATATTGAATTCAGAAGCGTAACTATCAAATTCGGTTGATCCAAAAGGACTATTATCACACTTAAGTATAGTAGGAAATCCAACTTTAAAAAATATCTGATTTATTTGTTCAATGATGTGTTTCGATGTCTTGTTATTCAATGGTATTGCTATCAAATAATTAGAATAGGCATCAAAAATGGCCACAAAATCTCTACCTGCATATTCAAATAAGTCCATCGCAACGATATGAATAGGATACTTTGGGGATTCCTCCTGCATTAACGGCTCTTTCTGATTATTCCTTCGAAATTTTTCACAAACTATACAAGACTGAACCACTTCTTTAATCCTGCTACTCATTCCAGGCCAATAATATAATTCCCTAGCCCTAGCCAATGTCTTTTCAATGCCAAGGTGTGGCCCGTGCAACCACTTGACTATCCTGCCCTGCAGTTTCTCAGGTATGACGAGTTTCTGATTCAGCAATAACAATCCATTCTCAACATGAAGTTCAGATTTAAGTTTATGAAAATGTTGAGACATATCGTCCAACTGGTGAAAACGTGGCCAACAATCTACATATCTACAAATGCGACTGTATCTCTCATCCCCATCCAGAATATTCCGATAATATTTAAAATTTTCCTCCGATAAACAAACTAATTACACCCGATAAACCTTCCAACTCTTCCTCCTCCGATAATTGAGCGCGAGATAAACAGTCAGCAACCAACATTTCCTTTCCAGGCCTATAAGTAATGGTCATACCAGGATATTTTAGTAAAAAGATGAACATGCGTTGCAGACGCATTGTTACATCGTCAATATCCTTCTTAATTAGAGTTTCCAAAGGCTTATGATCACTCTCAATTGTAAATTCGCGGCCGTATACAAAATAGTGAAAACGTTGACACGCAAACACAATGGCCAAAAGTTCCTTCTCAATTTGCGCCTACTTCTGTTCACTTTTCGCCAATGTCCGAGAAGCGAAAGCTATGGGATGCCCCTTCTGAACCAACACACACCCCAATCCATCCCTAGAGGCATCTGTCTGAATTTCAACAGGTAATCCAGGATTATAAACTGCGAGAATAGGTTCGGAAGCAACAATATTCAATAAGTTCCTAAACTCTTCCTCATGCAAACTATTCCATTCAAGTTTAACACCAAGTCTCGTCAGATTACGTAATTCCGCAGTTATCTTCGACAAATTCGGTATAAACCGCGCTAAATATTTCACTAACCCAAGAAAACGCAAAGAGTCTGACCTATCCTTCGGCCTTTCCATACCCAGAATTGCATCACAATATTTCCTTCCAGCCTTAATCTCATTGTACGATATAATATTTCCCATGAAATTTACAAAATCCCTCCTGTATTCTATTTTCTCCGAATTAAATTTAACATTATTATCCCTTGCCCGTTGCATCACCAATCGTAAAATGTGATCATGTTCCACAAAATTCCTCGCACCTATAAAAATGTCATCAAAATAAATATAAACACCTGGAATATCACCAAAAATCCTTACCATAGTTCTCTGAAACATCTCAGGTGCACAACTAAGGCCAAAAGGCAACCTATTAAATCTATATCTCCCGAACGGTGTCATGAATGTCGTCAAATCTGACGTCGCACGATCCAACGATATATGCCAAAACCCACTAGTAAGATCAACAACCGTAAAGACCCTTGCATCAGCCAGCCCAGATGTCAGATCCTCTATGGTCGGTATAAGAAAGTGTTCCCGCTTAATACACTCATTGTGCGGTCTGGGATCCAAACAAATGCGCAACCGGCCATTTGGCTTCTCCACAATTTGCAAATTATTTATCCAATCGGTTGGATAATCAACGACTGAAATTATCCCGTCCCGAACCATAGTATCCAATTCCGTCTTCAACCTATCCATTAATGCATGGGGTACCCTTTTTCTATAGTGATGCACCGGTAGAGAATCTTCCTTCAAATAAATTGTTTATTCCCCCGGGAACTTACTAAAACCATTAAACACATCATTGTACTCCTTAATAAACAAATCCGCAGCATCTGGCAATACAATTTTGTCTACATCCATTCTCTTAACTAATCCAAATTCAATACAACTATCCAATCCGAGTATCGGCTCAAAATTATCATCCACAACCAGAAATAATATTTTCTTTCCTTGATTAGATTTCAAATCAATACAATCTAATTTCACGGTGCCAAAAATTTTAACTCTATTATTACTATAATCGAAAACAGTAAAGTCATTAAATTCATTATTAATTCTTATTGTCAATTTTCTTATAACACCCAAAGGTATACAATTCACTTCAGCTCCAGTATCAATCTTAAATTTTACCATCTCCCCTTCAACACGATATTCCTTAGTCCATTTCGTCCGATTTGATTCTATTGAGTTCACCCTAAAATAATTTCCATTACTCAACTCATCTCCTACTTTCCTCACACAGTAAGACCTACCTTGAATGTCAGCCCAAGCAATACTACCAATTCCTCGTTTGTTGCAGCGACCACTATTATTATTGTTGTTGTTATCGTCATCCTTCTTTTGATGTGTTTGCTGCACTTTCCCTTTTTGACGGCACATTCTAGCATAATGTCCAATTTTCGAACATATGCGACAAGTAACGTCCTTTGCCTTGCACTCATTTATATGCTTTGGAGTCCAAGAATATCCGCAATTAAAACAAACACGTTTAATGGAGTCAACTTCAGCTATACGTTTGCTTTCCTCCGCTGCTACAGTAGCTACTACTGCTGCTTTATATTCTATAATACTTTTGTTGACATTAGCCGCTTCATAAATTTTGCATGTTTCCAGCACCTTTGCTAATGTTTCATCTCTACCATCTAATAGCTTCATTTGCAATTTCTTGTCATGAACGCCAATAATAATACGATCACGAAGCATTCTTTCTTTATAGAAGGCGCCACAATTGCATTTAAACTCACAGAAGGGCAATTGCTTTCGAAGTTCGGTCTCAAATTCATTAATGGTTTGTTTTTCTTTTTGAGAGATCATGTTAAATTTAAAAGATTCCATTGCAACGTTCTTTTGTGGTAGACAATAATCGTAAAATTTTTTAATAACTTCATCCAGTGATCTTTGAATCGTTACACCTTCTGCAGTACTCACTTTGCCAAGCATTGCGCTTTGTGAACCATCATTTGGAAATAACGTATTATATATAACAGCACCCTGTTCACCAATGAGCCATATGAAGGTTGCAATTTTATTTTTTTCCGGCTTAACCATATTTCCTGTTGCAATCATCCACACCATGAAATTTTGTTTCCACTTAGGCCATTCCGTAGCAATATTAGAACAGTCCAAAGAACGTGGCGTGCGATTTTGTCCTTCATCCGCCATTTTGAATGTGCAAAAACAAAAGTTTTATTTCAACTTTTTATAATTTATAGCAATTAAAAGCACTTCTGACACCATGTAATTTGACAACGTTTATTAAAAATAAATACAGTTTTCAATATCTTTTAAGCTTTTAATTTATTATTCAAAATTACAATGTTACTTGCTTAACAATTTAATTAACAGTGTAAAATTACATTTTCTTTTTTAGTTACGTGACCTCGAAGAATTGGCATATGCTTGTGCTGTATGCTTGTACTATTTTATGATCTTTCCTGCTCATGACATTCGTCACTACTAATAAACACACACATGTTACAATCATAACCATGTAATGAAATTTCCTTTTCTTCTATATTTTTAGTCAAGTGTGTTTCAGACAATATAAAAAAATCAGGATATTCTGTTAACGCAATCACTTCAACTTGATTATAAATATTAATAAGACCTTGTACATTTGTATATATTGCACGTATTTCTTTTAATTGTTATATCGTTAAGCCTATGTACGGGACACATTTTATTATTTGTAAAATGTTTCTCATTCAAACCCATGTTTAGCCTACTATTTACGTTGGAACAATTAATACACTTCATTATTTTTTCCTGACTTCCGCAGTTTACTGTTCTATGTTGACCATGACATTATTAGACATATTTCCTGGTTTTTACAATCTCTCGCTAAATGATATCCTCTGCATTTCATACATTGAACGATTTCAATTCCATCATACACTCCACATCTTTCCAATCCAATATTTAATTTTCCGTCTTCCATAATTTTTCCATATCTACTTTTAATCTCATATTAAACATGGTTCTATTACCCTCCTTGTTTCATATTTCCCTACGTATTTAAATGATATATTTATGTAAGGTATGTTGGTGCCATGTTTGGTGATATCTAGCTATCCTGTTGGGTTTTGGAGGCATTCAATTGAAAATTTTGTACATATTTTATTTCGTTATAATTGTCCACATCAGGTATATAGTTTGGAACGTTATAATGGCCAGGATAGGAATAGATGTTAAAGTTTTCATAGTTATGGTAAATTTGATGTACTTCTCTTGGAAATCTACGTGTTTGTCCACTATTGTTTTTAAGATGAGGATAGCCTAAGCTAGTATCCATGGGTTCTGGTGCTTGGAAATTTGTGTTAGTGATAAATTGTGGTGGTTTTAAATCGTTAAATTGGTTTTGATTGTTTGTGGTTGTTTGATAATGTGTGTGTCTGGGAGTTTGCAAATTAAAATTCTGTGCAAACTGAGGTCTATTGAATAGTGTTAGTGAGTTAAAGTTCTGTAGTAACTGAGGCCTATTAAATGGTTGGTTGATTGGTAATTGTGGTCTATTGAAATATATCGGAGGACCATAATTCGCGTTTCTGTAATTATTTGCTAGCTGCGGTCTTGGGGTGAATGGTCTTTGAATGTGATATTGTCTATGGGTGTCTGGTTTCCTTGCAAAATTCCCATTTTCGTGTCTTATATAGAACATGTTTTGTTCTGTAATACAGTATGAAAAGGCTGTTGATAAGTTTTCTGGTTTCATAGCCCTTATTAATGAACCTAGTGGTTCTTTAAGACCGGATAAAAATATGTTAAGGCACATTTTATCAAACAATTCTCGTTTAGCTTTAATTATATTTTGATCTACCTCATGGATCATTAAATTGTTATTTATTGTAGCCTGGATTTCTACAAATGACCTATAGAATTCTTCTAGTGTTTTGTTATTTTGTTTTAGGAGATGTAAGTCCCGAATTAAAGAGGTTTCATTTCGTTTATCAGAGTAGTGTAAAATAAGATTATTTTTTATGTTCAGCCAGTTTAAGTCTGTGCTATACATATTTAAAATTTCACTCGCTTCCCCTTCAACTTTGTTGCGTATAGACCTTAAGATCATCTTGGCAAGAGGGCTGCCATTAATAGGTGACCATACCGTAAGTATTTCCTCTACATTACTTATAAAGTCGTATAACAGTCTGGGATTACCGTCAAATTTCGGCAGATCTTTGACAGCATCTGTTACGCGCCGGTTGTACCTAAATAATCAATAGAATGAATTTCAACAAAAAATAGACTTCAAAAACCGAATAAAATATCAAGGTCAAGGGCATGCAAAGATCTCCCCGGCTGCTCAAAACAAAGTGGTTCTCAACCCATATTTTACGACGCGCAAGCATATAAACACAGCCTGCATGCCACCAAAGAAAATACCCTAGACTGTGTGAATGTAAAAAAAGTACAATAATGTTAAACGCGAAAGTATTCGGAAACAAAAGCGAGTCAAAACGATCAACGGTTAGGTGTTATCCCGGCTAGGGCATAAGTTACCTCCCAGTGACAAAGTCACACACCATGACAGACGGACGCCCTAATCAAATACTACATCTGTCCCTAAAATAACCACGTGCCTTTTACCCTACCATGCTCCCAGCATTCCTCCTGAACCAATCAATTAAGGACTCATACTGATTTTAAATTTCAAATACAATTTATTCCTCAGACAAAATATATATTTAGTCTACAATAAAATTTAATTAATAATGGTATAGATATATTTAATATAATTATAATAATATAATAATGACATAAAAATATATATAATAATAAAATATATATATAATAATAAAAATAATATATGTTATAAAAATGACACGACGAAAAAAAAGGTATGCTGGGTCACTTATCTGCTCTGCGGTGCACCGCTCCCACGACGTTGGCTGCCTCGGCTTCGTTGGTCCTTTTTGTTTTCTTTTGTCTCCTTCTCCTGCTTCTTTTTTTTTAACACAAGAATGTTTTTATTTATTTTTTTTCTGATTTATTTTTCAATCGAATGTATTTTATTGAATGTTTGCTCGTCTTTTGTTTAAATATATTTTTTATAATTTTTTGTTACAACTTTTTAACTTTGTTCTTTTGTCAAGAGATTGTAGGTCAACAATGCATGGAAGTAGTATGTTTATGTACCTTCGGAGGCACTTATTCCATACAAAATTTGGTGCATGCATAGCTGTAAAAGAGTAAAAACATTGCAGAATTGTGAAAATGAATTGTGTGCGATCGGTCTTTAGGTTTGTAACATGTATTATGAAAAGGTAATGTGTATTTGTATTTTAATGTGTATGTGTGTGTGTGTTAAAATTTGGGAGCATGCATATCTGGAAAAGAATTAAATCATTTTAATTTTCAATTTTTCCATACAAATTTGGGATCATACATGCTTCTTCTTTTTCCTTTTATTTGTATTACTTTTCAAACGAATGGTTGCACGGACGGACGGAATGAGTGTGTGCACGTTTCCTCATCTACATCCCAGAGTATAAATAGACTGTAATGTGAAAATATATGTACGTATGTATGAATGATTGGACGGACAGAATGGGTGTGTATGGAACATGTAATGTGTATGATCGTTTTTTAATAATAAATTCTTGTCACGTACTGCTCATGATCAAAGGTAGAAGAAATAGAAATATAAACTGATAAGAGAGGTTAGGTTGGTTGTGTAGTTGTTTTTTTTTATTTTTTGTTGATTTAATTAGAAGGATTTTTACATTGATAAGAAAGAAATGTATAGTTGTGCCTGCGTTTTTTTTCATGCATAAGTAGAATATCTGTTTTTACATAATTGAATTTACTGATTGATTTACAACATCCCAGAGTATAAATAGACTTGTTTTAAGGATTTAGATTTTTTTTATTTTTTATTAACAAATTAGTTTTTTTTTCTTAGATATACATATTTTATTAGATATTTCTTTTTTCAGATTTTTACAGATTCTAATTTAAGAATACGTTTATAAAGATAAAATAGCTTAAGTGTTAACAAATATTGTGTATAGAATGTTTGACATCTGCAAATGTCAAGAGATTCTGAGTAAATTTTTTCACAATAATACAAACGTATGAGATTATTAATACATAAAAATGGATTATTTATTTTACTAATGCTGCATATTCTAAGTTCATTGATAAGACTTAAAAATTAATCTATATGCTCTTTATCAATCTGATTACTATGTTTTGTTAATAAATAGTTCTTCCACTTCAGCTGATGTTACCATTTTTGTTCCCCTTCTTTAAAAAGTTAATAGTAGGTTGTGTTAGTGCGGCAGGATGTACTCTAAATTATTTCATTTCAATTTATATTTATTGAATAAATATTTTAAACACAAGTGCCCACAATTAAATGTATTAAATTTTTGTTTTCGTTCATAATTATATTCAATAGGAAATTTTAAGTAGTTGACAATCCCAATTGGTGGTTGTAAGTTTCCAAAGCTATCAAAGTATTCTTTATAGTTGTGGTTTTTATAATATGCTACCCAATGTGTTCCCATACCATTTGAATCATCTATATTAACAATGCCGCATTCTTGTTTGAATGGTTTTTTAGGTAAAGAATCACGCATGAAAACACCCGTAAAGTGTTTAAGATGTCTTCCATATTTATTCAAATCCAAATCTGTTAATGGGCGATTGGGTAGGTTATCTAATAGTTTTTTGGAGCTGGAGTATAGTAGAGACCATATCCAGTTTTATATGGTTTGAGGTACAACCCTTTACCCATTGTAATTGATTCCAGTAGTATGTTTATGGGGTTTCGGGACCACTTACTCCATACAAAATTTGGTGCATGCATAGCTGTAAAAGAGTAAGAACATTGCAGAATTGTGAAATGAATTGTGTGCGATCGGTCTTTAGGTTTGTAACATGTATTATGAAAAGGTAATGCTTTTTAATGTGTATGCGTGTGTTAAAATTTGGGAGAATGCATATCTGGAAAAGAATTAAATCATTTTTATTTTCAATTTTTCCCTACAAATTTGGGATCATACCTGCTTTTTGTTGGTCCTTTCATTTGTATTGCTTTTCAAACGAATGATTGGACGGACAGAATGAGTGTGTGCACGTTTCCTCATCTACATCCCAGAGTATAAGTAGACTGTAATGTGAAAATGTATGTACGTATGTACGAATGTTTGGACGAACAGAATGAGTGTGTGTGTAACATGTAATGTGTATGATCGTTTTTTAATAGTAAATTCTTGGCACGTATTATCATACTCAATGCTGAAAAAATAGAAAAGGGATCTGCACCAATATAGTTGTTGTGTGTTTTTTATTTTTTTTTTGTATATTTAATTAGAAGGATCTTTAATTTTAAATGTGATAAGAAAGAGTAGGTTGGTTGTGCGGTTATTTTTTTTTTTGTGTGATTTAATTTGAAGGATCTGTAATTTTAAGATGATAACAAATTCTTGGCACGTATTATCATACTCAATGCTGAAAAAATATAAATATAAACTGATAAGAAAGGGTGGGTTGGTTGTGGAGTTGTTTTTTATTTTTTTTTTTGTATATTTAATTAGAAAGATCTTTAATTTTAAATGTGATAAGAAAGAGTAGGTTGGTTGTGTCTTTTTAGTTTTGTATGATTTAATTAGAAGGATCTGCAATTTTAAATTGATAAGAAATTCTTGTCACGTACAGCTCATGATCAAATGTAGAAGAAATAGAAAACGGATGTACACCTGCAAGATAGTTTTCTAGGAATAATAGATTCTTATCGCAGTTTAGTGTATACAGGATGAACACCTGCATAATAAATAACAAATTCTTGTCAAGTATTGCTCATAATCAAAAGTTGAAGAAATAGAAATATAAACATAAGAAAGGGTAGGTTGGTTGTACGTGTTGAATTTTTTTTTTTTGTAAACAGGATATACACCTGCGTGATAGTTTTTTTTATATACCTAAATAGAATCATGATTGTGCATGTTCATTTTATTTGTATTACTTTTCAAACGAATGATTGGACGGACAGAATGAGTCTGTCTACTTTTAATCATCTACATCCCAGAGTATAAATAGACTTGTTTTTAAGGATTTAGAATTTTTTAGTTCTACTGTTTTAAATAAATGAAATTATACAATAATGAAATTAATTAAAACAAATTAGTTTTTTATTTTTTTATTTTTTGAAAATTTTATTACATATTTCTTTGTTCAGATTTTTATAGATTCGAATTTAAAAATACGTTTATACAGATTAAATAGCTTAAGTGTTAACAAATATTGTGTATAGAATGTTTGACATCTGCAAATGTCAAAAGATTCTGAGTAAATTTTTTCACAGTTAGATCTATGTATAATATTATTAACACATATAAATGGATAATTTACATAATTACAAGTTCTTAGTTCATTTATAAGTTTCATAAATAAATCTATATGCTCTTTATCAATCTGATTACTATGTTTTATTAAACCAATTCAGCTGATGTAAGCATTTTTCCCCTTCTTTAAAAAGTCAATAGTAGGTTGCGTAAGTGCGGGAATTACAATTTATTGAAAACACAGTTTTTACATTTAGTAAGATTATAAAAATTAATTATATTTTTAACTTCATTTTCAACTTGATATAGTCTATGTTTATAAAATATACAGGGGCAGGTGTCAGGACCGCATGTACTGTTTTCATTCGACCATTCACAATCCTCGAAATGTTCACCATGTCTATTTTTTATTCTCTTCAGGTTGCCAACATACTCCAGTTGTGTTTGTATGTTGATGAGTTTAGTTTTATCCTCATCAGAAATTATGCGCGAGAATGATTTTAGAAAGTTGTATATTTCCTTTAAAATCATTGTGTGTTAATCCACTGCTACTGTAGGCTCATGTGTAGAGTTTTTGAATAATCTTTTATGTTGATGGTTTTAATATTTATATGATTTAAGATCGCTCGTAAAAGATAACTCCTATCGTCTTTATGGTTATGTATTTCAGCACCGGTGTCTATATCCCTCTCGTGTTCGGGATAGTACTGAGAACAGTAGTTGTTAAGGTAGATATTTAAATTTTAATCTCTTCTATACAATAAGATGTATACGCAGTAATGTCAAAAAAAAAAAAAAAAAAACTACAATGTTAGTCAATAAACCAAATTTACTCTTTTTATACCCACGCAAATTTTAAAATTTCATAATCTTGTGAAATTAAAAGAATATTTTTTTTATTTTTTTTTTTTTTTATTACTTTTTTATTTATATAACATATAAAATATACAGAGTTACATATACATTTACAATATTTTCTTTACTTCATTTGTAAGAGGTACATATTCAAACATTCTATCATGTATAATTAAACAATATGCAGATGTGTTAAGTGGTATGTTTTGTTGTGTCTTCAATTCGATTCGTATATCAATAGGTCCAGTTTTTACGGCTTCATTTTGATGTGTTACATCTAGAACAATTATTGGTGCAATTGTCTTAAAACTATCTCGTTTTAGTAAGGGTTGCGAGGGGCGTGAATAATAACTTTCTTGAAATCTTGAGTACATATGATATAGTAGAGCGAACCGATTTCTATCAAATTTAAGATTTAAATCATCGTAGGGATACGACTCTGAGTTGAGATGAACTTTAACATCGGATAGATTACGATGTATAAATTTGTTAGAGTTGTCTCGAAATGCTATTAACAGAAATCGAGGTCTTTCACTTTCACGAGCAAGCTTAACATTCCATAATATTGTATTGCTTTCGGGAAGAGAGGGGTAATAATACATATCCCAACTTCTAAACGATATATTCAAAGGTCGACGACTGTTGATAGTTTTATACATTTCCAATTTATAGGCATCAGCAAGTTGAACATGTGGTACTTTCCATTTTATATTTAAAATCGATAGTTTACATTTTTCACTTGATATATTTGATTTAAAGGCTTGAGAATCATCTTTAGATCGTAGAAGAATTAATTCGTGTTTGGAATTAACTATTATCTTATTGAAATCTTCAGCAAATCCGAGTAACATTTTTAATGGAACACAAAAATTAAAGCTTCCAGTAATAAGCGAAAGATCAGATTCACCATTGATTGGTGACCATCCTGCATTTACTAGTGCATCACTTTCGAATTGATTTAATGAAATATAGTTCTTAATGTCCGTTGTTATACCCAGATGACGTGTACGATCAATTTCTACACCATTTATCTCATAACGAATTTCATCGAACAGATAGGCCATACAGTTGTTTAAGAGTTTTAATGATGGAGAGACTGTAGAATCGTCTTTTGTTGCAAATCCTTCTATGTATAGAAAACTTTCACTTGGTAGAACTAATAAATCTTGGTTTTGAATTGATATACGAATTTCATCGTTATTCTTAAATGATTGTAGATATGATGTATAACTATGATAGTCTTTTTTGATGATTGAATTATCAAAGTTTGGTTGTTGTAGTATGTTAATTATACTCATTTTTGTTTTAGTTTAAAACCAAGTTGTTTTAGAAATTCACGATTGTGTCTACTGAGATTCTCTGTCCTCTGTTTTTGTATATTTTTTATTTTTTTTATTTGTGATAATTTCTTAAAATCTTCAGTTCTTGTTGCTGTTTTTATTGCTGGAGCTGAGTATAACGTTTTCGGTTGCGATACTGATAATGAATTGTTGTTGTCGTTGCTGTAGGAATTGTTTTTACTATCGAATATAATCATTCCTTCAGAGGTTTCAAATGTAATCTAATAGTTATTTTTTCTCCACGAAAATTAATAAGGTTTCCGTCCTGGTCGGTTACTTTTAGAACAATGGTGTTGATTGATCTAGTGTTAACTGGTAAATAAATGACGTTTGCTGGTGCTTCTGTTATTTTATAGCCAGGACTCACGTTAAGCGAAAATTGATGTAGAGTGTGAGCAGAAGCGTTATTTATATAGGACCCGGTAACAATATTGCACTCAATTAAAATAGTGTTTATTTTTGTAATATCTATTGTTTTGTCTGATTTATGCTCTTCATCAGGCTTTAGAACTCTCTTACTAAATCCAAGCAGCGTTCCAATTGATCTTTCTTTATCGAAAAATATCGTATCAGTTGAGCTCTCTATGTAGGTTTGTAGTGTGTTATAATTTGATTGAATTTTAAGTTTTCCTTTTACACTCAATTTTTTATATTTTCTAATTAAAAAATCAGCTAAGTTTGAAAATTCATATGATCCCACAGGAATTTCTATAATATGGTTACCAATATGAAACAAATTGTTCTCATAATCAATATTCGGAATTGAGTGATATGTATCAAAACTTATTAGACCGCAAACATAGTTTGATTCAAGCCCAATGGGTGGAAAATAGTCGGCAACTAGTTTTGATGTATTTCCGTTCAGAGTTAATGTTATGGACATATTAACGTATACCTTGCAAATGAATCATTTTCCAATATTACACTGTTTTTATAATGATGTTGATGACGATGCTGATGTATTATTTGAATTTATCCATGAATTGTGATTTGATGAAAATCCCAACCATTTAACATACAACATATTTCCTCTCCTCTTTAATACTTTTTCAACTAAATATGTTTGAGTGTATTTTGTTTTCAAAAGTTCATATTCATAAAATCCACCTTTAATTTCACTACCACGATAGTCTTCTAAAATGTAAGTATTGGGATTTGTATTCCTTATATTTTTGATTTTGAAGATTTCTGTAGTCCAATTTGGTGTATATCCTTTTTCAAATACATGTTTATATTTGCTTATACGAACATGATCACCAATTTTAAACTTAGGTCTCCTAAAAACCTTTAAGTTATTATAGACGGTATCCAAAAGAGTTTTTTCATTGAAAGAGTTCACTTCATTTGGTCTCATTTTAATTGTTCTATGAAGTGTATTATTATATTTATCAATTAGTTCTTGATATATGTTTATCCATTTGCAAGTTCCTTGAAAGCTAAACTCTTTCCACATCATCCCTTTCAATGTTCTATTAAATCGTTCAACTATTGATGCTTTCAAAGAACTATATGTTGAATAGTGATTAATTTTATGAGATTGCATTAAATGTTGAAATTGATTATTAAAGAACTCTCTACCATCATCGGTTTGCAGGTTTTTCGGTTTTCGCTTTGATGTATCGAATACACTTTTCATAGCAGCCGTTATGTTCTGTGCACCTTTATTTTTAACGGCAACAGCCCAGGCTCTTTTTGAAAAAGTATCTATAACTGTTAGAAGATAACGATACCCATTATTATATGTTTCATAGCTTCCCATTTCTACTAGATCAGCTTGCCATAAATCATCAATTCCCTTCACTACAACTCGTCTTCTTTTGAAATTTTTTCTAGCTTGTTTATGTAATTCTTCTACTATTTGTCTTCTGTCTGCATTCAAATCCATATTATTTATGTGCGTATGTGTGTGTGTGTGTGTGTGTGTATATAAGTATATTTTATTCGATTTTTAGTTTTTCCTTTGAGTGAATGATTTGAATATATATTCTTCAATATGATTTAACCTTTGATTATAGATATTAATTTTCTTTAAAACTTCTATTTCAATTTTCTTGAAATCTTCGTTAAACACTTTCATTTCACCTTCAATTTTATTGAATTTCTCTGTAATTTTATTTCTGTATTCAATATTTCCATTATAGTTTTCCTGCTTAGAATCTATTATTGCCTTCTCAACATAGTTATCAAGGGCTTTTTCAAGTTTCTCCATATAGTCTTTTATTTTCTCAATTTTTACAGATTGTTCGCTAACTTTGTTTTTAACATCATTACTCATTATTTCTTGATTGTGTATAATTGAAGTATTAACATTATCTTCGAATACTTTCATTTCATTGTCATGTTTTAGATAAACATTTTCAATCTCGCTTTTTAAATTGTTTATTTGATCAACTAGATCATCATATATTTGTGTTATATATTTTTCGATTACAATATTTTTGTTTTTATGGTTATATTTATTAAAACTTTCTCCAAATTTATTAATATAAGACATCTCTTTCACTCTTCTAATAAATTATGTTAGATTCTTTAAGTTCTTCGATAATAGAGATTATTTCGTTTTGATGATTGTTGTGGCCAGCACCTTCCGATGAGAGAAGTAAACGTAGTCTGTCAACTAATTCATTAGGATCATCCCAATATATATAGTTTGATTTCCGATTATCTAGTGATTTTAGCAATAATCCACTGCCTTTTGTTGAAATTTTTGTTGTTGTTTTGAATAAATGTTTAATTATTCGTATATATTTGAAGGCTCGTGTTCCTTTCACTTGTTCATTAGCTTCATAACGACGTCTATGTGCATTGGTATGAATTAAAATCTCTTTATATTTCTTTAAATCATTTTTAGAATAATGGAGAGGTTTTTTATGAAATACTAGTTCAAATAATCCAGGCGTCATTTTCAATTTCATGTTTCCAATCTGCATAGTATTATCTCCATTAAATATTAATTTTTCTTTGCCATATCTCCAACTTCCGTCTTCACCTTGATTAAAACCATAAATTTTATCCAATTGCTTATTATCAATAAGTAATTGAATATTTTCAAATAATGGAGAGCTTTTCGTTAGCTTTAAACTTTGTTTTCTTTTCAAGTTTTTGATACATGTACTTGATACAGGTCTATTATAACCATAGTTTTGTTCATCATCATTATAATCAGTTGAAATATTTTCATACTGAAAATCGTTATTATCCCCGTTTACATCATCGTAGTCGCCGTCATCATCAATAGTGTTGTCTATATCCTTATGCTTATGTTCAAGTTTTCCGATGATTTTATTATCATCATTTACATCATCATAATCATCCTCGCCATCAAAAGTGTTGTCTATATACATATCCTTATGTTTATCTTCAAGTTTTCCGATGATTTTTTAAGTGGTTTTGTTATTGGTTGAAAGGTATCTTCTAATAAATTAACTCTATCTATTTGATTCAGTTTAATATTTTTTAACTTTTCCTTCAGAACAGCTCTTGTCTTTACAAGATCTTCTAACATTTTATTATGATCATTTTTAGACATTATAATAATGTTTTTAATTGATTTTGATTTGGTTATGATCTGTTTGCTATCTGCTCACGAACTGCTTTATATCTGGTTACGATTTGCTTTATATCTGGTTACGATCTGCTTGCTATCTGGTTATGACTGCTTGCTATCTGCTCACGAACTGCTTTATATCTGGTTACGATCTGCTTGCTATCTGCTAATGAACTGCTTTACATCTGGTTGCGATCTGCTTGCTATCTGGTTATGATCTGTTTGCTATCTGCTCACGAACTGCTTTATATCTGGTTACGATTTGCTTTATATCTGGTTACGATCTGCTTGCTATCTAATATCAAATAACATATCATAGTTGTATGAAACTATAAAATCCTTTTCGATAACGTCCTTTATTTATTAAATCATCCTTGCTTACAACAAGAAATCCATATTTATCTTTCCAACACTCACTGCAAAGGTCAACAAATTGTTTAAAAGTCATATCACCAATAACATGATCATTATATATATGTTTTAAATTCATTTCATCCTGTTTAAATATTATAATCATATTTGCATTATCACGTATTAGATGTTTTGGAATTTTAGTATATGTTTGACCCAGATAAAAGCAATCAATGAATTTGTGTCTTCCCATACAGAAGTAATCTCTTATACTATTTTGTTTCTCACAAATAACATCATCGAATATTATTATAGAATGTGGATAAGCTTTTGCTGGACTTAGAACTTCTTCATTTTCCGAAAACGTAAATAGATTAATTTCTTTTATCGGTTTAATTAATTTTCTTAGATAACAATATTTTGGTTGATATAATGATTTCGAGTATACATAGATGTTTTTAAATCTCAATCCGTTAGGACTTTCAATTAGACTTATCATCACATTAGTTTTACCACAATTCGATGGTCCCACTATCAATGCACGAATCGAATTCGGTAATAATGTGTTGTGTACAACTGTTTTATCTCTTGATTGAGATGATTCATCAATATTTCTTATAATAATTTGCTTTGCTTGTTTAACTAGCTTCATGTTGACTGACATACTGAAACTGTGATCGCATAAATTGGTGTATATATAGGTCTTGATTTCAGATATTTTTGCGAAGAGGTATAAAAGTAACGAAACAAAATGGATATAATCTACAGTCAAAACAAAAGCCCAGTCAGTGTAAGATGAGAAGAGGACTTGTAAACAACTTAATAAATTAAGTACCTGTTGAATTACATCTGCCTGGTTATCAGTTTTGTGGACCTGGTACAAAACTTGAAAAACGTTTAGCAACAGGAGATAAGGGTATAAATTTATTAGACGCAGCTTGCAGAGAGCACGATATTGCATATTCGCAATCAAAAGATATAGACACAAGACATCAAGCAGATAAAATTTTAGCTGAAAAAGCCTGGCAACGAGTTAAATCTAAAGATAGTGATATTAAAGAACGTGCTAACGCGTGGTTTGTGACAAACGCTATGAAAGCTAAAGTGAAATTTGGATTAGGTTTGAAGGAGCAGAGACATAAGAAAAGAAAGAATTCAAAAAGAATGAGAAAAGGAAAAATGAATAGGTGTAATAAGAAATTATTCACAGCTACTGTGAGAAAAACTTTAAAACAATTGAAAGAACAGAAACCCCTTGATATAAATGATGCTGTTAAAATAGCAAAAAAGGCTATTCATTCAAATTTTAAAGGGAAAAAGCGAGCAGACATTATAATACCGAGAGTTATACCTGTACCGAAAATTGGAGGATTTCTTCCACTTATTCCCGTACTAACAGCATTGTCAGCGCTTGGCGGTTTGGCAAGTGGAGGATCCGCTATTGTCAAAGCAGTAAATGCTATCAAAAATGGAAAAGAACAATTGGCTGAAGCTAACCGTCATAATAGATATATGGAATCAATTGCAATGGGTAAAGGGTTGTACCTCAAACCATATAAAACTGGATATGGTCTCTACTATAGTCCAGCTCCAAAAAACTATTAGATAACCTACCCAATCGCCCATTAACAGATTTGGATTTGAATAAATTTGGAAGACATCTCAAACATTTTAGGGGTGTTTTCATGCGTGATTCTTTACCTAAAAAACCATTCAAACAAGAATGCGGCATTGTTAATTTAGATGATTCAAATGGTATGGGAACACATTGGGTAGCATATTATAAAAACCACAACTATAAAGAATACTTTGATAGCTTTGGAAACTTACAACCACCACTTGAGATTGTCAACTACTTAAAATTTCCTATTGAATATAATTATGAACGAAAACAAAAATTTAATACATTTAATTGTGGGCACTTGTGTTTAAAATTTTTATTCAATAAATATAAATTGAAATGAAATGAAAAATTGTTTAATTTATATACATATAATATATTCTTTTTTATTAATTCGTATTATTTTGTACATTATATTCCTTATAAACTACTTAATCTATATATTTACATTTAAAAACATTTCATCATTATCGTCTTGCATAAATTCTCCATATATATTTACATTTAAAAACATTTCATCATTATCGTCTTGCATAAATTCTCTATATGAATTTAAATTTGATGATGATGAGGTTGATGGAGAATTTATTTTATAATGTCCCCAGGCGTAAGTGTCAACATTATTTTCACATATAAATCTCTTATCGTCTAAATAACTTAAAGTTAATTTACTTATATATTGTGTATATACTTGATGAATCTTAGATCTAAACACATACATAGAATCATGATACAGCTTTTTCTCTAGTAGACATTTTCTAAAATCATTAATACTTAGTCTAGATGTTACACTATTTTTAACGCCTTTAATTTTTTTTATTTCTTTGTCTACTCTATCTATTTTGACGGAATACATTTTAGCTCGTAAACCAATGAATTCCTTAATAATTTTTCCATTGCATTCATCTTTAGTAGTATGTTTTTGTATGTTCTAGGTCACTTATTCCATACAAAATTTGGTGCATACCTGCTTCTTCTTGTTTTTTATTTTGCATTGCTTTTAAAACGAATGGTTGGACGGACAGAATGAGTGTGTGCACGTTTCCTCATCTACATCCCAGAGTATAAGTAGACTGTAATGTGAAAATGTATGTACGTATGTACGAATGATTGGACGGACAGAATGAGTGTGTGTGTAACATGTAATGTGTATGATCGTTTTTTTTTAATAGTAAATTCTTGACACGCACTGCTCATGATCACAGGTAGAAGAAATAGAAATATAAACTAATAAGAAAGGGTTGGTTGGTTGTGCGGTTGGTTTTAAATTGATGAGAAAGAAATGTATAGTTGTGCCTGTGGGTTTTTTTCACGCATAAGTATAAGTAATATCTGTTTTTACATAATTGAATTTACTGATTGATCTACAACACCCCAGAGTATAAATAGACTTGTTTTTAAGGATTTAGAATTTTTTTTAGTTTTACTGTTTTAAATAATTTTATTAGATTTTTCTTTTTTTCAGATTTTTACAGATTCGAACTCAAAAATACGTTTATACAGATTAAATAAGTGTTAACAAATATTGTGTATAGAATGTTTGACAATCGACAAATGTTGAAAGATTGTGAATAAGTATTTTCACAATAATAAAAACGTATGACATATTAATACATAAAAATGGATTACTTATTTTACTAATGTTACATATTAAAACAAATTAGTTTTTATTTTTTGAAAATTTTATTAGATTTTTCTTTTTTTCAGATTTTTACAGATTCGAACTCAAAAATACGTTTATACAGATTAAATAAGTGTTAACAAATATTGTGTATAGAATGTTTGACAATCGACAAATGTTGAAAGATTGTGAATAAGTATTTTCACAATAATAAAAACGTATGACATATTAATACATAAAAATGGATTACTTATTTTACTAATGTTACATATTCTTAGTTCATTTATAAGTTTCATGAATAAATCTATATGTTTTATTAATAGTTCTTCCAATACAGCCGATGTTACCATTTTTGTTCCCGTTCTTTAAAAATTTAATAGTAGGTTGTGTTAGTGCGGGACGATGTACTCTGAATTATTTCATTTTAATTTATATTTATTGAATAAAAATTTTAAACACAAGTGCCCACAATTAAGTGTATTAAATTTTTGTTTTCGTTCATAATTATATTCAATAGGAAATTTTAAGTAGTTGACAATCTCAAGTGGTGGTTGTAAGTTTCCAAAGCTATCAAAGTATTCTTTATAGTTGTGGTTTTTATAATATGCTACCCAATGTGTTTATGTCTGACAGTCTAAACTTCCCATCCTTGCCGACATAAACAGAATTGTTTGAACGATGGGAACAACCAATAGAGGGCGCTACAATATTAGTTTAAGGTTTCTTTTTTTCATAACATTGTAATGTAATGTAATTAAAGCTTTTGCATTGTTTAATATTATTCTGTAACTTATTTAAGTTAGGCTTCTTTCATGTATAAGCTGAGCTAAAAATTCATTCGTTTTGTAACCAGCACAGAATTATATTGTTTATTCGAAAGAAAAGTTTTTTTAAAAAGTTAGTTTGTGAAATAAAAAGTTGTTGAACAAAAAAAATAAAAATATAAATTTGAATAAAAAAAAATATATCAACCAGAATTATTTTGTGTTTAGTAAATTATTTTCATTTTAATTGAGTGAGACACAAGAGGGAAGTGTTGATTTTTGTTTATATAAATTTCGAAGGAATTTTTTTTCCTATAATTTTTTCGCCTTTTTTTTTATTAGTGCCAGAAAGTGCGACTTAAATTTGATTCCGAGGAGTCGCTATAACCTCCATCGCAACATCACCCCCCATACAGTCCACGGATTTATCACAATGTGTTCCCATACCATTTGAATCATCTAAATTAACAATGCCGCATTCTTGTTTGAATGGTTTTTTAGGTAAAGAATCACGCATGAAAACACCCCTAAAATGTTTGAGATGTCTTCCATATTTATTCAAATCCAAATCTGTTAATGGGCGATTGGGTAGGTTATCTAATAGTTTTTTGGAGCTGGATTATAGTAGAGACCATATCCAGTTTTATATGGTTTGAGGTACAACCCTTTACCCATTGCAATTGATTCCATACATCTATTATGACGGTTAGCTTCAGCCAATTGTTCTTTTCCATTTTTGATAGCATTTACTGCTTTGACAATAGCGGATCCTCCACTTGCCAAACCACCAAGCGATAACAATGCTGTTAGTACGGGAATAAGTGGAAGAAATCCTCCACTTTTTGGAACAGGTATAACTCTCGGTATTATAATGTCTGCTCGCTTTTTCCCTTTAAAATTTGAATGAATAGCTTTTTGTGTTATTTTAACAGCATCATTTATATAAAGGGGTTTCTGTTCTTTCAATTGTTTTAAAGTTTTTCTCACAGTAGCTGTGAATAATTTCTTATTACACTTATTCATTTTTCCTTTTCTCATTCTTTTTGAGTTTTTTCTTTTCTTATGTCTCTGCTCCTTCAAACCTAATCCAAATTTCACTTTAGCTTACATAGCGTTTGTCACAAACCACGCGTTAGCACGTTCTTTAATATCACTATCTTTAGATTTAACTCGTTGCCAGGCTTTTTCAGCTAATATTTGATCTGCTTGATGTCTTGTGTCTATATCTTTTGATTGTGAATATGCAATATCGTGCTCTCTACAAGCTGCGTCTAATAAATTTATACCCTTATCTCCTCTTGCTAAACGTTTTTCAAGTTTTGTACCAGGTCCACAAAACTGATAACCAGGTAGATGTAATTCAACAGGTACTTTATTTATTAAGTTGTTTACAAATCCTCTTCTCATCTTACACTGGTTGGGGTTTTGTTTTGACTGTAGATTATAACAAATTTGTTTCGTTACTTTTATACCTCTTCGCAAAAATAGCTGAAATCAAGACGATCTCCTATATATACAGCAATTTATATGTTTTCAGTATGTTAATTTTTTGATATTGATTTTGATCTGCTTTGTATCTGATCACGATCTACTTTACATCTGATCACGATCTGCTTTGTATCTGCTCACGATCTACTTTATATCTGATAACGATCTACTTTTTTGGTTTTTGGTTTTGTCTATTTTATTTTAATTTTTTTTATTATTTTATTTTTTTTTTTTGACATTACCATGTTTTAGGTAAACATGTTCTACCTCAATGTTTAAATTGTTTATTTGATCAGCTAGATCATCATGTATTTGTGTTATATATTTTTCGATTACGATATTTTTGTTTTTATGGTTATATTTATCAAAACCTTCTCCAAATTTATTAATATAAGACATTTCTTTCACTCTTCTAATAAATTATGTTAGCTTCTTTAAGTTCCTCGATAATAGAGATTATTTCGTTTTGATGATTGTTGTGACCAGAACCTTCCGATGAAAGAAGTAAACGTAGTCTGTCAACTAGTTCAGTAGGATCATCCCAATGTATGTAATTTGATTTCAGATTATTTTGTAATTCTAGCATTAAACCACTGCCTTTTGTTAAAATGTTTGTTGTTGTTTCGAATAAATGTTTAATTATTCGTATATATTTGAAGGCTCGTGTTCCTTTCACTTGTTCATTAGGTTCATAATCTCTTTATATTTTTTCAAATCATTTTTAGAATAATGGAGAGGCTTTTTATGAAATACTAGTTCAAATAATCCAGGCGTCATTTTCAATTTCATATTCCCTATCTACTATGCAGCTAGTACAGATTGTATTGCTTGCTAGTATAGCTAGTACAGCTTACTAGTATAGCTAGTACAGATTGTATAGCTTGCTAGTATAGCTAGTACAGATTGTATAGCTTGCTAGTATAGCTAGTACAGATTGTATAGCTTGCTAGTATAGCTAGTACAGCTTGCTAGTATAGCTAGTACAGCTTGCTAGTATAGCTAGTACAGATAATATAGCTTGCTGGCATAGTGTTTCATGCGAAGAAGTATGAAAGTAATGGAAAAAATGGTTATAAACTAAAGTCAAAAGAAAAAAAAACCTAATCAGTTTAAGATTGGAAGAAGATTTGTAAACAACTTACCAAACAAATTATATGTTGAATTACATCCACCTGGTTATCAGTTTTGTGGACCTGATACAAAACTTCAAAAACGAATAGCAAGAATAAAGGAAATAAAGGAATAATTTATTGGATGCAGATTGTAGAAAACACTCGTGCTCAAAATCAAAGGATATAGACACAAGCCATCAAGCAGACCGTGATCAGGTATAAATCAGATCGTGACCAGATAGCAAGCAGTTCCTGATCGGATATAAAGCAGTTCGTGAGCAGATACAAAACAGATCATAATCAGATAGCCAACAGATCATAACCAGATCAAAATCAATTAAAAAATTCTTATAATGTCTAAAAATTATCATAATAAAGTGTTGGAAGATCTTGTAAAGACAAGGGCTGTTCTAAAGAAAAAGTTAAAAAATATTAAACTGAATCAAATAGATAGAGTTAATTTATTAGAAGATACCTTTCAACCAATAACAAAACCACTTAAAAAAATCATTGGAAAACTTAAAGATAAACATAAGGATATAGACAACACTATTAATGATGACGATGATTATGATGATGTAAATGATGATAATGAAAACATCCCAAAACTTGAACATAAGCATAAGGATGTAGACGACACTATAGATGATGAGGAAAATTATTATGACGTAAATGGTGATAATGAAATCATCGGAAAACTTGAAGATAAGCATAAGGATACAGACAACACTATTGATAATGATGACGATTATTATGACGTAAATGGTGATAATGAAATCATCGGAAAACTTGAAGATAAGCATAAGGATATAGACAACACTATTGATGATGACGATGATTACGATGATGTAAACGGTGATAATAACGATTTTCAGTATAAAAATATTTCAACTGATGATAATGATGATGAAAAAAACTATGACCATAATAGACCTGTATCAAGTACATGTATCAAGAACTTGAAAAGAAAACAATGTTTAAGGCTGACGAAAAATTCTCCATTATTTGAAAATATACAAACACTTATTAATAATAAGCAATTGGATAAAATTTATGGTTTTAATCAAGATGTAGACGGTAGTTGGAGACATGGCAAGGAAAAATTAATATTTAATAGAGATAATACTATGCAGATAGGGAATATGAAATTGAAAATGACGCCTGGATTATTTGAACTAGTATTTCATAAAAAACCTCTCCATTATTCTAAAAATGATTTGAAAAAATATAAAGAGATTATGAACCTAATGAACAAGTGAAAGGAACACGAGCCTTCAAATATATACGAATAATTAAACATTTATTCGAAACAACAACAAACATTTTAACAAAAGGCAGTGGTTTAATGCTAGAATTACAAAATAATCTGAAATCAAATTACATACATTGGGATGATCCTACTGAACTAGTTGACAGACTACGTTTACTTCTTTCATCGGAAGGTTCTGGTCACAACAATCATCAAAACGAAATAATCTCTATTATCGAGGAACTTAAAGAAGCTAACATAATTTATTAGAAGAGTGAAAGAAATGTCTTATATTAATAAATTTGGAGAAGGTTTTGATAAATATAACCATAAAAACAAAAATATCGTAATCGAAAAATATATAACACAAATACATGATGATCTAGCTGATCAAATAAACAATTTAAACATTGAGGTAGAACATGTTTACCTAAAACATGGTAATGTCAAAAAAAAAAAATAAAATAATAAAAAAAATTAAAATAAAATAGACAAAACCAAAAACCAAAAAAGTAGATCGTTATCAGATATAAAGTAGATCGTGAGCAGATACAAAGCAGATCGTGATCAGATGTAAAGTAGATCGTGATCAGATACAAAGCAGATCAAAATCAATATCAAAAAATTAACATACTGAAAACATATAAATTGCTGTATATATAGGAGATCGTCTTGATTTCAGCTATTTTTGCGAAGAGGTATAAAAGTAACGAAACAAATTTGTTATAATCTACAGTCAAAACAAAACCCCAACCAGTGTAAGATGAGAAGAGGATTTGTAAACAACTTAATAAATAAAGTACCTGTTGAATTACATCTACCTGGTTATCAGTTTTGTGGACCTGGTACAAAACTTGAAAAACGTTTAGCAAGAGGAGATAAGGGTATAAATTTATTAGACGCAGCTTGTAGAGAGCACGATATTGCATATTCACAATCAAAAGATATAGACACAAGACATCAAGCAGATCAAATATTAGCTGAAAAAGCCTGGCAACGAGTTAAATCTAAAGATAGTGATATTAAAGAACGTGCTAACGCGTGGTTTGTGACAAACGCTATGTAAGCTAAAGTGAAATTTGGATTAGGTTTGAAGGAGCAGAGACATAAGAAAAGAAAAAATTCAAAAAGAATGAGAAAAGGAAAAATGAATAAGTGTAATAAGAAATTATTCACAGCTACTGTGAGAAAAACTTTAAAACAATTGAAAGAACAGAAACCCCTTTATATAAATGATGCTGTTAAAATAACACAAAAAGCTATTCATTCAAATTTTAAAGGGAAAAAGCGAGCAGACATTATAATACCGAGAGTTATACCTGTTCCAAAAAGTGGAGGATTTCTTCCACTTATTCCCGTACTAACAGCATTGTTATCGCTTGGTGGTTTGGCAAGTGGAGGATCCGCTATTGTCAAAGCAGTAAATGCTATCAAAAATGGAAAAGAACAATTGGCTGAAGCTAACCGTCATAATAGATGTATGGAATCAATTGCAATGGGTAAAGGGTTGTACCTCAAACCATATAAAACTGGATATGGTCTCTACTATAATCCAGCTCCAAAAAACTATTAGATAACCTACCCAATCGCCCATTAACAGATTTGGATTTGAATAAATATGGAAGACATCTCAAACATTTTAGGGGTGTTTTCATGCGTGATTCTTTACCTAAAAAACCATTCAAACAAGAATGCGGCATTGTTAATTTAGATGATTCAAATGGTATGGGAACACATTGGGTAGCATATTATAAAAACCACAACTATAAAGAATACTTTGATAGCTTTGGAAACTTACAACCACCACTTGAGATTGTCAACTACTTAAAATTTCCTATTGAATATAATTATGAACGAAAACAAAAATTTAATACACTTAATTGTGGGCACTTGTGTTTAAAATTTTTATTCAATAAATATAAATTAAAATGAAATAATTCAGAGTACATCGTCCCGCACTAACACAACCTACTATTAAATTTTTAAAGAACGGGAACAAAAATGGTAACATCGGCTGTATTGGAAGAACTATTAATAAAACATATAGATTTATTCATGAAACTTATAAATGAACTAAGAATATGTAACATTAGTAAAATAAGTAATCCATTTTTATGTATTAATATGTCATACGTTTTTATTATTGTGAAAATACTTATTCACAATCTTTCAACATTTGTCGATTGTCAAACATTCTATACACAATATTTGTTAACACTTATTTAATCTGTATAAACGTATTTTTGAGTTCGAATCTGTAAAAATCTGAAAAAAAGAAAAATCTAATAAAATTTTCAAAAAATAAAAACTAATTTGTTTTAATATGTAACATTAGTAAAATAAGTAATCCATTTTTATGTATTAATATGTCATACGTTTTTATTATTGTGAAAATACTTATTCACAATCTTTCAACATTTGTCGATTGTCAAACATTCTATACACAATATTTGTTAACACTTATTTAATCTGTATAAACGTATTTTTGAGTTCGAATCTGTAAAAATCTGAAAAAAAGAAAAATCTAATAAAATTATTTAAAACAGTAAAACTAAAAAAAATTCTAAATCCTTAAAAACAAGTCTATTTATACTCTGGGGTGTTGTAGATCAATCAGTAAATTCAATTATGTAAAAACAGATATTACTTATACTTATGCGTGAAAAAAACCCACAGGCACAACTATACATTTCTTTCTCATCAATTTAAAACCAACCGCACAACCAACCAACCCTTTCTTATTAGTTTATATTTCTATTTCTTCTACCTGTGATCATGAGCAGTGCGTGTCAAGAATTTACTATTAAAAAAAAACGATCATACACATTACATGTTACACACACACTCATTCTGTCCGTCCAATCATTCGTACATACGTACATACATTTTCACATTACAGTCTACTTATACTCTGGGATGTAGATGAGGAAACGTGCACACACTCATTCTGTCCGTCCAACCATTCGTTTTAAAAGCAATGCAAAATAAAAAACAAGAAGAAGCAGGTATGCACCAAATTTTGTATGGAATAAGTGACCTAGAACATACAAAAACATACTACTAAAGATGAATGCAATGGAAAAATTATTAAGGAATTCATTGGTTTACGAGCTAAAATGTATTCCGTCAAAATAGATAGAGTAGACAAAGAAATAAAAAAAATTAAAGGCGTTAAAAATAGTGTAACATCTAGACTAAGTATTAATGATTTTAGAAAATGTCTACTAGAGAAAAAGCTGTATCATGATTCTATGTATGTGTTTAGATCTAAGATTCATCAAGTATATACACAATATATAAGTAAATTAACTTTAAGTTATTTAGACGATAAGAGATTTATATGTGAAAATAATGTTGACACTTACGCCTGGGGACATTATAAAATAAATTCTCCATCAACCTCATCATCATCAAATTTAAATTCATATAGAGAATTTATGCAAGACGATAATGATGAAATGTTTTTAAATGTAAATATATATGGAGAATTTATGCAAGACGATAATGATGAAATGTTTTTAAATGTAAATATATAGATTAAGTAGTTTATAAGGAATATAATGTACAAAATAATACGAATTAATAAAAAAGAATATATTATATGTATATAAATTAAACAATTTTTCATTTCATTTCAATTTATATTTATTGAATAAAAATTTTAAACACAAGTGCCCACAATTAAATGTATTAAATTTTTGTTTTCGTTCATAATTATATTCAATAGGAAATTTTAAGTAGTTGACAATCTCAAGTGGTGGTTGTAAGTTTCCAAAGCTATCAAAGTATTCTTTATAGTTGTGGTTTTTATAATATGCTACCCAATGTGTTCCCATACCATTTGAATCATCTAAATTAACAATGCCGCATTCTTGTTTGAATGGTTTTTTAGGTAAAGAATCACGCATGAAAACACCCCTAAAATGTTTGAGATGTCTTCCAAATTTATTCAAATCCAAATCTGTTAATGGGCGATTGGGTAGGTTATCTAATAGTTTTTTGGAGCTGGACTATAGTAGAGACCATATCCAGTTTTATATGGTTTGAGGTACAACCCTTTACCCATTGCAATTGATTCCATATATCTATTATGACGGTTAGCTTCAGCCAATTGTTCTTTTCCATTTTTGATAGCATTTACTGCTTTGACAATAGCGGATCCTCCACTTGCCAAACCGCCAAGCGCTGACAATGCTGTTAGTACGGGAATAAGTGGAAGAAATCCTCCAATTTTCGGTACAGGTATAACTCTCGGTATTATAATGTCTGCTCGCTTTTTCCCTTTAAAATTTGAATGAATAGCCTTTTTTGCTATTTTACCAGCATCATTTATATCAAGGGGTTTCTGTTCTTTCAATTGTTTTAAAGTTTTTCTCACAGTAGCTGTGAATAATTTCTTATTACACCTATTCATTTTTCCTTTTCTCATTCTTTTTGAATTCTTTCTTTTCTTATGTCTCTGCTCCTTCAAACCTAATCCAAATTTCACTTTAGCTTTCATAGCGTTTGTCACAAACCACGCGTTAGCACGTTCTTTAATATCACTATCTTTAGATTTAACTCGTTGCCAGGCTTTTTCAGCTAAAATTTTATCTGCTTGATGTCTTGTGTCTATATCTTTTGATTGCGAATATGCAATATCGTGCTCTCTGCAAGCTGCGTCTAATAAATTTATACCCTTATCTCCTGTTGCTAAACGTTTTTCAAGTTTTGTACCAGGTCCACAAAACTGATAACCAGGCAGATGTAATTCAACAGGTACTTAATTTATTAAGTTGTTTACAAGTCCTCTTCTCATCTTACACTGACTGGGCTTTTGTTTTGACTGTAGATTATATCCATTTTGTTTCGTTACTTTTATACCTCTTCGCAAAAATATCTGAAATCAAGACCTATATATACACCAATTTATGCGATCACAGTTTCAGTATGTCAGTCAACATGAAGCTAGTTAAACAAGCAAAGCAAATTATTATAAGAAATATTGATGAATCATCTCAATCAAGAGATAAAACAGTTGTACACAACACATTATTACCGAATTCGATTCGTGCATTGATAGTGGGACCATCGAATTGTGGTAAAACTAATGTGATGATAAGTCTAATTGAAAGTCCTAACGGATTGAGATTTAAAAACATCTATGTATACTCGAAATCATTATATCAACCAAAATATTGTTATCTAAGAAAATTAATTAAACCGATAAAAGAAATTAATCTATTTACGTTTTCGGAAAATGAAGAAGTTCTAAGTCCAGCAAAAGCTTATCCACATTCTATAATAATATTCTATGATGTTATTTGTGAGAAACAAAATAGTATAAGAGATTACTTCTGTATGGGAAGACACAAATTTATTGATTGCTTTTATCTGGGTCAAACATATACTAAAATTCCAAAACATCTAATACGTGATGATGCAAATATGATTATAATATTTAAGCAGGATGAAATGAATTTAAAACATATATATAATGATCATGTTATTGGTGATATGACTTTTAAACAATTTGTTGACCTTTGCAGTGAGTGTTGGAAAGATAAATATGGATTTCTTGTTGTAAGCAAGGATGATTTAATAAATAAAGGACGTTATCGAAAAGGATTTTATAGTTTCATACAACTATGATATGTTATTTGATATTAGATAGCAAGCAGATCGTAACCAGATATAAAGCAAATCGTAACCAGATATAAAGCAGTTCGTGAGCAGATAGCAAACAGATCATAACCAGATAGCAAGCAGATCGCAACCAGATGTAAAGCAGTTCATTAGCAGATAGCAAGCAGATCGTAACCAGATATAAAGCAGTTCGTGAGCAGATAGCAAGCAGTCATAACCAGATAGCAAGCAGATCGTAACCAGATATAAAGCAAATCGTAACCAGATATAAAGCAGTTCGTGAGCAGATAGCAAACAGATCATAACCAAATCAAAATCAATTAAAAACATTATTATAATGTCTAAAAATGATCATAATAAAATGTTAGAAGATCTTGTAAAGACAAGAGCTGTTCTGAAGGAAAAGTTAAAAAATATTAAACTGAATCAAATAGATAGAGTTAATTTATTAGAAGATACCTTTCAACCAATAACAAAACCACTTAAAAAATCATCGGAAAACTTGAAGATAAACATAAGGATATGTATATAGACAACACTTTTGATGGCGAGGATGATTATGATGATGTAAATGATGATAATAAAATCATCGGAAAACTTGAACATAAGCATAAGGATATAGACAACACTATTGATGATGACGGCGACTACGATGATGTAAACGGGGATAATAACGATTTTCAGTATGAAAATACTTCAACTGATTATAATGATGATGAACAAAACTATGGTTATAATAGACCTGTATCAAGTACATGTATCAAAAACTTGAAAAGAAAACAAAGTTTAAAGCTAACGAAAAGCTCTCCATTATTTGAAAATATTCAATTACTTATTGATAATAAGCAATTGGATAAAATTTATGGTTTTAATCAAGGTGAAGACGGAAGTTGGAGATATGGCAAAGAAAAATTAATATTTAATGGAGATAATACTATGCAGATTGGAAACATGAAATTGAAAATGACGCCTGGATTATTTGAACTAGTATTTCATAAAAAACCTCTCCATTATTCTAAAAATGATTTAAAGAAATATAAAGAGATTTTAATTCATACCAATGCACATAGACGTCGTTATGAAGCTAATGAACAAGTGAAAGGAACACGAGCCTTCAAATATATACGAATAATTAAACATTTATTCAAAACAACAACAAAAATTTCAACAAAAGGCAGTGGATTATTGCTAAAATCACTAGATAATCGGAAATCAAACTATATATATTGGGATGATCCTAATGAATTAGTTGACAGACTACGTTTACTTCTCTCATCGGAAGGTGCTGGCCACAACAATCATCAAAACGAAATAATCTCTATTATCGAAGAACTTAAAGAATCTAACATAATTTATTAGAAGAGTGAAAGAGATGTCTTATATTAATAAATTTGGAGAAAGTTTTAATAAATATAACCATAAAAACAAAAATATTGTAATCGAAAAATATATAACACAAATATATGATGATCTAGTTGATCAAATAAACAATTTAAAAAGCGAGATTGAAAATGTTTATCTAAAACATGACAATGAAATGAAAGTATTCGAAGATAATGTTAATACTTCAATTATACACAATCAAGAAATAATGAGTAATGATGTTAAAAACAAAGTTAGCGAACAATCTGTAAAAATTGAGAAAATAAAAGACTATATGGAGAAACTTGAAAAAGCCCTTGATAACTATGTTGAGAAGGCAATAATAGATTCTAAGCAGGAAAACTATAATGGAAATATTGAATACAGAAATAAAATTACAGAGAAATTCAATAAAATTGAAGGTGAAATGAAAGTGTTTAACGAAGATTTCAAGAAAATTGAAATAGAAGTTTTAAAGAAAATTAATATCTATAATCAAAGGTTAAATCATATTGAAGAATATATATTCAAATCATTCACTCAAAGGAAAAACTAAAAATCGAATAAAATATACTTATATACACACACACACACACACACACACATACGCACATAAATAATATGGATTTGAATGCAGACAGAAGACAAATAGTAGAAGAATTACATAAACAAGCTAGAAAAAATTTCAAAAGAAGACGAGTTGTAGTGAAGGGAATTGATGATTTATGGCAAGCTGATCTAGTAGAAATGGGAAGCTATGAAACATATAATAATGGGTATCGTTATCTTCTAACAGTTATAGATACTTTTTCAAAAAGAGCCTGGGCTGTTGCCGTTAAAAATAAAGGTGCACAGAACATAACGGCTGCTATGAAAAGTGTATTCGATACATCAAAGCGAAAACCGAAAAACCTGCAAACCGATGATGGTAGAGAGTTCTTTAATAATCAATTTCAACATTTAATGCAATCTCATAAAATTAATCACTATTCAACATATAGTTCTTTGAAAGCATCAATAGTTGAACGATTTAATAGAACATTGAAAGGGATGATGTGGAAAGAGTTTAGCTTTCAAGGAACTTGCAAATGGATAAACATATATCAAGAACTAATTGATAAATATAATAATACACTTCATAGAACAATTAAAATGAGACCAAATGAAGTGAACTCTTTCAATGAAAAAACTCTTTTGGATACCGTCTATAATAACTTAAAGGTTTTTAGGAGACCTAAGTTTAAAATTGGTGATCATGTTCGTATAAGCAAATATAAACATGTATTTGAAAAAGGATATACACCAAATTGGACTACAGAAATCTTCAAAATCAAAAATATAAGGAATACAAATCCCAATACTTACATTTTAGAAGACTATCGTGGTAGTGAAATTAAAGGTGGATTTTATGAATATGAACTTTTGAAAACAAAATACACTCAAACATATTTAGTTGAAAAAGTATTAAAGAGGAGAGGAAATATGTTGTATGTTAAATGGTTGGGATTTTCATCAAATCACAATTCATGGATAAATTCAAATAATACATCAGCATCGTCATCAACATCATTATAAAAACAGTGTAATATTGGAAAATGATTCATTTGCAAGGTATACGTTAATATGTCCATAACATTAACTCTGAACGGAAATACATCAAAACTAGTTGCCGACTATTTTCCACCCATTGGGCTTGAATCAAACTATGTTTGCGGTCTAATAAGTTTTGATACATATCACTCAATTCCGAATATTGATTATGAGAACAATTTGTTTCATATTGGTAACCATATTATAGAAATTCCTGTGGGATCATATGAATTTTCAAACTTAGCTGATTTTTTAATTAGAAAATATAAAAAATTGAGTGTAAAAGGAAAACTTAAAATTCAATCAAATTATAACACACTACAAACCTACATAGAGAGCTCAACTGATACGATATTTTTCGATAAAGAAAGATCAATTGGAACGCTGCTTGGATTTAGTAAGAGAGTTCTAAAGCCTGATGAAGAGCATAAATCAGACAAAACAATAGATATTACAAAAATAAACACTATTTTAATTGAGTGCAATATTGTTACCGGGTCCTATATAAATAACGCTTCTGCTCACACTCTACATCAATTTTCGCTTAACGTGAGTCCTGGCTATAAAATAACAGAAGCACCAGCAAACGTCATTTATTTACCAGTTAACACTAGATCAATCAACACCATTGTTCTAAAAGTAACCGACCAGGACGGAAACCTTATTAATTTTCGTGGAGAAAAAATAACTATTAGATTACATTTGAAACCTCTGAAGGAATGATTATATTCGATAGTAAAAACAATTCCTACAGCAACGACAACAACAATTCATTATCAGTATCGCAACCGAAAACGTTATACTCAGCTCCAGCAATAAAAACAGCAACAAGAACTGAAGATTTTAAGAAATTATCACAAATAAAAAAAATAAAAAATATACAAAAACAGAGGACAGAGAATCTCAGTAGACACAATCGTGAATTTCTAAAACAACTTGGTTTTAAACTAAAACAAAAATGAGTATAATTAACATACTACAACAACCAAACTTTGATAATTCAATCATCAAAAAAGACTATCATAGTTATACATCATATCTACAATCATTTAAGAATAACGATGAAATTCGTATATCAATTCAAAACCAAGATTTATTAGTTCTACCAAGTGAAAGTTTTCTATACATAGAAGGATTTGCAACAAAAGACGATTCTACAGTCTCTCCATCATTAAAACTCTTAAACAACTGTATGGCCTATCTGTTCGATGAAATTCGTTATGAGATAAATGGTGTAGAAATTGATCGTACACGTCATCTGGGTATAACAACGGACATTAAGAACTATATTTCATTAAATCAATTCGAAAGTGATGCACTAGTAAATGCAGGATGGTCACCAATCAATGGTGAATCTGATCTTTCGCTTATTACTGGAAGCTTTAATTTTTGTGTTCCATTAAAAATGTTACTCGGATTTGCTGAAGATTTCAATAAGATAATAGTTAATTCCAAACACGAATTAATTCTTCTACGATCTAAAGATGATTCTCAAGCCTTTAAATCAAATATATCAAGTGAAAAATGTAAACTATCGATTTTAAATATAAAATGGAAAGTACCACATGTTCAACTTGCTGATGCCTATAAATTGGAAATGTATAAAACTATCAACAGTCGTCGACCTTTGAATATATCGTTTAGAAGTTGGGATATGTATTATTACCCCTCTCTTCCCGAAAGCAATACAATATTATGGAATGTTAAGCTTGCTCGTGAAAGTGAAAGACCTCGATTTCTGTTAATAGCATTTCGAGACAACTCTAACAAATTTATACATCGTAATCTATCCGATGTTAAAGTTCATCTCAACTCAGAGTCGTATCCCTACGATGATTTAAATCTTAAATTTGATAGAAATCGGTTCGCTCTACTATATCATATGTACTCAAGATTTCAAGAAAGTTATTATTCACGCCCCTCGCAACCCTTACTAAAACGAGATAGTTTTAAGACAATTGCACCAATAATTGTTCTAGATGTAACACATCAAAATGAAGCCGTAAAAACTGGACCTATTGATATACGAATCGAATTGAAGACACAACAAAACATACCACTTAACACATCTGCATATTGTTTAATTATACATGATAGAATGTTTGAATATGTACCTCTTACAAATGAAGTAAAGAAAATATTGTAAATGTATATGTAACTCTGTATATTTTATATGTTATATAAATAAAAAAGTAATAAAAAAAAAAAAATAAAAAAAATATTCTTTTAATTTCACAAGATTATGAAATTTTAAAATTTGCGTGGGTATAAAAAGAGTAAATTTGGTTTATTGACTAACATTGTAGTTTTTTTTTTTTTTTTTTACATTACTGCGTATACATCTTATTGTATAGAAGAGATTAAAATTTAAATATCTACCTTAACAACTACTGTTCTCAGTACTATCCCGAACACGAGAGGGATATAGACACCGGTGCTGAAATACATAACCATAAAGACGATAGGAGTTATCTTTTACGAGCGATCTTAAATCATATAAATATTAAAACCATCAACATAAAAGATTATTCAAAAACTCTACACATGAGCCTACAGTAGCAGTGGATTAACACACAATGATTTTAAAGGAAATATACAACTTTCTAAAATCATCTCGCGCATAATTTCTGATGAGGATAAAACTAAACTCATCAACATACAAACACAACTGGAGTATGTTGGCAACCTGAAGAGAATAAAAAATAGACATGGTGAACATTTCGAGGATTGTGAATGGTCGAATGAAAACAGTACATGCGGTCCTGACACCTGCCCCTGTATATTTTATAAACATAGACTATATCAAGTTGAAAATGAAGTTAAAAATATAATTAATTTTTATAATCTTACTAAATGTAAAAACTGTGTTTTCAATAAATTGTAATTCCCGCACTTACGCAACCTACTATTGACTTTTTAAAGAAGGGGAAAAATGCTTACATCAGCTGAATTGGTTTAATAAAACATAGTAATCAGATTGATAAAGAGCATATAGATTTATTTATGAAACTTATAAATGAACTAAGAACTTGTAATTATGTAAATTATCCATTTATATGTGTTAATAATATTATACATAGATCTAACTGTGAAAAAATTTACTCAGAATCTTTTGACATTTGCAGATGTCAAACATTCTATACACAATATTTGTTAACACTTAAGCTATTTAATCTGTATAAACGTATTTTTAAATTCGAATCTGTAAAAATCTGAACAAAGAAATATGTAATAAAATTTTCAAAAAATAAAAAAATAAAAAACTAATTTGTTTTAATTAATTTCATTATTGTATAATTTCATTTATTTAAAACAGTAAAACTAAAAAATTCTAAATCCTTAAAAACAAGTCTATTTATACTCTGGGATGTAGATGATTAAAAGTAGACAGACTCATTCTGTCCGTCCAATCATTCGTTTGAAAAGTAATACAAATAAAATGAACATGCACAATCATGATTCTATTTAGGTATATAAAAAAAACTATCACGCAGGTGTATATCCTGTTTACAAAAAAAAAAAAATTCAACACGTACAACCAACCTACCCTTTCTTATGTTTATATTTCTATTTCTTCAACTTTTGATTATGAGCAATACTTGACAAGAATTTGTTATTTATTATGCAGGTGTTCATCCTGTATACACTAAACTGCGATAAGAATCTATTATTCCTAGAAAACTATCTTGCAGGTGTACATCCGTTTTCTATTTCTTCTACATTTGATCATGAGCTGTACGTGACAAGAATTTCTTATCAATTTAAAATTGCAGATCCTTCTAATTAAATCATACAAAACTAAAAAGACACAACCAACCTACTCTTTCTTATCACATTTAAAATTAAAGATCTTTCTAATTAAATATACAAAAAAAAAATAAAAAACAACTCCACAACCAACCCACCCTTTCTTATCAGTTTATATTTATATTTTTTCAGCATTGAGTATGATAATACGTGCCAAGAATTTGTTATCATCTTAAAATTACAGATCCTTCAAATTAAATCACACAAAAAAAAAAATAACCGCACAACCAACCTACTCTTTCTTATCACATTTAAAATTAAAGATCCTTCTAATTAAATATACAAAAAAAAAATAAAAAACACACAACAACTATATTGGTGCAGATCCCTTTTCTATTTTTTCAGCATTGAGTATGATAATACGTGCCAAGAATTTACTATTAAAAAACGATCATACACATTACATGTTACACACACACTCATTCTGTTCGTCCAAACATTCGTACATACGTACATACATTTTCACATTACAGTCTACTTATACTCTGGGATGTAGATGAGGAAACGTGCACACACTCATTCTGTCCGTCCAATCATTCGTTTGAAAAGCAATACAAATGAAAGGACCAACAAAAAGCAGGTATGATCCCAAATTTGTAGGGAAAAATTGAAAATAAAAATGATTTAATTCTTTTCCAGATATGCATTCTCCCAAATTTTAACACACGCATACACATTAAAAAGCATTACCTTTTCATAATACATGTTACAAACCTAAAGACCGATCGCACACAATTAATTTCACAATTCTGCAATGTTCTTACTCTTTTACAGCTATGCATGCACCAAATTTTGTATGGAGTAAGTGGTCCCGAAACCCCATAAACATACTACTGGAATCAATTACAATGGGTAAAGGGTTGTACCTCAAACCATATAAAACTGGATATGGTCTCTACTATACTCCAGCTCCAAAAAACTATTAGATAACCTACCCAATCGCCCATTAACAGATTTGGATTTGAATAAATATGGAAGACATCTTAAACACTTTACGGGTGTTTTCATGCGTGATTCTTTACCTAAAAAACCATTCAAACAAGAATGCGGCATTGTTAATATAGATGATTCAAATGGTATGGGAACACATTGGGTAGCATATTATAAAAACCACAACTATAAAGAATACTTTGATAGCTTTGGAAACTTACAACCACCAATTGGGATTGTCAACTACTTAAAATTTCCTATTGAATATAATTATGAACGAAAACAAAAATTTAATACATTTAATTGTGGGCACTTGTGTTTAAAATATTTATTCAATAAATATAAATTGAAATGAAATAATTTAGAGTACATCCTGCCGCACTAACACAACCTACTATTAACTTTTTAAAGAAGGGGAACAAAAATGGTAACATCAGCTGAAGTGGAAGAACTATTTATTAACAAAACATAGTAATCAGATTGATAAAGAGCATATAGATTAATTTTTAAGTCTTATCAATGAACTTAGAATATGCAGCATTAGTAAAATAAATAATCCATTTTTATGTATTAATAATCTCATACGTTTGTATTATTGTGAAAAAATTTACTCAGAATCTTTTGACATTTGCAGATGTCAAACATTCTATACACAATATTTGTTAACACTTAAGCTATTTTATCTTTATAAACGTATTCTTAAATTAGAATCTGTAAAAATCTGAAAAAAGAAATATCTAATAAAATATGTATATCTAAGAAAAAAAAACTAATTTGTTAATAAAAAATAAAAAAAATCTAAATCCTTAAAACAAGTCTATTTATACTCTGGGATGTTGTAAATCAATCAGTAAATTCAATTATGTAAAAACAGATATTCTACTTATGCATGAAAAAAAACGCAGGCACAACTATACATTTCTTTCTTATCAATGTAAAAATCCTTCTAATTAAATCAACAAAAAATAAAAAAAACAACTACACAACCAACCTAACCTCTCTTATCAGTTTATATTTCTATTTCTTCTACCTTTGATCATGAGCAGTACGTGACAAGAATTTATTATTAAAAAACGATCATACACATTACATGTTCCATACACACCCATTCTGTCCGTCCAATCATTCATACATACGTACATATATTTTCACATTACAGTCTATTTATACTCTGGGATGTAGATGAGGAAACGTGCACACACTCATTCCGTCCGTCCGTGCAACCATTCGTTTGAAAAGTAATACAAATAAAAGGAAAAAGAAGAAGCATGTATGATCCCAAATTTGTATGGAAAAATTGAAAATTAAAATGATTTAATTCTTTTCCAGATATGCATGCTCCCAAATTTTAACACACACACACACACACACACATACACATTAAAATACAAATACACATTACCTTTTCATAATACATGTTACAAACCTAAAGACCGATCGCACACAATTCATTTTCACAATTCTGCAATGTTTTTACTCTTTTACAGCTATGCATGCACCAAATTTTGTATGGAATAAGTGCCTCCGAAGGTACATAAACATACTACTTCCATGCATTGTTGACCTACAATCTCTTGACAAAAGAACAAAGTTAAAAAGTTGTAACAAAAAATTATAAAAAATATATTTAAACAAAAGACGAGCAAACATTCAATAAAATACATTCGATTGAAAAATAAATCAGAAAAAAAATAAATAAAAACATTCTTGTGTTAAAAAAAAAGAAGCAGGAGAAGGAGACAAAAGAAAACAAAAAGGACCAACGAAGCCGAGGCAGCCAACGTCGTGGGAGCGGTGCACCGCAGAGCAGATAAGTGACCCAGCATACCTTTTTTTTCGTCGTGTCATTTTTATAACATATATTATTTTTATTATTATATATATATTTTATTATTATATATATTTTTATGTCATTATTATATTATTATAATTATATTAAATATATCTATACCATTATTAATTAAATTTTATTGTAGACTAAATATATATTTTGTCTGAGGAATAAATTGTATTTGAAATTTAAAATCAGTATGAGTCCTTAATTGATTGGTTCAGGAGGAATGCTGGGAGCATGGTAGGGTAAAAGGCACGTGGTTATTTTAGGGACAGATGTAGTATTTGATTAGGGCGTCCGTCTGTCATGGTGTGTGACTTTGTCACTGGGAGGTAACTTATGCCCTAGCCGGGATAACACCTAACCGTTGATCGTTTTGACTCGCTTTTGTTTCCGAATACTTTCGCGTTTAACATTATTGTACTTTTTTTACATTCACACAGTCTAGGGTATTTTCTTTGGTGGCATGCAGGCTGTGTTTATATGCTTGCGCGTCGTAAAATATGGGTTGAGAACCACTTTGTTTTGAGCAGCCGGGGAGATCTTTGCATGCCCTTGACCTTGATATTTTATTCGGTTTTTGAAGTCTATTTTTTGTTGAAATTCATTCTATTGATTATTTAGGTACAACCGGCGCGTAACAGATGCTGTCAAAGATCTGCCGAAATTTGACGGTAATCCCAGACTGTTATACGACTTTATAAGTAATGTAGAGGAAATACTTACGGTATGGTCACCTATTAATGGCAGCCCTCTTGCCAAGATGATCTTAAGGTCTATACGCAACAAAGTTGAAGGGGAAGCGAGTGAAATTTTAAATATGTATAGCACAGACTTAAACTGGCTGAACATAAAAAATAATCTTATTTTACACTACTCTGATAAACGAAATGAAACCTCTTTAATTCGGGACTTACATCTCCTAAAACAAAATAACAAAACACTAGAAGAATTCTATAGGTCATTTGTAGAAATCCAGGCTACAATAAATAACAATTTAATGATCCATGAGGTAGATCAAAATATAATTAAAGCTAAACGAGAATTGTTTGATAAAATGTGCCTTAACATATTTTTATCCGGTCTTAAAGAACCACTAGGTTCATTAATAAGGGCTATGAAACCAGAAAACTTATCAACAGCCTTTTCATACTGTATTACAGAACAAAACATGTTCTATATAAGACACGAAAATGGGAATTTTGCAAGGAAACCAGACACCCATAGACAATATCACATTCAAAGACCATTCACCCCAAGACCGCAGCTAGCAAATAATTACAGAAACGCGAATTATGGTCCTCCGATATATTTCAATAGACCACAATTACCAATCAACCAACCATTTAATAGGCCTCAGTTACTACAGAACTTTAACTCACTAACACTATTCAATAGACCTCAGTTTGCACAGAATTTTAATTTGCAAACTCCCAGACACACACATTATCAAACAACCACAAACAATCAAAACCAATTTAACGATTTAAAACCACCACAATTTATCACTAACACAAATTTCCAAGCACCAGAACCCATGGATACTAGCTTAGGCTATCCTCATCTTAAAAACAATAGTGGACAAACACGTAGATTTCCAAGAGAAGTACATCAAATTTACCATAACTATGAAAACTTTAACATCTATTCCTATCCTGGCCATTATAACGTTCCAAACTATATACCTGATGTGGACAATTATAACGAAATAAAATATGTACAAAATTTTCAATTGAATGCCTCCAAAACCCAACAGGATAGCTAGATATCACCAAACATGGCACCAACATACCTTACATAAATATATCATTTAAATACGTAGGGAAATATGAAACAAGGAGGGTAATAGAACCATGTTTAATATGAGATTAAAAGTAGATATGGAAAAATTATGGAAGACGGAAAATTAAATATTGGATTGGAAAGATGTGGAGTGTATGATGGAATTGAAATCGTTCAATGTATGAAATGCAGAGGATATCATTTAGCGAGAGATTGTAAAAACCAGGAAATATGTCTAATAATGTCATGGTCAACATAGAACAGTAAACTGCGGAAGTCAGGAAAAAATAATGAAGTGTATTAATTGTTCCAACGTAAATAGTAGGCTAAACATGGGTTTGAATGAGAAACATTTTACAAATAATAAAATGTGTCCCGTACATAGGCTTAACGATATAACAATTAAAAGAAATACGTGCAATATATACAAATGTACAAGGTCTTATTAATATTTATAATCAAGTTGAAGTGATTGCGTTAACAGAATATCCTGATTTTTTTATATTGTCTGAAACACACTTGACTAAAAATATAGAAGAAAAGGAAATTTCATTACATGGTTATGATTGTAACATGTGTGTGTTTATTAGTAGTGACGAATGTCATGAGCAGGAAAGATCATAAAATAGTACAAGCATACAGCACAAGCATATGCCAATTCTTCGAGGTCACGTAACTAAAAAAGAAAATGTAATTTTACACTGTTAATTAAATTGTTAAGCAAGTAACATTGTAATTTTGAATAATAAATTAAAAGCTTAAAAGATATTGAAAACTGTATTTATTTTTAATAAACGTTGTCAAATTACATGGTGTCAGAAGTGCTTTTAATTGCTATAAATTATAAAAAGTTGAAATAAAACTTTTGTTTTTGCACATTCAAAATGGCGGATGAAGGACAAAATCGCACGCCACGTTCTTTGGACTGTTCTAATATTGCTACGGAATGGCCTAAGTGGAAACAAAATTTCATGGTGTGGATGATTGCAACAGGAAATATGGTTAAGCCGGAAAAAAATAAAATTGCAACCTTCATATGGCTCATTGGTGAACAGGGTGCTGTTATATATAATACGTTATTTCCAAATGATGGTTCACAAAGCGCAATGCTTGGCAAAGTGAGTACTGCAGAAGGTGTAACGATTCAAAGATCACTGGATGAAGTTATTAAAAAATTTTACGATTATTGTCTACCACAAAAGAACGTTGCAATGGAATCTTTTAAATTTAACATGATCTCTCAAAAAGAAAAACAAACCATTAATGAATTTGAGACCGAACTTCGAAAGCAATTGCCCTTCTGTGAGTTTAAATGCAATTGTGGCGCCTTCTATAAAGAAAGAATGCTTCGTGATCGTATTATTATTGGTGTTCATGACAAGAAATTGCAAATGAAGCTATTAGATGGTAGAGATGAAACATTAGCAAAGGTGCTGGAAACATGCAAAATTTATGAAGCGGCTAATGTCAACAAAAGTATTATAGAATATAAAGCAGCAGTAGTAGCTACTGTAGCAGCGGAGGAAAGCAAACGTATAGCTGAAGTTGACTCCATTAAACGTGTTTGTTTTAATTGCGGATATTCTTGGACTCCAAAGCATATAAATGAGTGCAAGGCAAAGGACGTTACTTGTCGCATATGTTCGAAAATTGGACATTATGCTAGAATGTGCCGTCAAAAAGGGAAAGCGCAGCAAACACATCAAAAGAAGGATGACGATAACAACAACAATAATAATAGTGGTCGCTACAACAAACGAGGAATTGGTAGTATTGCTTGGGCTGACATTCAAGGTAGGTCTTACTGTGTGAGGAAAGTAGGAGATGAGTTGAGTAATGGAAATTATTTTAGAGTGAACTCAATAGAATCAAATCGGACGAAATGGACTAAGGAATATCGGGTTGAAGGGGAGATAGTAAAATTTAAGATTGATACTGGAGCTGAAGTGAATTGTATCCCTTTGGGTGTTATAAGAAAATTGACAATAAGAATTAATAATGAATTTAATGACTTTCCTGTTTTCGATTATAGTAATAATAGAGTTAAAATTTTTGGCACCGTGAAATTAGATTGTATTGATTTGAAATCTAATCAAGGAAAGAAAATATTATTTCTGGTTGTGGATGATAATTTTGAGCCGATACTCGGATTGGATAGTTGTATTGAATTTGGATTAGTTAAGAGAATGGATGTAGACAAAATTGTATCGCCAGATGCTGCGGATTTGTTTATTAAGGAGTACAATGATGTGTTTAATGGTTTTGGTAAGTTCCCGGGGGAATAAAAAATTTATTTGAAGGAAGATTCTCTACCGGTGCTTCACTATAGAAAAAGGGTACCCCATGCATTAATGGATAGGTTGAAGACGGAATTGGATACTATGGTTCGGGACGGGATAATTTCAGTCGTTGATTATCCAACCGATTGGATAAATAATTTGCAAATTGTGGAGAAGCCAAATGGCCGGTTGCGCATTTGTTTGGATCCCAGACCGCTCAATGAGTGTATTAAGCGGGAACGCTTTCTTATACCGACCATAGAGGATCTGACATCTGGGCTGACTGATGCAAGGGTCTTTACGGTTGTTGATCTTACTAGTGAGTTTTGGCATATATCGTTAGATCTTGCGACGTCAGATTTGACGACATTCATGACACCGTTCGGGAGATATAGATTTAATAGGTTGCCTTTTGGCCTTAGTTGTGCACCTGAGATATTTCAGAGAACTATGGTAAGGATTTTTGGTGATATTCCAGGTGTTTATATTTATTTTGATGACATTTTGATAGGTGCGAGAAATTTTGTGGAACATGATCACATTTTACGATTGGTGATGCAACGGGCAAGGGATAATAATGTTAAATTTAATTCGGAGAAAATGCAATACAGGAGGAATTTTGTAAATTTCATGGGAAATATTATATCGTACAATGAGATTAAGGCTGGAAGATAATATTGTGATGCAATTCTGGGTATGGAACGGCCGAAGGATAGGTCAGACTCTTTGCGTTTTCTTGGGTTAGTGAAATATTTAGCGCGATTTATACCGAATTTGTCGAAGATAATTGCGGAATTACGTAATCTGACGAGACTTGGTGTTAAATTTGAATGGAATAGTTTGCATGAGGAAGAGTTTAGGAACTTATTGAATATTGTTGCTTCCGAACCTATTCTCGCAGTTTATAATCCTAGATTACCTGTTGAAATTCAGACAGATGCCTCTGGGGATGGATTGGGGTGTGTGTTGGTTCAGGAGGGGCATAGCCCATAGCTTTCGCTTCTCGGACATTGGCGAAAAGTGAACAGAAGTGGGCGAAAAGTGAACAGAAGTGGGCGCAAATTGTGAAGGAACTTTTGGCCATTGTGTTTGCGTGTCAACGTTTTCACTATTTTGTATACGGCCGCGAATTTACAATTGAGAGTGATCATAAGCCTTTGGAAACTCCAATTAAGAAGGATATTGACGATGTAACAATGCGTCTGCAACGCATATTCATTTTTTACTAAAATATCCTGGTATGACCATTACTCATAGGCCTGGAAAGGAAATGTTGGTTGCTGACTGTTTATCTCGCGCTCAATTATCGGAGGAGGAAGAGTTGGAAGGTTTATCGGGTGTAATTAGTTTGTTTATCGGAGGAAAATTTTAAATATTATCGGAATATTCTGGATGGGGATGAGAGATACAGTCGCATTTGTAGATATGTTGAGAACAGCTGGCCACGTTTTCACCAGTTGGACGATATGTCTCAACATTTTCATAAACTTAAATCTGAACTTCATGTTGAGAATGGATTGTTATTGCTGAATCAGAAACTCGTCATACCTGAGAAACTGCAGGGCAGGATAGTCAAGTGGTTGCACGGGCCACACCTTGGCATTGAAAAGACATTGGCTAGGGCTAGGGAATTATATTATTGGCCTGGAATGAGTAGCAGAATTAAAGAAGTCAATCATTCATACATACGTACATATATTTTCACATTAGAGTCTATTTATACTCTGGGATGTAGATGAGGAAACGTGCACACACTCATTCTGTCCGTCCGTCCAACCATTCGTTTGAAAAGTAATACAAATAAAAGGAACAAGAAGAAGCAGGTATGATCCCAAATTTGTATGGAAAAATTGAAAATTAAAATGATTTAATTCTTTTCCAGATATGCATGCTCCCAAATTTTAACACACACACACACACACACACATACACATTAAAATAAAAACTACCAAGGCGACTAACCGCAGCAGTTCTGCTACACAAACATCGCCATTGTTGAGGAACCAGGAGACGAAGAGGAAACATGAGGAGACCTCCGAAATTCCTGCGGCAAAGAGGAGAACTCCGAATCCTGCAGCAAGGGCTCCAGCGAGGGAAACTACAGATGTGACCTTGAGCCGGCAGGAGAATACCAAGGGAGTAAATGAGGAACCAGGGTGGCAGAAAGTCACGAAAAGAAAAAGGAGGAACAAGAAACCACAGGAGAGGAAAACGAAGCCAGATGCGATCGTGATTGCGACGAAGGATAACACGTCGTATGCCGACATTCTGAGGAGAGTCAAAACGCACCCTAAGCTTTGCGAATTAGGAGAAAACGTGACCAAAATTAGGAGAACCGCAAAGGGTGGTCTACTACTCCAACTCCGCAGGAGTGGGGAGCACACGGAGAACTTCAGGGGAGCCATTGGAGAGCTTTTAGGAGAAAACGCGTCCGTCCGCACTCTAAAGGATATGAGGACAATTGAAATCAAGGACATCGACGAGATCACGGAGAAGGAGGATGTATATGAGGCTATACGAAAGATCCCAGGCCTCGAGATTTTCGGTAAGCCCGACATAGTTGCCCTTAGGAGGGCATATGGTGGGACGCAAACTGCCACAGTGAGCCTTGACGCAGACGCTGCAGCTATTCTCCTGAAGGAAAGTAGAATCAGGATCGGCTGGGTCATATGCAGGATTCGCGAGAGAAACATACCGACGAAATGCTTCCGGTGCTTGCAGTTTGGGCACATGGCTCGTCAGTGCAGGAGTAAGGTTGACTGCTCGGGAACTTGCCGTAAGTGCGGACAGGTGGGGCATATTGCCAGAAATTGCGAAAGGGAACCTCTTTGCATGTTCTGTAAAGTGGACGACCCGAAATCCGCCAACAATATCGCGGGGAGCGGAAAGTGTCCGCAATTTCTTAGCGCTCTTAAATCACGTTCTAGGAGATGAAATTGATACAGATTAATCTGAACCATTGCGAAGCAGCCCAGGACCTATTGGTCCAGAGGGTAAAGGAGGAGAATATCGATGTCGCAATCATAAGCGAACCTTATAGGGTACCGAGGAATAGTACTTGGATCACGGACGGATCTAGTACTGCGGCTATATGGATTTGTGGTTCATTACCCTTCCAGAAAACCTATGCGCGGGACATTGGTTTCGTTATGGCCAGGATAAAGGGAGTTTTCGTCTACAGCTGTTACGCTCCCCCGAGGTGGTCAATGGATGACTTCCAACATATGCTGGAGAGGCTGGCGTCACACGTGCGCTTGAACACCCCCGTTATTATAGGAGGAGATTTCAACGCTTGGGCGACCGAATGGGGTAGTAGATATACTAACGCCAGGGGTCGCTGCCTCTTGGAAACGTTCGCTTCCCTTCCTGTGGCGCTGATGAATGACGGAAGAGAAAGCACATTTAGGAGAGCTGGATCGAGCTCAATAATAGATTTGTCGTTTGTGAGCGATGGCCTTGTTTCGCGGACCGCGTGGAGGCTAACTGAGGACTTCACGAATAGTGACCATCAGGCAATCGTGATGACGGTTACTGGGCGCAACACGAGAGGAAACGGATTGCCGAAGTTTACGGGACCGAAATGGAAGGACTCCCGCTTTGACGAGGAGACGTATAGATTGATGTTGTCGTCTTTCAATACGACTGGCAGCACGGTCGAAGAATTAGTGAGCGGCGTATACCAAATGCTCAACACTGCATGTGATGCTGCTATGCCTAGGAGAACTGTGTGTAGGGGACGTTCCCTCTGCTACTGGTGGAATGACGAAATTCGAAGACTGCGGTCGGCATGCTTTGGGGCGAGAAGACGGGCCCAGCGTACGAGAGGAAGACCGACATGGGAAGCCGAACGGGCTTCCTATGAGGATCTAAGGCATCAACTTAGAAGAGCCATTAAAAGGAGCAAGAAACTATCCTTTCAGCGGATATGCCAGGAAGCTGACATCAATCCTTTTGGGACGGCGTACAGAGTCGTCTGCAAGAGAATCGGTGCTCGAGAACAGCCTAAACTAGGTTGTCCAGTTTTGCTACAGGAGATCATTGGTACATTATTCCCACGGGGCCAGCCCTACACTTTTATAAGTAGGGAGCCGGAGGCCATTCAAACCATACCCGAGGTAACAGGAGAGGAGGTACTCGCAGCATGCACTGGAATAGGAGATAGGAAGACACCGGGGCCAGACGGAATCCCAAATAGGGCACTTAAGGTGGCTATCCGGCTCAGACCGGATATGTTCGCCAAGGTGTTCCACAAGTGCTTCGTCGAGGGTGTTTTTCCACGTAGATGGAAGAAGCAGAAATTGGTTCTCATTCCAAAACCTGGCAAACCACCAGGGGAACCATCGTCGTATCGGCCCATCTGTCTACTTGACACGATGGGAAAAATATTGGAGAGGATTATATACAATCGACTACTGACGTGTGCCGAGGCAGGAGGAGCTCTCTCGGACCTGCAATACGGATTTAGGAAAGGACGATCCACTATTGACGCGATAAGAAGAGTGGTCGACATTGCAAGAGATGCAATAGAGGGCGAAAGGTGGAGATTTGGCACCAAGGAATACTGCGCGGTTGTCACACTTGACGTTAGAAACGCGTTCAACTCAGCGAATTGGGGGCGGATTATGAGAGCCCTCTTTAACATGGCTACGCCGTCATACTTAATGGAGATACTGAATAGTTACTTTCAGGACAGGAAGTTAATATACCTAACGGATGAAGGAGAGCAGGAATACGTAGTGACGTCGGGAGTCCCTCAGGGCTCTGTACTTGGGCCACTACTATGGAACATTATGTACGATGGAGTACTTCGATTGCGATTGCCGAACGGGACTACAATTGTGGGCTTTGCAGATGACATAGCCATAGTCTCGGTAGCTAAAACGGTAGGAGAAATAGAGGAGAAAACGAACACAGCGATTCGAAAGGTTGGAGCATGGCTGGATGAAGCAGGTTTGAAACTTGCTGCGCATAAAACAGAGGCCGTCTTGATAAGCGGCCGGAAGATGGTGGAGAAGATGGAAGTGACCGTTGGAGGCACAAGGATCGAATCGAAGAGGGCGATAAAATACCTGGGAGTGATTATCGACGACAGGTTGAACTTCAAGGAGCACGTGAAATACATCGGCGAAAAAGCATCTGTAACACAGGGAGCACTGGCGAGGATGATGCCAAATATTGGAGGACCAGGTCCATTCAAAAGGAGGATAATTTCGGCGGTAATAACGTCGATAATGCTGTATGCTTGCCCGATATGGTCGGAGGCACTCTCCGTGGGAACGACAAGGAGGATACTGTCCTCGGTGTATCGTCTAAGCGCGATTAGACGGATAAGTGGCTTCAGGACAGTGTCTGATGAAGCGGTATTGGTGTTGGCAAAGACAATACCAATAGATATATTGGCGGATGAGATGAGGAGGATATACCTTCGCCGTCTCGAGCACCCGGGACGAATAGCAGCTATAAAAGCGGAGGAACGAAGGACTTCCATGCACAAGTGGCAGTCACGATGGGAAAGCAGTTTAAAGGGAAGATGGACATTTCGCCTTATCCCTGGTGTAACCCGTTGGATGAATAACAAACATTGCGAGCTGAACTACTACGTGACTCAGTTCCTAACTGGTCATGGGTGCTTCAGGAAGTACCTGCACAGATTTGGTCATGACACTTCCCCTATATGCCCAAACTGTGTAGATGAGGAGGAAGATGCGGAGCATATTCTAATATGCTGTCCCAGATTTAGATGGCCCGGGGAAACGAGTTTAGGACCAAACCGGCTAATGGAAGAGCTGTTGAATCGTAGGATTCTATGGAGTCAATATAGCCAGAGAATGGCTGAAGTTTTGATAGTACTCCGAAGACTGGAGGAACGGAGGCGAAATTCGAATTAACGTGATTAAGCTTTCAAGCTAACCAGCTCTCCGCGAAGTAATACCTTACGGCAGTCCCGCGGAGGGAGAGTGGTTGAAGTGTGTAGGGGGTGGGTTTAGTACATAGGCACCAGTGATGGTGAATCGTGCACTCTTTTGTTGGAACAAAAGTGTCTTTCGAAGATTCCCACCTCCGGCTCAAGACAAAAAAAAAAAACACATTAAAATACAAATACACATTACCTTTTCATAATACATGTTACAAACCTAAAGACCGACCGCACACAATTCATTTTCACAATTCTGCAATGTTTTTACTCTTTTACAGCTATGCATGCACCAAATTTTGTATGGAATAAGTGCCCCCGAAGGTACATAAACATACTACTCATGGACATAGACGATGACTTCTGAATTTTTTGTTGTAGTTGGTAGTGTTTGTAATGATAATGGTTGGTAGTGGTGTTGTTGCTCTTGTTGATTGGTCTGGGCTTCAGATCTTATTACCACTTTTCTATTTATTGTTTATATAAGTAGGTAGTTTTTTTTTAGTTAATTTATTTTGGGTTTTTCATACACTGTATTTGCTTAGGTTGTTTCATATTCTTTTCTTTTATATTTTCTTTAATATTTGTTTTTTTAGTAGGTTAGGTTAGGTTAGAGGACGTTTACCTGTCAGTCAAGACAGGTACAGTACCCGGAGGTCAGATTGACCCATTGTACAAGGTCTTAAAGGAGGGAAGGATAGTATAGGGGGTAGGATGAAAGGAGGGTATATGAGAAAGGGGGGAGTGGGAAGCGGAGGAATCACACAGACCAGACACAACAAAAGGATGGGAGAGCACGACTACACCGATGAAGTCCTAGCCTCTCAACCAGCCTAAGCCACTAATGAAGCTGTGGAGAGCCTTGATGTCGGCTCTCGACACAGAATTCAAACTCTCAAAAAAGGGCCTACCTCAATCTACCAAGGGCTGGGCAGTTACAGAGGAGGTGTTCGATAGTCTCCAACTCCTCCTCATCGCAACACGCCCGACTGGGATCTGTTCCAGATCCCCGTCAGTGACCTAATCTCGCAGTGCCCCGTGATAAAACCGACAAACAACCTTAAGCTGGCTTTATTTAAGCCCAGCAGCCAACCTGTTCTCTTACTGTCTACAGCAGGCCATAGACACATAGAAACAGAACAACCCGATCCGTTCCCCCAACGCCTCTGCTCTTTCTCCATGACCCATCCATTGATGAGGCCATAGAGGTGGCAGACTGGGGGGTCAGGACCAACCATCAAATCGCCTACTGAAAGCGAATCTAGCCTAGCGAGGGCATCCGCCGTCTCATTGCCCGGTATTCCGCTATGTCCCGGAACCCAGCACAGACGGATACGGTCCGGTCCAAAATTCCTCAACGACTCCTTGCACTCGCGAACAAGCCGTGATTTGCACCAGACCGACGCAATGGCCCTAAGGGCAGCCTGACTGTCAACGAAGATCATGTAAGATTCGGAATCCGAAGCTGGGCCACCAGCTATGGCCCCAATAGCCTTCAAGATTGCGAAAATCTCCGCCTGAAAAACGCTGCAGTCATCATTCAACCTGAAGTGGAGTTCAAGACCGAGTTCCCTACAGAAACCCCAGCACCTGTACGTCCACCTAACTTAGACCCATCTGTGAAGATGGGTATACCACTCTGCCCCTGGAGTACCCCACTATTCCATTGTGCCCTATTCGGTATAAGTATTCTTAAACCAGGCAGGAACATAGCCTCAGGCACAATATAATCAGTGGCTTTTTCTGAAAGCGCAGCAGCCCGATTCCCTCAGGCGTATGGCACTACGCGCTGCACACCGCTTGACATACAAGTCAAGCGGAGTCAGGCAGAGCACAGTGTCAAGAGCAGCCTGAGGGCAACTCTTCCTCACTCCAGTGATACTCAAAGAGGCAATCCGTTGAACCTTATCTTAGATTTTCCGTTGAAAACTCTTATCTAAGGCACTCCACCAGACAACGCAGCCATAAGTAATAACCGGTCTAACAATCGCCGTATATATCCAGCGAATGGCCCTAGGCGGAAGACCCCAGCTCTTACCTATGGAGTTCCTACATTGGTAGAAAGCATTCAGTCCCTTCTTCATTCTTTCCACGGTGTTCTTTTCCAGTTCAGCTTACTGTCCAGGACAACACCCAAGTACTTGACCTCAGAAGACAACGGAAGCTCCCTACCAGCTAACCTTGGCAATCTGAAGGTTTCAATCTTGTACCGACGAGAGAACAAGAGGAGGTCCGTCTTATTTTGATTTATACCCAGACCAAATTTCGTAGCCCAAGAGGATAAATTTCCAAGAGCAGACTCCATCAGTTCCCCCAGCGTCGGCAAAAATTTTCCACCCACCAGAATAGCCACATCATCGGCATATGCCACAACCCTAAAGCCTTTACTTTCCAAAAGCCTCAGATCAACATTAGCCACCAAGAGCCACACGAGAGGGGATAGGACACCCCCCCTACGGTGTACGCCTGGTCGTACGCTTGACGACAAGAACATCCACCCAGATTCGATCGGATTAGTCTATTACCCAGCATGTGGATGATAAACCGCACCAGAAAATCTGGGGCATGTATTTCCCTTAGAGAATTCTCAATAGAGGAAGTGGTGACATTATTGAAGGCCCCCTCTTTATCAAGGAAAGCCGACAGTGTGTACTCACCCCTAGCCAAATTCGCCTCACCAAAACCTGTCACATCATGAAGAGCGCTCTCAACGGATTTACCCTTAATGTAAGCATGTTGCGACTTACTCAACAGAGACCGGTCCATGTTTGGCCTCAAATATAGATCGATAAGTCTCTCCAAAGCTTTCAAAAGAAAGGATGAGAGCGATATCGGTCTATAATCCTTAGGGCCGTTGTGACTGGGTTTACCAGATTTTGGTATAAAAACCACAAGCACATCTTTCCAACCATCAGGTATATCACACAACCGGAGACAGTCCCTATACACGTCCACCAGACATTCGTGCAATATATCACCAGCACGCTGAAGCAGAGCCGGAAAGATACCATCCCAGGCGACTTAAAGGGCCCAAAGCTACTTATAGTCCATTTGACCTTGTCTCTTGTAATGATATCTTCTAAGAATTTATTTGTTTTATATATTTTTTCTTTTTTTTAATATTTTTTAATTTGCCTTTGTTCATTCTTAGGACTTTTTATATTAAATAGTTGTTTGTGAATAAAATAATTAGTTTTCATTTTCTTAAGTTTATGTATCATCATATTAATGGTAATAATATTTTAATTTTTATAGTAAAAAAAGGCGAATAAAATAAATAGTTTTCATTTTCTTATTATCAATATGTATGTAAGTATGTTTTCTAACTTAGTTTTAAATTTAATTGTAAAATTTTAATTTTGTTTGAACAATCGAAAATATTGCTTATTTTTTTCTTTAAGTTTTGTTTATTTCTTTGTCTTTGCTTTTAATTTTAATTGTTTTTTTTTGTAAATTATTTTTGTACTCAATTTAGATTTTTGGCGTAGTCTGTGTTTAAAAATTTTAATTTTAAGAATTTTTTTTTACACAATTACAATTATTTTTATTAACTTTTTTTAATAATTATATTATTTAAGTTTTGATTTAGACTATGGGGGTTGTTTGTTTTATCTTTTTTATTTTTATGATTTCCAATTGTTACTTTAATGGTTAATGGTTTATAACTTATAGTTTAGATGTATATTTTTTTTCTTTTTTTTATATAAATGATGTCTAATATAAGAAGGCATTTTTTCACAAGATAAATCAATTATGTTAATTTAAACTATTGAGTTTTTTTTTGCTTTATGCCACTTATTGTTTTTTTTTTTTAAGAAGAAAAAATTGCGAACTGTTCGGTTCGAGTACCACACGTGAACTGTCTGGTTGATCTCGCAACCTTCTTCTTTTATCTTTCTTCTAGCTGGAATGTTCTTTTCTCCAACCAAAACGCATAATCTTCCCTTACCTATTTCCCTCATTCCTTGTTAACACGAGTGAACAAACTGACACATTCCCTACCCTGACTTCCAATCTAACAACACAAACATCTAATAATAATAATAACATCAACACACATCAACATTCTAAATTAACCATATATATCAACATTCACCACACACATCACATACACTCATTCTGCAACAGGTTCAAAAGGATTGTTTATATCCTGATCCAGTTGATTATCGACATCGAGCACATTCCTGTTAACAATGTTTCAGATATTGACTTGATGATTTCTAACTTTTATAAGAAAGTGCATTCAATAATTGAAATTTGTGTTCCCTTAAAACCTTCGCATACTATGATTGGTCCACCATGGAATTCTAAACAACTGACGCGACTGAAAAATCGAAAGAATAAGTGTTACAAGAAATACCAAAGTTCTCGCTCTATTATTGATTATGGAAAATATTCTATTAGCAGGTCTGAATATAACATTCTAAATCACATATTATATAAAACATATATTGATAGAATGAAAAATAATTTTATTAAGAATCCAAGATCCTTCTATACGTTTGTAAATTCCAAGAGAAAATCAGCTGGTTTTCCATCCTTTATGAAATTTGATGATAAAGAATCTGGTAGTGAGGATGTCATATGTGATATGTTTGCTGATTTCTTCGCCAGTACTTATTCTAATTCTGCTTACAATTATACAAATATTTACCCTTACTCTCTGGCATCAGCTCAAGTAATATCTATTCCAACATTTAATGACTATGATATTTTCGTGAACCTGAAAAATTTAAAGATGTCTTTTCGTCCTGGTCCTGATGGGGTTCCAAGTTGTATTTTAAATCGATGTGCAGAGTCATTCGTCACACCATTAGTCATATTGTTTAATACCTCGATTAATTATGGATATTTTCCTGTGTTTTGGAAGAACTCATATATCTTACCGCTTTTTAAATCTGGCAATAAGTCTTATGTTACAAATTATATGGGCATTGCAAAACTAAGTGCTATTCCAAACATGTTCGAGAAACTGATTGCCGATTTTTTGGTTCATCATACTTCATCGTTATTATCACCTCATCAACATGGTTTCCGAAAGGGCTGTTTAACAAAGATCAATGTACTTCAGTTAACATCCATGATAAATGCGGCCTTTCCTCAACAGAAGCAAACTGATGTAATTTTTACGGATTTTAGCAAAGCGTTCGATAAAGTGAATCACAAACTTCTGTTAACAAAATTGGATTTAATGGGTGTAAATTATAGGAGTTTAAGATGGCTTGAATCGTATTTGACTGGTAGAAAGCAGACAGTATGTGTGAACAACAGCTTATCTAAGCATATTTATGTGCCATCTGGTGTTCCTCAGGGCAGCCATCTTGGTCCACTTCTTTTTTCGCTGTTTATAAATGATCTTCCTTGATGTATGCTGACGATGTAAAAGTTTTTCTCTCGTTTAATAATTTCATCGAACAGATTTATCTTCAAAATGATCTCAATAATTTATTTTCGTGTTGCAAGTACAACATGATGGAGCTGAATATTAAAAAAATCCAAATGTATGCGGTTGTCAAGAAATAATTTTATCAAGGTTAATTATCTGCTTGGTGGTCATCAATTGGAGATAGTGGACTCTTTTCTTGATCTGGGGATCCTATTGGACACAAAATTAAACTTTAATGATCATGTCACTTTGACTGTAAATAAGGCAAGAAGCACTCTTGGCTTCATAAAACGTTGGGCAAAAGAATTTTCTGATCCATATATTACGAAACAGCTCTATGTATCACTTGTCAGACCAATTTTAGAGTACGGATCCATTGTATGGGATCCTCACTATACTGTTTGCAGCGATCACATCGAATCTGTGCAGAAACAATTTTTACTGTTCTGTTTGCGTGGCCTTGAATGGAATTATTTGGATATGCCTTCATACACTAGCAGACTGGCATTAATAAAATTGCCTACTCTTAAGAGTCGTCGAACAATATTAAATATATCGTTCATGATTAATCCGATCAATGGTAATATTTGCTGTGAATTTTTGTTAAGATCTGTTAAATTCAATGTTCCTTGTCGTAACTTCCGCTGTTATAATCCTATTTATATTCAATTCTGCATAACTAATTATGCTGTTGCTGATCCGTTAACTAGAATTTGCCGTCAATTTAATAATTTGTCAGACATTATCGACTTTTCTTTAAATTCTTGCGTTGTAAAACGGAACATTATTGTTTTTCTTAATACATAACTTTTCATATTTTCATTGTAACAATTGCTTGTATTTTTGTTGAGACTATTTGTAATTCTATTTAATTTTATTCGTACCTATTGTTGTTATTAGTCAGTAAGGAATTTGTCCATTGACTTAAATAAATAAATAAATAAAAAAAAAATAAAAAAAGGACAACCCAACAATCCTTACGCGAGTGCGCCATATATAATATTATTTTAAATATTGTGAAAATTAACAAAACTAAAAGAATTTCTAAAATATTGTGAACATTAATAAATTAAAACCCAATTGTGAACGAATGTGAACAAAATAAACATTGTAAACAAAAATATTTAGTGTTACAAAAACAAACAAATAAAATACGTTTATAACGTTTTTGAAAATATATACAAATAAAACAACACTAATATTTATTATTAACATAACACATATATAAATACATACTAAAAGGTTTGTTGCATATTTATATACCCTACCCCCTCTTACCCTTATACTAACCCTACCCTATAACCCGTTTGTTCATCCTTGTTTACTGACAAATGTCACATTCTGATTGGTTCAACTGTCTAACGGTAAAATTTTAACGAAACAGACGCCAGGTGTCAAAATCTAATTTGTCGATCAGGACGCGCAAAAAAAATATAACGAAGTACATACATAGCAAAAGGGATAAAGATAATGGAAGAGTTGCAATTGCATCGATAAAAAAGGGTTGCAATAAAGTGCATTATTGCCAACCATATATGCAAATAAAAGGGTGGGAGTAAAAATTACAATCCTAACTTCAGACAATCCGTAACAAACCTGCTTCATCTGGAGATCTATGATCGACAAGTGAACAGGCAGGATTGAAAAACCCCAATCTAAACTACACAGGATGAGAAAAAGAAGGAAAGAAAAAACGTGTGGCTCGACCCACGACCCTAGGAAAAGAGGTCTCATGCTCTACCGACTGAGCTAACCGGGCTTCGCAGTCAGTGTAATCTCCCCATTTTAGGGCCTTATGTAGTTTCCCCTTAGGTCTTCGAGTGCATACAGCGAATTTCCTAACTTTTCTCTAATTCTGCATTTTATATATTTGGGGAGGAATTTCGCGTTAATAGCCGATTTAAAATCACTCTGTGCGTGGTTTCTTCTAAAGACTTCCTGCCCTACTACAAAATTCACGGATCTACACCTCGTGTTGTAAGTTCTGCTTCCTTTTTCGTGAGCCAGATCAAGATTCCTGCGAATGTTCTCTCGCACAACATCTAGTCGATCATTGCGTAGAACCAATGTATCATCGATGAGAATGTTAAGTCATCAATCATGCTCATCATCATGTTCTGCCCGAAGAGTGCAAAATATAACATCTGATCGCTGAATGATAGTCACTGCGGAGAATCTGTAATATTTGGGGTATTTTCCTGTCCCAGGCTGTGTGGTTAGGGTGATCCTTAAGAAAGTATCATATCTTAGAAATCACTTCTCGGTTAGCCCTCTTAGAGGCATTCGCCTGTGGCGAATAAATCCTGTTGTTATGTGAGTAATGCCGTGAGCTAAGAAAAAATCTTCTATCTCTTTTGAAGTAAATTGCTTGGCGTTGTCAGTGTGGATGATTTGTAGTACTACAAAAGTGAAAAATATGTCATCCTGAAAAAATTCCATTACATTTCCAGAGGTTGCCGACTTCATGGGTTTCAAAAACAAAAATTTGGTAAAATGGTCGATTACAATCAAAAGTTGAGTATTTTTCGACTTACTACACGGGTATGGACCTAGAAAATCACAGAAAAGTCGTTGAAACGGCCGATTTGTCCGAAACTGCTTACCCATGGGAGGGCGTAATATCTGGTTGATCGGTTTAATTTCCTTACAAACATCGCATTGCTTAATGTATGCCCTCACGTTCTGTGCCATCCTTGGCCAGAAGTATTCTTGCCTGATTCTGAAAAGCGTTTTCTCGGATCCCCCGTGTCATCCTTCTCTATGCGCGTTTTTAATCACGTTCCCAGTTAGGGATCCGGGTAACCATAACCTCCAGATGTCTTCCGGATTATCTGATTCGCTGCGGATGTTTTCGCGTTTATAAATCAAGTTCCCCGATATACATAAGTTGGGGAGTGCCTGGGAGTTTTTCCTTACATGGTCTCTTAATTCGCTGTATTCTGGGCTTTCAAATTCCGGTGAGGACAAGTCGACTTCAGGTGGATTATTGCACATTTCAAGTTCATCGGTATCGAATCTGGAAAACGCGTCGGGAACCACGTTCAATGCACCTTTTCGGTGTTCCATAGTGAAGTTAAAAGCTTGGAGTTTCAGGATCCATCGGGCCAACCTGCCATTCAAGTCCTTTTGCCACATAAGCCAACGGAGGCTCGAGTGGTCCGTAATGATTCTGAAAGGGAGTCCCTCGATGTATTGTCTGAAGCGCTTTACACATACAATGGTCCGTAACTCCGTAACTGTGTAGTTCCTTTGCGCCTTGTTTAACTTCTGGGATACAAATGCGATAGGTCGCTCCTTCCCATCATTATCCATTTGATATAAAACACCCCCTACACCAGTTCGGGATGCATCACATTGAATTATAAATTCACTATTGAAATCTGGTTCGGCGAGAACAGGTGCCTTTGACAATGCTATCTTTAATTTTTCGAATGATTCGACTGAGGTGATAGATGAAAAGGCTTGTTTGTCTTTCTCAAACAATCCGTTAGTGGACCAGCAAGATCTGAAAAGCAACCTATGAACGAGCGATACCAATTTGCCATTCCGATGAATCGCCTAACCTGGCGCGATGTTTTAGGAATCGGGAACTGAGATATGGCCTCGACCTTTTCGGGATCGACTTTCAAATGTCCGCCACCTATAAGGTAACCTAGGTATTTGATCTCGCGCTGACAAAACTTGCTTTTACCTACATTAATCGCCCAGCCTGCAGATTTAGGACAGTTCGCGACTTCGAGAAGTAATTCCAGGTGCGTGTCAAAATTATGACTGCACACTAGTAGGTCATCCAAGTAGACGAATACGTTCTCTCTCAATTTCGCCGGAATTACTTTATCCATCAGACGGCTCATCGTTTGGGGTCCATTACACACACCAAATGGCATTACTGCATACTGGTATAAGGACCTACCGGGTACTGCAAATGCCGTCTTCTCCTTGGATGTGTCTGACAATTTGATCTGGAAAAAGGCGTCTTTTAGATCTATGCCACTGATGAAGTAGGTGTCTTTTAGTCGACTAAGAAGTCCATTATTGTGGGGCAAGGGGTACGAGTCTTTTTGTTAGAGAATTTAGTTTTCTGCAGTCCAGGCAGAGTCTGATTTTTCCGGGTTTTCGAACTGTCATGATTGCGCTGCACCAGGGGGTTTTAGATTATTCTATGACACCGAGATCTAATAATCTATCCAACTCTTCGTGGACCTCTGCTTGTCTGGGTGGCGAGAGGGTAGTGCTTTTGCTTTACCGGTGTAGCATCGCCTGTATCTATATGGTGTTCCAGTAAGTGTGTGCGCCCTAGCCCTAACTTTTCATAAGATGGGAAATTCGCCACAACATTCTCCAGGCGCAATTTTTGTTCCGGAGACAATTCGTGAAATTCAAATCCAGTCTCCTTGACAAGCTCCGAACAGGTCAAATCTGAGGGGCAATGTCGTAGGCTTTCCAAAAGTCCACACCAAGGTATCCGAGCTGAGAGAGGTTCGGTGATACATAAAAAATTATCGACTTTTCTACTCCCTTATACGTCACTGGCAATTTACAATACCCCATCACATCATTTCTGGAACCATTTGCGGTAAAAATACTAGGTCTAAATCTTTCCAATGGTATATTGTTCCTATTGACAAAATCGAGACTTCCCTTTCCTAATACAGACACATTTGCACCGGAATCCAATAGACACAGCAACTCCTCGTTTATAATTCTAATCTTTACAAAAGGCCTTCCATCATCATTATCTGGCAAGCGTGAAGATTCCATTACTTTCCTAAACTTTCTCCTCATACGGTATGTTTGCCTACATTTGGAGATTCGTTGCGAAATTCTATGACCAACTGACTTGCGCCCACAGCGCTTAGGGTTATTTTCATGTTCTAGCTTAGTATATGTTTGTATATCCGGTAAAAATTTTATCTTGTCAGGTAGTATGTCCTTCTGTGAAGGCTTTCCTCCTGTGTTGTGTAACTCGGGATTTATTTTGACCGAGCTCTAGCAATTCCAATACCTGATTTTTGAATAATCGCCTGCTACCCAAGTTTTATTCACCTTTAGCGCCTCCACTTGAGGGTTAGAATGCATGTCGTTGTCTCCCGATGTGGTTTCAACGGAGATCTCGTTTACCTGACGTCGACTAAAACCAGCATTCTTGTTCTCCAAGAGAATTTTCTCTGCTTTCCTCGCCAGATCCCGAAGAGTATCTAAATCATTTGGATTAGCTATGAAGAACATCACTTTCAAATCTGCATGTACATTCTTCTTTATTATATCTATTAGAGCTGCATTCGACAAAGGGTTTGTTAGACGTAGATTCAAACGAGTTACAAGTGAATGGTAGTCGTCGTAACACTCACTCACTTTCGCTTGAGCCGAATTCCTTAGATAGCGCAGTTCTCAGCATTTGGTACGTTGCCCTCTGGTGTTGCTTAATATAATGCCAATAGAACGTTTCAGCTTTGCCTGTCAGGAAAATGGGGAAATTCGACATAACATGGTCCTGTGAGCATTGCGAGCGCGCTACAAGACTATCTAATTTGAAGAGAAAATCTGAGACACTGCCTTCTCCGCTGAAAGAAATCTTCCAATCCTTCTGTTTTTTGTTCATGATAGAAGTTGCGTACGACGGAGAATATGCCTGAGATCCAGACGGTTGAACATTCGGTCCAGGTGTATCAGAATTGGATCTGATATCAGCTGTATTCCTTATGAATTCTCTAAGAGCTGTTAGTTCTCTCCTAAACTCCTCCTGAGTCTTTCGCATGGCCTCCTGGAAGTAGTCCAATAAACTTTCCATTGTGTTGCCACCTGAAGCCTGGTTGTCCCCTTCTTTATCTCCTTCCCCTGGCGTCATTTCCACTGGAGCTTGGTTATCTGTCGGCACACCTGATGTTGAGTTCCCTGAAAAACTTGCTCCGATTTCTGCTAAAGATTCAGTTAATAACTCGTGCCCAAGATTATCTCCCTCTATATCGCCAGACGGGTTTGATTCCAGTAAACGGGAAACAGATGATCCTCTTAATGTCCTAATACTCGAATCTCACTGTGGACTAAGCGAAGGTCTCTTTGACACCGGAGTTGTACCCCTACCTCTACCCTGCATTGGTACTGAACTACGAGATGCAACTCTTACCCTTCCTGATGCGTTAGCTAAATTCGACCTTGTGGCTGTCTCGCGTGAGGAAGCCCCAGTAGTGCTACTCGCCCGAGCGTTAGGCTTGGACATAGTGCGCCATTGAACGCATGAAAGAAATAAATTAAACCCAAATAAAAGAAAATCGACACCGATAAAAAAAAAAACAATTCGAAATTATCAGCTGGAAAAACAATAAGAATAATTATGTATAATGAAAAGGTTGTCCCTTCCCAAGGAAAAGGAAAAATAGGCAAAGGAAGAAAAATTTTCGTTTCCCTAAAAAGGTAGGGAAAAAAAAGAAAAAGAAACTTTTACCTGTAACTAAGATAAGCGCGAGCAAAAGAAAATTCCAGATTAGCAATTTAAATTTAAGTCCGAAAATAAAATAAAATTCTACAATTTCAATGGAGCAGTTCATAAGTGTTCACAAGGAGGACTGCCGGGAAACATAGCAAAATAAGTACATGGTTTATCAAAAAAAGTTTCATATATCAAATCCAATCCACCCTGGCCGGTGGATCATCTCTTCGCATGGCAAAAGAAATTGATTTCCCGAGCAAGTGGATTTGCACATTACCAAAACCATACAAATACTGCATCCATCTGCATCCGATCGCGGTGCAACTCGTCATTCAACACTTAGGACAAGGACTCCCACGAGTAAAGGCACTGCGCGATGCCTAATAAGATCCCGAGATTCTATCGCAACGAAAACTATCGACCTTATGTCGCCAGTTCGGACCTATAGTTCCCCGAACCTACAGCTAATATCGCAAGAATGCTGACAGAATTTCATCCAAGGCCAAATTGAAGGTGACCCTCCCTCGACGTCGCAAATGAAACCTCCAAACTTGTTGTCCAGACGACATGACTTACGCTGATTTATGAAGGAAACCAACAAAGGCACGTAGAATCAAATTATATTAAACGTTTTCCGCATTTGATGTCGCATATGAAACATCCAGAGCAATAAAATCCGGATGTCATGACTTACATCAAATACGCGAAAACAAATAATAATTTCAACCGAAACCTGTCCAGTAATGCGCACTAAAATTATTCTAACTGTACCACCCGATAATGTCGATCACTGTTGAACACGTGTAACCATCGTCAACTCGAAACCCGTTACATAGCACGTGCCAGTGGCTCGGTCGCCACGTGGTGCGAATCACCGTTATACGTCATTTAGAACACGTGCTCTATCACGCTACATTATTTCGTTGGGCGCCATATATGTTACGCGCCGGTTGTACCTAAATAATCAATAGACTGAATTTCAACAAAAAAATAGACTTCAAAAACCGAATAAAATATCAAGGTCCTGGGCATGCAAAGATCTCCCCGGCTGCTCAAAACAAAGTGGTTCTCAACCCGTATTTTACAACGCGCTAGCATATAAACACAGCCTGCATGCCACCAAAGAAAATACCCTAGACTGTGTGAATGTAAAAAAAGTACAATAATGTTAAACGCGAAAGTATCCGGAAACAAAAGCGAATCAAAAGGATCAACGGTTAGGTGTTATCCCGCCTAGGGCATAAGTTCCCTCCCAGTGACAAAGTCACACACCATGACAGACGAACGCCCTAATCAAATACTACATCTGTCCCTAAAATAACCACGTGCCTCTTACCCTACCATGCTCCCAGCATTCCTCCTGAACCAATCAATTAAGGATTCATACTGATTTTAAATTTCAAATACAATTTATTCCTCAGACAAAATATATATTTAGTCTACAATAAAATTTAATTAATAATGGTATAGATATATTTAATATAATTATAATAATAACATAAAAATATATATAATAATAAAATATGTCTAATATGTCTATGTAATACTGTCGATCTTTCGATGGTTTTCGGTCGATCTTTCGATGGTTTCAGAAAATCTTTCATTAAAGAAATCTAAAGAAATGTAAAAATTAAATAATTTTTAGAATTAAATGTTATTTTTTTAACGTTCACAACTGAGCTTCAATTTAAAATTTTTTCGTTAAAAACATGACACTGTTTTATTTGAATTCATAATGAAAAAAAAAAACCGCTTTCACTTCCATACATTCGTTGTCAATGAAAATTCAGTTGAATGTGTAATTCCTGAAAGAAAACATATTTTTGTTAAAGTTTTAAAACCCAGCAATAAAAATATTTGAAATTATTTGCACCTTTAATCGTAAATGAGTGTTATTAAAAAACCGAAAATATATCACTTCCACGATGAGTGGGAGGAAAATTATTCCTTTAATCTAATTAAAGAAAAGTGCGTGTGTCTGATATGAAATTCCATAATATCGATGCCAAAAAAAGGAAATCTAGAGCGACATTATAAATCCAATCATAAGGATTATGAAGCTGATTTTTCGCCAAAATCGGAGAAGCGTAGAATTCAGTTGGATATGCTGAAAAATCAACTTGAAGCCCAACAATTTATGTTTACCAAGCCACACATAGGGCCCACAGTAGCAACGGAAGCTTCCTTTCGAATAAGTTTAGCTCAACATAAAAAGTCTTTTGTGACGGTGAATTAGTGAAAAAAGCTTTTATAGAAGGTGGAGAAGTTTTGTTTGCAAATTTTAAAAACAAGTCGCAAATTATGTCAGCTGTTAAAGATGTGCAACTTTCGCGCCAATCAATCACAAGCAGAGTTGAAGCTATGGCAATTGATTTGAATCAAAAACTGAAACAAGACATCGCCGAATGCAAATACTTTTCACTTCAGTTTGACGAATCAACCGACGTAGTTGATATTGCCCAATTATGCATTTATATAAGAATGAGTTTCACTGACTTGACTTCAAAAGAAGATCTTTTAACAATTCCTCCACTAAAAGGCAATACCCGTGGTAAAGACATTTATGTATTACGAGTTTATAAAATTTGTGGAAAAGTTTCCACTACCGTTGTACAAATTTGTATGCGTAGCAACAGGCGGTGCTCCGGCCATGATGGGCCGGTTTAACGTTTTTGTGGCTCTTTGTCAAAAAAATTATGATATTCCAGATTTTGTATCGTTTCATTGTGTTATACATCAGCATGCGTTGTGTGCAAAAATGTTGAACATAAACGGGGTTATGGATATTGATTTTAAAATAGTTAATTCAATACGTTCAAGAAGTTTACAGCGACGACTTTTTAAAATTCAGATAGAAGAAAATGAGTCAGAATATTGTGATCTGTTGTTGCACACTGATGTCAGATGGCTGAGTCGTGGGGGATTTTTTAAAGATTTCAAGAACTACTACCAGAAGCTATACAATTCTTGGATTCAAGAGGAGAAAGATATGACCAATTGTCGAACGAAAAATGCCTCCATGATTTGACTTTTTAACAGATTTTACAAATCACCTGAATATACTTAATCTGGATCTTCAAGAAAAAAACAGAACTATTACTGAATTAGTAAGCTCCATTAATAGCTTCAAATTAAAATTAAAGCTTTTGAAATCGCAGTTGTCAGCTTAGTATCAGAAAAGTTCAAATTTAATACAACATTTGATGTATATATTGCAGAGATTAGAAAAATTGAGAGTGAGTTTGAAAATCGTTTTCAAGATATTAAAAATATAGAGCCAACTCTGCTATTTATGTCATTCCCTTTCGGAAATCAGAATTTTGAAGAAATGTCTGTTAAAATAGCAGATTTTGTTTGCCATTGACTCTTCAAAAATAGAAGATGAAATTATTCAGATATTTTTACAAAATCAAGAGCGTCTGAAAAGAGTTACTGGTCGTTGCTACAAGAAGAAAAATAACCATGTTTAAGAGACATTGCTTTGCAGTTGACCGCGTACATTGGATCTACCTACTTATGCGAATCAGCATTTTCTCATATGAAAATAATAAAATCAAAATACCGCAGCACTCTAACAGCTGAACATTTAAAAATGTGTCTGCACTTAGCAGTTACCAATAACGTGTCATCGTTCGACCAGCTTGCTGACAACATGCAATGTCACGCATCTACATCTAAATAAAAATTGCACATTTATTTTAAGGGGCTGTAATATTAATGATTAAATAAAAATTACATTTATTTTTAGTCGATCTTTCCTTCTGGATTTTAGACAAAGTCGATCTTCATCAAGAAAAGTCTGGTCACGCCTGATATATATAATAATAAAAATAATATATGTAATAAAAATGATACGACGAAAAAAAAAGGTATGCTGGGTCACTTATCTGTTCTGCGGTGCACCGCTCCCACGACGTTGGCTGCCTCGGCTTCGTTGGCCCTTTTTGTTTTCTTTTGTCTCCTTCTCCTGCTTCTTTTTTTTTAACACAAGAATGTTTTTATTTATTTTTTTCTAATTTATTTTTCAATCGAACGTATTTTATTGAATGTTTGTTCGTCTTTTGTTTAAATATATTTTTTATAATTTTTTGTTACAACTTTTCAACTTTGTTCTTTTGTCAAGAGATTGTAGGTCAACAATGCATGTACCTAGACGATGGCTTCTGAATTTTTTGTTGTAGTTGGTAGTGTTGGTAGTGTTGTTGCTCTTGTTGATTGGTCTGGGCTTCAGATCTTATTACCACTTTTCTATTTATTGTTTATATAAGTAGGTAGTTTTTTGTTTTTTAGTTAATTTATTTTGGGTTTTTCATACACTGTATTTGCTTAGGTAGATTTACTTTTTGTTTCATATTCTTTTCTTTTATATTATCTTTAGTATTTGTTTTATATATTTTTTCTTTTTTTAAATATTTTTTAATTTGCCTTTGTTCATTCTTATGACTTTTTATATTAAATAGTTGTTTGTGAATAAAATAATTAGTTTTCATTTTCTTAAGTTTATGTATCATCATATTAATGATAATAATATTTTAATTTTGATAGTAAAAAAGGCGAATAAAATAAATAGTTTTCATTTTCTTATTATCAATATGTATGTAAGTATGTTTTCTAACTTAGTTTTAAATTTAATTGTAAATTTTTAATTTTGTTTGAACAAACGAAAATATTGCTTATTTTTTTTTTAAGTTTTGTTTTTTTCTTTGTCTTTGCTTTTAATTTTAACTGTTTTTTTTTGTAAATTATTTTTGTACTTAATTTAGATTTTTGGCGTGGTCTGTGTTTAAAAATTTTAATTTCAAGAATTTTTTTTACACAATTACAATTATTTTTATTAACTTTTTTTAATAATTATATTATTTAAGTTTTAATTTAGACTATGGGGGTTGTTTGTTTTATCTTTTTTATTTTTATGATTTCCAATTGTTACTTTAATGGTTAATGGTTTATAAATTATAGTTTAGATGTATATTTTTTTTCTTTTTTTTATATAAATGATGTCTAATATAAGAAGGTATTTTTTTCACAAGATTAAACAATTATGTTAATTTAAACTATTGAGTTGTGTTTTTTTTTTACTTTATACCACTTATTTTTTTTTGTAAGAAGAAAAAATTGCGAACTGTTCGGTTCGAGTACCACACGTGAACTGTCTGGTTGATCTCGCAATCTTCTTCTTTTATCTTTCTTCTAGCTGGAATGTTCTTTTCTCCCGCCAAAACGCATAATCTTCCCTTACCTATTTCCCTCATCCTTGTTTACTGCCAAATGGCATATTCTGAATGGTTGAACTGTCTAACGGTAAAATTTTAACGAAACAGACGCCAGGTGTCAAAATCTAATTAATCCCAACTTCAGACAATTCGTAACACAACGAGGATTCTTAAAGAATCCAAAATATTTTTTGCTAACGAGGGTGAATTATTTGTAGAATTCATTGTACTACTTTGACCTTCTTGATTAACACTCATATCGATTTCAGATTATGGAATAGGAATAGGATAAGGGTTCTTGGTATCATAGGCATATAACATACATAATTGGTCATAACAACCCTTTAGACAGGATTACGACCTAGTTTCTCACATCACTTATGTTGTGTGTGTTAATTTTATACATGAGTGGCGGGACCTACAGTTTAAAGTCGACTCCGAACGACAGATTTTTGAGAAACTTTTCACGGCAATTTTATTTGCTCTCAGAGTTTCTGCCAGAAATCTGCTGAGATGAAGTCGCCGAAGAAATACTTTTTGTATTTTATTTTGATGCCTGGCCTGGGGCACGAACCCTGGCTTTTCGTGTAATAAAGGCATATAACAATTTTGTTAAATTTACAACAAAAGCATATATTCAAAAAGATTACAGGAGGGTCTCGTAAGATTCGCTGGTCTTTATAAATATATAAGTTTGCTTTTATTTCGATATATTAAACAATTAAAATTATTTTATATTATCGAAATAGTGTAATTATAACACTAATATTTAATATTTAAAAGGGTAAATTATTTTATTTATATTCAAAAAATTATTTATTCTTCTTTTATTAAATCACAATTTCATTTAAAGTATTTTTCTTTCTTAATTCATTATGATATTCTTTTAATAAAATTTAATATTCTATTGATAAAGAAAAAAAATTTTATTTATGTATTCTTTCAAAGCAAAAAAAAATTTATTTAATTTAATATATGTATGAATTCTTTTGTATATTAATTTGTATTTTTTGTTAAACATATGATTTTAATTTTATTATATTTTTCTTATAACTTTTTTCTTATTAAATAATAACTTTATAATATATTACACTGATCCAATATTTCGACTTACATTAGAATTATTGTTGATAATAACATTGCTGCTGGTCCTGTTGATCTTGATTCTGCTGGCCTTAAGAATATTTTTTTCCTTGAAGTGTGATAACCCGTCACAGTATTCAATTCAATTTTTTTTTTATAATTGTTCCCGAATTTCCACTATTATATCATTTAATAGTTTTGAGAGCGAAAAGTTGATAAACCGTCAACTTTTTTTCGACTGCGCCGGTTAGCTTTTTAAGTAATTTCGTTTAAAAAAAAACGAACTTGTTTTTCTGTTGTCCAAATATTAACTGATTTTATTATTTTCTTCTTTACATTAAACTTATTATCAAAATACAAAAGTGCTTACTATCTACTTTTAATTACTTTTTCTTTTAACTTTAAATAATTTCAAAGAATTAGTTCAATAAACTGTTTAGTGCTGATTTTATACATTTTAAATAATTTTGCAAATAAGTAGGTCAATGAACTGCTTTGTGTTCTTTTTTATATTTTAAATAATTTTACAAATAATTAGTTCAGTAAACTGTTTTGTAATTAAATTGACAATAATTAATTTGAATTAATAAATGCTGATGTAGCTATTTAGACTTGGTGGTTTATTTGGTGGGTCTGATGTTGTTGTTGTTGTGGTTTCGGATGTTTCTGTAACTCGCGCATTCAGACCGTATAATCGAGCTCGAGTTATAGAGGTTAGCGTTTTTCTGTGCCCTGTAAATTATTCCTTATAGTAAAAAAAAGAAAAAAAGGAGAAAAAGAAAAACCCATTTATAGAAAATTAACCGTAGAAATAAGAAGTTAGAGCTTTTTATTAATAAAGTGTATATTTGTATTGTTTTAAAATAAATTTGTGGAAATGCAAGTGTTATCAGTAATGAGTGGTTAGTCAGGGAAAGCAAGTAAGTCAATAAGATAGTGGCAGGGTAATCGTAGGGTAAGTCGATTTAGGGATAGTTCAGAAAATCTAGGGTTATCAAGGTGGGATCCTGGGTATCCCTGAGGGTGTCACTTAGCATGTGTTTTTTCTGACTGTTTTTGATCTAAAGCTGGTATGAATTTTTTATATGTGAGTGCGCTTTAGGTACAGATACTCGGCAAGAACTACCCCATCCGGTGAGCCACAGCCCGGAAAAACGCGAGCATACAGGCGACGCAGATTATTTTACCACACTAGCTTCAGCTGTTTATTTTTTTTGCAGCTTTAGCACAAAATTTTTAGTTAGTGTATTAATACCAGCGCACGCAGCTCACACATTATATACCCCAACTTCATATTGTACCGATATTGAAAATCTCGCAAAATCACTGAGACTGCATACATATCTGTCGGTTTATCATGCGAACTACCAACTAGGTACTTTACACAGGTTGGTGTAAAGGATATTACGAGAAATTGCTCCAATGATAAGGTGAAACTTATCATGAAAGCAGGCCAATTCAATAACATGAATGAGGCCATTGGTAAATTTGTGAGCAGTTGCACAGAGGCAACTGGACAGCACAACGCAGTGATGTATTTCGGGCAAAGATTCAACATATTAAAGCTTTAGAAGAAATAACAGACAATACCGTGGAAGATATGATTACCCGAGCTATAATAATAAGAATAATAATAATAATGGTAATAATAGAAATAATTCACAAAGACCTCAAAATGCTTATGGTAATAGAAATCAGTCAATTACAGAGGTAGAAACAAAATTACGTACATGCTGCAAGTGGTTCGCAAAACTCTGACCATCCCCTAACATCAAATCAGTGAATCACAATGTGTATAACCTTAAGCTCAGCTTATGCTTCTTTATACGAATTAATGTAATTATTATTCGGCTTTATTCTGGTTGTCGTCGTCGATGCAAGACGACTTCGACTTGCGTCGACAATTTAAAATTGGTATTCTGTTTGTCGTTATTGACAGTTATCGATGACTGTCGACACACATTTGGTATTCTGTAAGTCAATACGCCGTCGATATTGTGTTGTGTCGACTCTTATTTTGTCAACGTCATTTTTGGTAACGACAAGTTGTGGTTTTAAAGTTAGAAAAACAAAAAATATAACAAAATTAACAAAATGGAAAAAAATGAAAAAATTAAATTGACAAATTCAAATCAATTTGAGAAGCTTGTGGAAGAGTTGCAGAAAAATCCATCTCTCGCAAGAGGATTTATTAGAGGTAACATTAAGAGCGATTTTAAAGCACAATGGGATGATATTGCTAAAGTTTTAAATGCTCTTGGCCCACCCAGGAGACATTCTGATGGATGCAAAAGGTATGGAAATTATTAAATGTGTACGCATCATAAATTTATCATATTTTTTACAGGTCTGGAGAGATTTAAAATTTAAAGTTAAAAAAAACTTGTAACCAACAAAAGTGAATGTAATGCCACAGGTGGCGGTAGATTTAAACAGTTGGCACTTACCCCTTTGGAGGAAGATGTAGCAAATCTGCTGCAGTTTGGTAAGCATCTTAATCTGGAGGGTATTGTACAAGGTGTTCAAATTCAGGCTAATGTTGAGGTCCCAGTGTCAGAAGGTTATTTGGAAGAAGGAATAGCTAAAGGTTCTGAGTTGGACACAATTGACGCCGCCATTAACCAAGAGTTACCTGGAACATCACAAAACAACATAGATTCAATGCCTTCAAGCTCCAATCATCAACAACCATATTGTACTCCTAAAAGGAAAAGAACTAGTTCCATCTCAAAAACCAAACACAACTCCGATGCACACAATGAATTGCCAGAAAAGCACAGCGATAATCAAATAAAACTTTTGACTGATATATAACACTTTGTCGTCAGTAAAATACAGTCTCCGAGATTCAAATAAATACCCATAAAAATACTATCAATAGAAGAAAAATATTAAAAATTATGGAAGAAAGAGCTAAAAGAGAGGAGGAATTGCACGAAAGTGAATTAGAAATTAGGCCAATCAAAATTATGATTAAAAAAAGGAGCTTGAACTTCTCAATAAAAAATAGAATATACTTATTTTATACTTACTTCGGTCTCTACCAGTACATAGTACATTTGTGATACTTATTTGCTTTTGAAAATAATTTATAAATTGTGAAATTTGCACATTAACTACATCAATATGTTGGTTGATTACAGTGCCTCTTAAATCTTCATAAGTGGCATTGTCTAAGCCATATTCAATGCAAATATTGTGAAGTGCAGCACAAACATTAGCTATTTTAGTTGCTTTGGCAGGCATGTAATGCAATTGACGTGCTCCAAGAAGGCATCGAAACCGATTTTTTAATACTCCAATTGTTCTTTCCACAATATTTCTTGCTTTAGCATGTTTAGTGTTAAAAATAGCTTCATCACTTCCTTCAACAGTAGAACGATATGGAGTGATTAGATAGGGCTCAAGAGGATATCCTGCATCACCTAGTTCAAAAATAACATTATTAAATGATAATCAGAATGACATAAAGATTTTACCTAAAAGCCATGAATTTCGTTCACCTGCTGAATACCGTTCCTGCAATATTCTTTTTGCATGGCTTAGATTCCATATTAAGGAATCATGTGCAGATCCTGCATATCGGGCATCCAAAAATCGTATTCGCATTTTATAATCACAAATCTACATTAAAATGAAGTGTTTAAGTTTATGAAATACAATAAAATTTTAATATACGAACCACCATAGCATTTAAACTGAAAAATCCTTTACGGTTAAAATATAAATGTTGGTCTTTATTTGGTGCCAAAATTTTAATGTGGGTTCCGTCCACACAACCAATAACACCAGGAAAATCCGTTTTTTCAAATAAAATTAATTTGGCTTCATTTTTTGCCGCATCGGACATTTCAAATTTTATCCATTGTAGACAAATTGTCATTTCTAAGGCATCCAGAGTTTCGACCAATATTTTAGAAAGGGCTGGTTGTGACAGACTCAAATTAAAATCGTTTCCAACACAAACCTGGTACGAACCCTGTGCCAGAAATCTTAAAGTTGTTGCCAATTTTATTGTTTTTGTAGTAAATGATGATTTATTACCATCTTTTAAATGAGGAGATTTTGTTTCCAGAACACTCTTAAAGGCCGCCTTATTTAGACGAAAGTAGCATTCAAACCTTTGAAGAAAAAAAACATAACAAACAATATGGAAGCATCGGATTTTGATTTTTTACTCACTTATTATCTGGAAGTTTAAAGATATCGGACTTTAGTCAGATTAGTTTTCTTTGCAAAATTAAGTTTTCTTTATTATTTTCATCACTCGAATCTGAACTTGTATCAGAAATAAAAAACATTTAAAAAAAATAACGCTCGTATCACAGAAATAAATTTTTTTTTTAAATAAACCATAGAATGAATCAGCTGACTCAAATATTACAGATGTGTGTTTCGTTTTACTACAATTTTCGATAAACAGTCGACGTCGACACAGTACTGTTATACCATGTTCACACGGACAGTTGAATTACTTAATTCGGCCACTGAAATACAATAGCCAATTAACCCGTTTCCACGAACGGTTCGTCATTCAGTTTGATTTTATTTCTTCTTTTTTTTTCTTGTTTACGTTTTGTTTTTTGTTTATTTTATTTGTTTGGTGGAAATTTTAAATTTTTTATTTGGCAATGGAAAAGAAAGGTAAGTACAAATATAAAATTGTAGCACTAATTAGCAAATATTATTTAATTATTATTTTCAATATTAGAAAAAAGAAAAAGTGCCAGCAAGTGGGACCAGGGCAGTGAGCGGGCGTTATTAGAGGTATGGGCTGAAAGGTTGGTAGAGCTGCGTGGCGTCCGTAAACAGCCAAATAATTTTAGAAATGGTGGCGAAACTTGAACGCCAGGGCTATAAATATACGGTACCAGAACTGAAGACGAAGATGCACAACATAACCGCACGGTATCGGCAAGTATTTATACTGGGCAAACATTGGAAATGGAATCAATTTAGATCCCAAAAATAGTTTGTGTGGTGATAATATTATTATTTATATTTATAATTTGAAATAAAATTTAAAACTTATTCTTTTTAAGAAAAGAAAAACAGAAAATAGGAACAACTGGTGGTTCACCCTCGGATTGGGACCTCTACAAAGAAGTAGAAACTTTGTTAGCCTGTTCGAAAACCTACAACCCCGAAGGACTTGTTGTTGATAGTGTAAACAGTAAGAAAAATACAATGTATATAATGTTGCTAATGTTTAATGAAATTTATTTTTTAAGATATAAATACTTCTATTTCATCACAAATATTAATAAAAGACGTGTCACCATTACCTACGCCTCCATCCCCGTCACCTTCACCATTGCCATCTTCGCCATTGCCAACATCATCTCCGATATCAACATCATCCCCAATTGTAGCGCCATCACCACTATCTATAAATACGCCATCGTCGACCGCTGCTACAAGAAAAACAAATAATTTCGAAAAATTCTTTAAACACGTGGAAAGAAACAGAAAAAATTGAGGAGGAAATAAAAAAAACATCGGAGAGGGTTATACAAATCGAAGAAGAAAAGAAGAATATTCTAAAAAGTTATGTGGATAGGGAAGCCGATGTACAGAATACCAAAACAGTGTCGACGACGATAGAAAACGATGTCGACTTAAAAACGACGACGACGATAACAACAACCAGAATAAGGGTGATTAACATTCCGATAATACTGCTGGTTGACACTGGTGCAGACATTTCGCTAATAAAGTCAAAAGATTTTGACTCAAGCCTAACAAATACATATGTAAAAACAACAACAATTAATGGAATAGGACAGGGTCAAATACAGTCATTAGGAAAAATATTTTTAGAAATGACAATAAAAAACTTTATACTACCACATTATTTCCAAATGGTACAAAACAACTTTCCTATACCACGTGACTCGATCATTGGTATGGACTATATTAAAAGGTACAATTGTGTATTGGATTTTAATGATGAAAATGAATATTTTATCCTACGACCGTCCAATTTAACACATAGTATGTATATCTTTACCGATGACCAATAAATAAAATTGTATTACCGCCAATGGTATGAAGTAATTGGACAAATTAGATTTGTAAACCTTAAAAATGATATAGTTGTACCAAACATGTTAGTAAAATCATGTTTTTAAATACCACTAAAAATCTAGCTACAATTCAACAAGATAATATACATACCAAAAATGTTTATGATTATGAGATAATTATACAAAACCCAAACAAAAGGGAAGAAAGAGATTCTAAAGTTATAAACTTACTAAAGAAAAATTTTCCTGAACAATTCAAAACAACTTAACTAAACTTTGTACGGAATATAGCGATATTTTTGGTTTTGAGAAGCAATATCAACAAATAATTTTTATGAGCAAAAGCTAAGGTTGAAAGATACGCAACCGGTATAAATTAAGAACTACCGTATACCACATTCACATAAACAGGAAATCAATAATCAAGTTAAAACACCAATAGAGAATAATATAGTTGAACATTCGTTTTCAGAATATGTGTTACAGTCCAATTCTATTATTTCCAAAGAAATCACTTCCAGGTTCAAACGAAAAGAGATGGCGACTTGTGCTAGGTTATAGGCAAATAAATAAAAAATTGATATCAGATAAAATCCCATTGCTTTGAATCGATGATATTTTAAACTAACCTTTTCTTGTTTAGACTTAATGTCGGGTTTTCACCAAATAGGCTTGGATGAAGGCTCGAGAGACTTAACGTCGTTCTCAACAAACAACTTATAACAACATAGCAAGATATATTTTCGGACAAAGTAGATATAGTAGTATCTCGCATTTTTCCTACAAAATCTACAATATGACACTGGAAAACCTTGTGAAATATCGTATTATCTATTTACCAGGCTACAATTTTCTAGAATTAAGAGAGGCTATAGAATAAACGCCGTAAGGTACCGGAAATAGTTGTCTGAAAGGCACTTTTTTATTAATGCTGTTCGTGGAACCAATTTCCGGCGGAAATTAATAATACGATATTTCACAAGGTTTTCCAGTGTCATATTGTGTATTTTGTGCTATGGGAGTTCACCAAAAAAGTAAAAAAATCGTTGATAAAATAAGTAAGAAAATGTAAGGAATAATGTAGAATTAGAAATGAATTGGAACATGTTATAATGTCAGAAAATATAGCAATCGAAGAAAAATTTAAGATAAAAAAGAAATGAATATAGTTAAAAAATATAGTAGGAAAAATACGAATAACAGTATATACTAATATCAAGAAATGTACACAAACAAAGAAAAATATATAAATAGCCTCTTTAAATTTAATAATTATGGAAGAGCAAGTTTACTAAAATGTAAACAAATTACTGGAATGTCTCTAAAATTTTAAACGACTGTTGCCCATCTCACATCAATTGCAAAGGAAATGGAAATTTTTTAGAGTTTCTTACGAAAATGCATTAAATAAAATTTTATGCCGATATGTTTTATCTCTTCAGAGGACCTTTGTTGAGATGCTCTATAATATTTTAATACAGGACGTATACTACGAATTGTCCGTTAAGCTGGTCAAATAGTTTCTACATTTCTCCTGTGATCATACCGATTTGGGAGGCGGCCAATTACCTGTCTTCAGTCGGAAATCTCTTATGGGAGCCCATCGACGATAAGGCCATGCAATTTAATTTTTTTTATTTTCTTATCTCGTTGTAGTTTCAGTATATTGCAATATTATATGGTTATTATATTACTTGTCGGTAATTTAAATTTTCATGTTTTCTTTCTGATTCTTATGGGATTGGGTGGACGATAAATTTTAAACGCTATATATTGATGATCCGAGAAGGAGTATACATTGAAGTATTAATGTCTTGCAAATTTTGAAGAAGACAGCATTATACACAAAGAAAGCCATACCTATTGTCCTGACAAGACAAAGCAAGTAGTATGTTTATGTATGTTCTGGCGCAGTTTCTCCATACAAATTTAGGAGCATGCCTACGCTATAGTCGGTAGTGTCGGTTAGTCGATAGGTTTTTAACATGTAATGTGAAAATGTATGTACGTATGATTGGACGGACAGAATGAGTGTGTGTGTAACATGTAATGTGTATGATCGTTTTTTATTTTTTTAATAATAAATTCTTGACACGTATTATCATACTCAATTGTTGAAGAAATAGAAAAAGAATGTACACCTGTATAGTTGTTGTGTGTTTTTTTATTTTTTGTATGATTTAATTAGAAGGATCTTTAATTTTAAATGTGATAAGGATGTGATGAACACCTATGTATAATTTTTTTTGGGATAATAAATAACATCGTATACCTAAGTAGAAACATGAGTGTACATGTTCATTGTATTTGTATTGTTTTTCAAATGATTGGGCGGACAGATCGTTTTTTAATAATAAATTCTTAGCACGTATTATCATACTCAATGTAGAAGAAATAGAAATATAAACTGATAAGAAAGGGTAGGTTGGTTGTGCGTTTTTGTTTTTTGTATGATTTAATTGGAAGGATCTGTAATTTGATAATAATAATAGATTCTCGTCACGTATTGCTCATGATCAAATGTAGAAGAAATAGAAAACGGATGCACATCTGTATGGTTGAATGTTTTAGTCTTTACGATTTTTTTTTGTATACAGGATGAACCCCTGCATAACTGTTTTCTAGGAATAATAGGTTCTTGTCGCGGTTAGGTGTATACAGGATGAACACCTACATAATAAATAACAAATTATTGTCACGTATTGCTCATGACAAAATGTTGAAGAAATATAAATATAAACTGATAAGAAAGGGTAGGTTGGTTGTACGTGTTGTGTTTTTGTAAACAGGATGTACACCTGCGTGATAGTTTTTTTATATACCTAAATATAAATGTATTACTGTATGTAAAGGGTATTACTTTTCAAACGAATGATTAGACAGACAGAATGAGTCTGTCTACGTTTAATCATCTACATCCCAGAGTATAAATAGACTTGTTTTAAGGATTTAGAAGTCAGTCTTGTGCTAGAAATTGAGAGCGAGTTGTGTTTTCAAATTTAAAATAAAAAATAAAATATAGTTTTAGTAGGGTTCGACTATCTCATTGCTGTCATTCAACCCAAATACGTTCACGCTAATATCGGGATTTTTCATTTCAAAATCTTTGATTTTATTCGTTGGTAGCGGAAAAGTCAAATATTCAAAATTCAAAACAATGCCATTTTCCAACGTGATAATATCATCACTAATGTTATTAATTTTATAAGATGTGCATCTGTTAGAACTCTTATTAATAGGATACAATGCTGATATTATTGCCCACTTGAAACAATACTCATCGTTATTTTGAACATTGATGCACGCATGTTTCTTTTGTATTGGGGTTGGTAGAGGGATATACTGCGAACCTTTTATGCACTGATATTTATTGATATTAATTTCGATCCGTAATATTTGTATTAATGTCCGTCCGCTATCACGTTCTTGGAATTCACTCATTTTTTTAACAATAACATCGCATTGTGTTTTGTAAATATTGAGGAGATCATCTGTAGCTGATGATGAGAGATTAAGTATAACCATCTTCGTCTGATGTGATTTTATTTCAATATAACATAAATTCTACTCTTCTTTAACTAACATGTAATCGCAAAATATCTCCAGATTGAATTTTATATTATCATGTTTTTTAATTCCCGATAAAAAGTTCTCAGGTATTAAATTCGTTTCATCATTATTCTCAATAACATATGTGATAATTCTATTATTAAACACTGATCTTATACATTTTACTTCATCATCATCATCATTAGCACCATTATCATCATTTCGAATTTTATCAGCACAATTAAGTTTATGTCCATTTGTTCGAATGTGATAGTGCCAATTCGTCTTTGGAATACGTTGATTGCACTCGGTACAATTAACTGTATCAAATGGTTCTCCTCCGTCTCCAATCTTTGAATGTGTTAAAATGTGTTGATTATAATTTAACTGGCTTGAGAAATATTTATTGCATGGTATGCATTTTAATGATGTGGATGGTCCATCATGACATAATCTAATATGTCTTCTTAAATTCCTATTAAACTTGAATTATTTAAGACAAAATTCACAAGTAAAACTAGCCATTTTTTATATTTTATTTTAAATTTTAAATTTGAAAACACAACTCGCTATCAATTTCTAGCACAAGACTGACTTCTAAATCCTTAAAACAAGTCTATTTATACTCTGGGATGTAGATGATTAAACGTAGACAGACTCATTCTGTCCGTCCAATCATTCGTTTGAAAAGTAATACCCTTTACATACAGTAATACATTTCTATTTAGGTATATAAAAAAACTATCACGCAGGTGTACATCCTGTTTACAAAAACACAACACGTACAACCAACCTATCCTTTCTTATCAGTTTATATTTATATTTCTTCAACATTGGATCATGAGCAATACGTGACAAGAATTTGTTATTTATTATGTAGGTGTTTATCCTGTATACACTAAACCGCGAAAAGAATCTATTATTCCTAGAAAACTATCTTGCAGGTGTTCAACCTGTATACACTAAAACGCGATAAGAACCTATTATTCCTAGAAAACAGTTATGCAGGGTTCATCCTGTATACAAAAAAAAATCATAAGGACTAAAACATTCAACCATACAGGTGTACATCCGTTTTCTATTCCTTCTACATTTGATCATGAGCAATACGTGACGAGAATCTATTATTATTATCAAATTAAAGATCCTTCTAATTAAATCATACAAAAAATAAAAAAACACACAACCAACCTACCCTTTCTTATTAGTTTATATTTCTATTTCTTCTACATTGAGTATGATAATACGTGCCAAGAATTTATTATTAAAAAACGATCATACACATCACATGTTACACACACACTCATTCTGTCCGCCCAATCATTCGAAAAGCAATACAAATACAATGAACATGTACACTCATGTTTCTACTTAGGTATACGATGTTGTTTAGTATCCCAAAAAAAATTATACATAGGTGTTCATCCCATCCTTATCACATTTAAAATTAAAGATCCTTCTAATTAAATCATACAAAAAATAAAAAAACACACAACAACTATACAGGTGTACATTCTTTTTCTATTTCTTCAACAATTGAGTATGAAATACGTGTCAAGAATTTATTATTAAAAAAATAAAAAACGATCATACACATTACATGTTACACACACTCATTCTGTCCGTCCAATCATACGTACATACATTTTCACATTACATGTTAAAAACCTATCGACTAACCGACACTACCGACTATAGCGTAGGCATGATCCTAAATTTGTATGGAGAAACTGCGCCAGAATATACATAAACATACTACTAAAGCATAGAGTATCCTCTCTATCCTCTTCTCTGTGGAACACTTCCCACTTTACGCACAGTTCCCTGTTCTGCTTGCCAAGGAAGCTGAGTATGCGATTCGATGTGAACTTGCTGTTTCATCTTTTCACTTACTGTTTATGTCTGACAGTCTAAACTTCCCATCCTTGCCGATATAAACAGAATTGTTTGAATGATGGGGACAACCAATAGAGGGTGCTGTAATATTAATTTAAGCTTTTGTAATGTAATGTAATTTTATTTAAGCTTTATGTTTTTAACATTACGCTGTAATTGTGTTTAACTTAGGCCTCTTGTTTGTATAAGCCTAACTTAAATATTTTACTCTTTCTTGTAACATCCACAAGGATGCAACTACTTTGTTTGAAAATTTTTAAAATTTGTACAAAAATTCGTTTTTCGTAGCCAGCATAAGCCGACATTGTTTAATCAAAGAAAAATATAATTGTGTTAAAATTTGTTGTGAAATAAAAGACAGTGTATATTTTATTGAACGTAAAAAAGATTTGTAACAAAATAAAATATGATAAATGTTTTGTGGAAAAAACCAAAATATATCAAAGGAGTTTTTGTACTTAGTATTTGGAAAAAGAAAGGTCAACAACAAACCACACGGATTTATGAATTCTACAACAAGCCTTTTATACAGGAAAAAAGAGTGAAAAGTCGAACAGGCAATAAAGAAGGAAAGTGTTCTCTTTTGTCTATATTATAGTGCTGGAACGATTCTAATTTGGTTCCTTTTTTTAGTGTCTGGAGCAACAGTTTTTTTTTGTGTTCTTCTTCCCCCCCATACAGTCCACGGATTTAACACTTACAGTAATGTTTTTATAACTAGTTCCAGCTTAGCACCGTTCTATGGAAGAGAAATCCCTTTAATGAGCTCTTTGATGATGCTTGCTAATTTCATCATTCAGACACCCTCTTGAACTCACAGCTCATGATTTCTATTGAAATACTCCTGGCAGATGTCATTACATAATCCCATATAATATTGCTCACCGGATCTTCTAACTTCTGATGCTGGTCATCAGAAATCTTATCGGAGAGGCTACCAGTATCAACTGCATTTCGTCGTAGAAAATTTTGCTGAGGTGCACGACTTCTTCAAAGAACCAGAACAGCCTCACCTCTCCCACCAGGATTGTGATTAGAGCCAGGGTCCAGCTTAGACTGTTTATGGTTGGGCGGGAAGCTCTTTTCTCCTTTGTGTTGCCCCGCAGCTCTTTTCCTCAGGAGATCGTACTCTCTTTCCCGCTTCTGATGAGGTAGTTGGAAATTCCAGTACCTTTTGGGAGCTTTTGGACTACACCTAATGTGTTTGGTGTGCCTTCACGAATTTGCATCGCTATGTATCCTACGGTCCCATCATTTGGGTCCTGAGTGTCGAGATGGTCTCACTCACCTCATCCATGGTTTTGCTGACTGATATGATGGTATTATTTTGACTTTCATATACAGATTCAGATCATTGTCTTTAAAGGAACACTCTTGTTCCCGGATGTGGTCCGCGGGAAGTCTTAAGCTACAAGAGAATGATTGTTGTCTTTCATTGATCAACATAGTCAGATCAGGCTTCATCCCTGAGGAAGCGCTCATTAGAAGGCCGTCATCTCCCGTGAGGAGACACACTCGCAAACTCAAATATTGAAACGACATTGTGTTAAAAGTTAAGAAAAGAAAATGGAGAACAAAAACAAAATGTAATGCAAATAAAATTGTTTGGTAAGAGTTTTTTATTTTTTTTATACGTTTATTTAAATTACAATCTATCTAATTTAAAGATATTAAGCAATTTTGAGAGAAATTATAAATTTACATTAGTAGATGTACTCTATTAAATACAAATATAAGTTTAGATACAATCTTCTTTTTAACAATAATTAATAACAAACAATATCATAACATTTAAAGCAAATACCTTAATATTCTTAACAATTTATGCTATTACAATTATTTACATATTTACATTAGAGTTATGAATTATACATATATGAAAAATATTGTAAAATATTGTCCTTATGATATCATAACTTTTTAACATAGTTACAACACAAATACAAAGTTAATAATTTAATTGTAGTCGTTCACGTCTAAGACGTGATGTCTTTTAAGTCTTTTATTTCTTCTGTGTCATCTAATAAACATCTCAGTCGCGTTGAATTATTCAAAGTAAACAGACGTATTCTGTGCACTTTTTCTGTGACTTCATTTATTCTTCATTTATTCAGTTATTTTTTTTTTAAACAAATAATATTCTCTAAAAGCAAAAAAAAAAACAAAAAAAAAACAATAATACAAAAATTAACGGTCAAGCTAAATAACAAATAGCTATGACTTCAGTAAGTGACGATGATAACTTAAGTGAAGAGAACTTGCTGAACTGGCAATGCGTTACAACAAAACGCAAAAAAATATGTAAGAAAACAAATTACACAAAAAAACAAAAGAATGCTGATGACAAACCTAGCTGCTCAAACAATAACAAATTTGCTGATCTTGCTGATACTATTGAAGATGACAATGATACCGATGCTTGTAATATTGAAAAAGAAACTGCCACTAAGCCTCCACCAATATTTGTTAATAATGTTGTTAATATAAATAAAATGATAAAATGTGTAAGTAATGTAATTGCCAATTCTGAATCTAATTATAAAGCTTTGCATGACGGTCAAGTTAAGCTCAATATAAAATCTGTGGATGCTTATCGACGGTTGGTTAAGTGTTTTGATGCGAGCAATATTACTTACCATACTTACCAACTTAAAAATGAGCGTTCTTTTAGATTTGTTATCAAAGGCCTTCACCATTCCACTAAAATAGAAGACATAAAAGCTGATCTTTTATATAAAGGTCATTGTGTAAGAAACATAATTAATGTTAAAAGTAGATTTGATAAACGGCCTTTACCAATGTTTTATGTTGACGTCGATCCAAACCCTAACAATAAAAAAGTTTTTGATATGCGCGAGATAAATCAGTGCATAGTGCAAATTGAAGTACCGAAAAGGACAAACGACATAGTGCAATGTCATCGCTGCCAAGAGTTTGGGCACACGAAAACATACTGCAGAAAACCATTCGTATGCGTAAAGTGCGGACTTGGTCATCCTTCACCCAATTGTCCCAATGAGCCTGAAACTCCCCCTAAATGTGTCCATTGTTTAAAACAACATACGGCCAGTTACAGAGGATGTATAGTTTACCAGAACGTCTTAAAGAAGAGACAGTCAGATAGGGGACCCAGTACACAACAACAATTCTTTATGAACGAAAATGAATTTCCTTATATGAATCGTAATAGCCAAAATAATTTACATACAGGTTACAAAAGCATGCATTTAGGTGAATCTTACGCCAATGTTGCTAATCAAAACGTAAATAGTGATATAATGAAAAATATAGAAAACCTTCTAAATAAACAAATAGAGTTAACAAATACTCTTTTGAACATGATGTCTCTTTTAATCAATAAATTGTGCAAGTAAATTTAAGAATTGCTGTTTGGAATGCGAATGGGATAACTAACAAAATAAATGAAATTGATTACTACATGAGAGATACATTTATTGATATATTTTTGATTTCTGAAACTCACCTAACTGCTAGATCTTATGTAAAAATAAAGGGTTATGATTTCATTTGTACAAATCATCCTGATGGAAAGGCTCATGCCGGAGCAGGACTGCTTATTAAATCCACTCTTCAATATGAAATTGCGAAAGATTTTCAAGAAAATTATATACAATCTGTAGGAGTTAAAGTCATCTGCAATAATATTCCAATTAACATTTATTCAATATATTCCCCTCCCAGACATTCTATAAAACTTGAAGAATATGAACACTTTTTTAAAAACTTAGGTGTTCTTGGTGGGGTTCAAGACTTGCTAATCCTAAAGGTAAGCAACTATATAAATGTTTATTGAAGAACAACTTTTGCTCTCTATCGGGAAATGAACCAACATACTGGCCTTCTGATCCAACGAAGATTCCTGATCTCCTTGATTTTATTGTTTATAATGGCATCTCCAGACACTCGCTGGACATTTTGAATGATGTAGGACTAAATTCAGATCATACTCCTCTTATTGTGAACTATAACACTAATGTTAAACTAGCCCCTGGAAGCGTTAAATTATTAAGAAGAAACTCCAATTTGAACTTTTTTAGCGAATACATTGAAAACAATCTAAACCTTAATACAAGAATTGATACTACAGACGATTTAGACGATACTGTTGAGTACTTCACTACTCTAATACATCAAGCTGCTTTATTATCAACTCCAAATAAAGTGAATTATAACAATGTAGGTCGAAAAGTTCAAGCTTCGGCTGCAGTTAGAAATATGATCAGAGAATCTAGACGACTGAGAAGAGTTTGGCATCGCACAAGAAATCCAAGAGATAAAACCATTTGGAATTTAGCAATAAAGTTATGCTCAGAGATGTTGGCAAATGAAAGAAATGATTCTATTAACTCCTATCTTAAAGCTTTGAAACCACAAAATAAAGACAAAGAATATGAGTTATATAAAGCTACTAAGTTTCTTAAAAGGCCATCAAAAAGGAATGTTCCTATTAAAAGTTCTGATGGTACATGGTGTAAAACAGATAAAGAAAAATCAACTGCTTTTGCCGCTCATTTGGAAGACACTTTTAAACCTCACTCAACTAACACTAATGATGGCGATATTCGAAATTTTCTAGATGTTGCTTGCCAAATGCATGTTCCAATCAAACATATCTCTCCTCTTGAAACAAAAAAGGAAATAAATCTCCTAAATAATAATAAATCCACTGGTTATGACAACATAGATGCTTTTACACTCAAACATTTACCACCTAAAGCAATTACATTTTTAACACTTATATTCAATTCTATTTTGCGACTTCAACATTTTCCGTCTCAGTGGAAGTGTGCGGAAATTATTATGGTGTTAAAACCAAATAAATCCGAAAATTTGTTATCTTCCTACAGACCCATTAGCCTTTTGTCTATCGTGTCGAAATTATTTGAAAAACTATTTCTAAAACGTCTAACACCTTTCCTTAATGAAAACAATATTATTCCAGACCATCAGTTCGGCTTTAGAAGTAAGCATGGGACACCGGAACAATGTCACCGAGTTATACAAGTGATAACAAAGTCCTTTGAGGAAAAAAATTATTGTTCTTCTGTGTTTTTAGACATCCAACAGGCTTTTGATAAAGTTTGGCATGAGGGCTTGCTTTACAAGATAAAAACAACTTTTCCTGCTCCATTTTATATATTTTTCTTGTCTTATTTAAAAAACAGGTGTTTCTATGTAAAAGTTAACAATGACATCTCAAAAATTTGCCAAATTAATGCCGGAATACCGCAAGGTAGTGTTCTCGGCCCAGTGTTGTATACGCTATTTACATATGACATGCCAACACATGATGATATTACTACGGCAACATACGCAGATGACACAGCATTTTTGTCATCAAATTGCCTATCTTCCCAAGCTTCTTCAATTCTACAAGAGCAACTCGATAGTCTTCATCTCTGGCTCACAAAATGGAACATTGTAATTAACACTGAAAAATCAAAACACATTACTTTCGCATTGAGAAGAGAAACCTGCCCACCTGTGTATCTAAACAACAAAGAAATTCCTCGTAGTGAAATTGTTAAATATCTGGGTCTTCACCTGGACCGAAGACTTACTTGGAGAGCACATATAACAGCTAAAAGAAAACAACTTGATATGAGATTTAAAAAAATGTATTGGCTACTTCGTCGTAAATCCCAACTTTCCTTAAATAATAAAGTATTACTACTGAAAACTATACTTAAACCTATATGGACCTATGGTATAGAATTGTGAGGAACTGCCAGCGACTCTAATATAGAAATCCTACAAAGATTTCAATCTAAGGCTTTACGATCAATAACAAACGCTCCTTACTATATAACCAATAAATCCTTACATAATGACCTTAGCATGCTTTTTATAAAATCGGAAATAAAAAGATATAGCTCCAATTATTTAGCTAGGCTTAGTAACCATACAAACGTATTGGCAATTGCATTACTAGATGAGACTGATGAAATAAGAAGACTCAAAAGAAATCACATTTTAGATCTCCCTTTTATTTAATAAGTTTATTATATATATATATAAATTATATAAATAATTAAATTAAATTAAATTTAATTAAATTTTGTTATTTTGTTTTGTTAATTTTTATTATAGTATCTTTAAGTTTAACTGTACATATATAATTTATTTTATTGCTTCCAAAGGGTTGCAATAGGACATGTTATTTTTTCAATTTATCACATTTGCTTATTATTGGAAAATAGATTGCAAATAAATAATAAAAAAAAAAAAAAAAAAAAAAAAAAATCTAATAAACATATTGCTAATGTATTGACGTGGTTATCCAGTCTTTTTAAATATCTTTCACTATGAGTTCTCATAACCTACTTAATTGTTGGAATTCGAAGGTCTTTGTGAATAGATTCGTTGGTAATGTACCATGGTGCTTGAGTAATTAACCTGAGAGTTTTCGATTGGTATCTTTGAAGTATTTCTAAATTTGAATTACTAGCAGTTCCCCAAAGTTCAATTCCATATGTCCAGATAGGTTTTAGAATTGCTTTATATAGTTTGAGTTTATTTTCAATGCTAAGTTTTGATTTCTGACATATTAACCAAAAAAGAGTTCTGTTTTTAATGTTTAGTTGTTGTTGTTTCGATTTTATGTGTTGTTTCCATGTAAGATGCATACCAAGATACTTAATGCAGTCTTTATTAGGAATTATAGTGTTATTTAGCATCACGTTTGGACAACTACTTCTTCTTAGTGTAAATAATATATGGGCCGATTTTTCTGCGTTTACCGTAATTTTCCATTTTTGTGACCAAGTATTAATTATATTAAGCTGATTTTGCACTAAATTTGTAGCTGTAATTTGACATTCGTTTGACGCCATTATTGCGGTATCATCAGCATACGTTGACACATGTATTTGATTGATTACAGGCATATCGGCTGTGTAAATTGAAAAAAGAACTGGACTTAGCACGCTACCTTGTGGAACTCCGGCTCTGATGTCATGAATATGTGATCTTTCGTCATTGATTTTTACGTAGAATGTTCATCTTGCAGATATGATTTAATACAAAGATAAAAGTTAGATGGAAGGAGAGTTTTTATTTTATATAATAATCCATTGTGCCAAACTCTGTCAAAAGCTTTTTCTTTATCTAGAAAAACTGCAGAACAGTATTTTTTCTCTTCAAAAGATGCCCTAATTGTATTTACAACACGATGCATTTGTTCTATAGTTCCATGTTTTTTTTTAAACCAAATTGGTAGTCTGGTATAAGATTAGAATTCTCTAATATGGGTCCAAGACGAATTAAAATTAATTTTTCAAATATTTTTGAGAATATGCTAAGTAAGCTAATAGGTCTATATGACGATATTTCATTTTCATTCTTAGTGGTGGGAAGTAATTTATTCTTAATATTGTATTAAAAATATTAGTGAGATGAATAATAACTTTTTTAGTCAGATTTTTTAGCACTTTCCCATCAATACCATCGTAACCGGGCGATTTTTTGATATTTAGGAGTTTAATTTCATCCTTTACTTCGAAGGGTGAAATAGGCTTAATGGGCAAGCTCATTTGACAGGCAACATCAAGATATTGTAACACACCATCGTCATTTTGTTGAACATTTGAGTTCACAGGTATATTAAATATATTGTAGAGATGATTGGCGAAAGCTTCTGCTTTGCTTGAGTCTGATCTACACCATATACCATTTTGATCCTTGAACGGCGAATTTCTCTTTGTTGGACGTTTTAGGCATTTTGTGTCTCTCCACAGTTTGTGATCATTGTCATTATTGGTATTAATAGAATCGAAAAATTCACTTATTGAGACATTTTTAAGTTCTCTTAAGTATAGTTTTAGTGATTTAGTTGCTTGGTTAAGTAAACGTTTGTCATTCGGATTCCTTGTTCTTTGCCAATTTTTCCTTAATCGTCTTTTTTGTCTAATGAGTTTGCGTGTATCAAAAGATATATCATAATTGCTTATATTACTTACACTATTTCCTCGCGTTGACCTAAAAGCGGCATCATGTATTAGGTTTGTGAATTTCTATCTAACTCAGAACCGTTTGTGACAGTGGTGTTAAGGTTAATGTTTGCATCTAACCAATATGAAAAAGATTCCATATCAGTATTGTATGTGATTAATTTTCCAAATTTAGGTAATTTTTTAATGGAAGTATTGTATGAGATTATTATTGGTGAGTGGTCAGAACTTAATTCGTAGTTTTCCTTAATATCAAACATATTACTTGGTATTCCAGAGTAAATGAAAAAATCTAAAGGTCTGGTATTTTTCTAGGGTCAGTAGGCCAATAAGTTGGAGTTCCTGTGGACAACCTAGAAAGATTATTCTTCATTAAGCACTTATATAAGTCTTTTCCTTTCGGGTTAATTAGGCGTGATCCCCACCAAGTGAGTTTTGCATTATAGTCGCCACCGGCTATGAAGTTTATTGAAGAAATTTTCAAAATCCAAGCATTTTAAGTTGTGGCGGGGAGGAAAATAAATTGCACAAATTGAGACCAATGTATTGTTACTTATTATTTTAATAAAGGTAGCTTGTAAATATTCGGTGGATATGTGTTCCTCCGTTTGGTATTTAATGTTAGATTTTATTAGAATAGCTGAACCTCCGTGTGCTCTATCGTTGGGATGGTTGGCAGTTATTAAACCAAAATTTTTTATTTTAAGAAATGATTTTTTGTAAAGTGTGTTTCTGAAATTAGTAGAATATCTATCAAGTTAGTCTTCAAAAATGTTTCTCCTTCTAGAATATGATTTAGCAGACCGTTAGCGTTCCATGGTGCAATTCTAAAATCTATTGGCATAGTTTACCACAGATTAATGACATTATATTTACTAAAGTGTTTGTCATCTCCATTTGTTTTGTAAGGAGGGTTTCAATTTTTTGCAAAAGAGAGTTTTCGCTGGTATTGTTAGATATATTGTTGCCTCTTACTGCATCAGAATAGGAAATATTATGTGTCATTGGTGGGCTTACATTATTTACAAATTCTATATTTTGAGAATTTGGTATTGGTTTCCATGGTGGTAATTAGATACTTTGTTTTGCATTTTTCTTTTTAATTCTTGATGGACTATGCATCCTCTATAACTAGCTGGGTGAGATTCTTGACAGTTGCCACACTTGGGAGGTGAAGCTTGATTTTTTGTACACTCAGCAGTAATGTGGTTTGCTCCGCATTTGACGCATTTGTAGGGTTTGTGGCAATAGAATTTGGTTTGGCCTTACTGTTGGCAGCGATGACATTGCGGAATATTTTTGATTTTGCGTGGCGGTTCTATAGTAACAATTGCATTGTTTATGTGTGTTATATTATAAATTTCTTTATTGTTGTCTTTGGGTTCAAGATCAACAAAGAACATTGAGAGTGGTTTTTTGGTTAGGTTACTCGTTATGTTAGAAATATTACGTACTTTATGATCATGTTTTTCAATAAAAGTATTAATGTCGTCAGTATTAGTTGAGTAATGTAAACTTTTAATAACTACTCTGTAAGCCCTATCTTGTTTGATCTGGAAAGTGTGAAAACTAATATTTTTAATTTTAGGGTAAGAAACAAGACTTCTATAAGAGGTAATAGTTTTAACCATAACTCTGATTTGACTGTCTCCTAGTGCCTTGTAGGTGTACTGAGTGGATGGTATAACACTTGAAAAGGTTCGATTCATGTCTTTAACATTGGTAACATTTGGAATGTATAAGGGGGGAGGTCTAGGTTCAGTAGAGCTTTCTCCTTTGTTAGTTTTAGCATTTTCATCATCTAGATCTGCAAATCTGTTGGTTGAACAAGTTGGTGTTTCGATTGTTTTTACTTGGCGTTTATTTCTATAAGTTCCTGGTGAGTTTCTTTGGCGACGTTTGTTGGAATTACACAGCCCTGCATGGGTTTTGCAAATAAGATTGCTCCAGGTGTTTTCGAAGGCATTTTGTGCGCTAAACACGAATCTGGTTTCAAAAATTTTCCATCACGTCAGGTTTTCGAGAAAAAAAGATTTAAAAAATTCAAAATGGCGGATCCAATATGGCGGTCGAGGTTTATAAAAATTAATCAGATGTACTTGACCGCCATATTGGAGCCGCCATTTTGAATTTTTTAAATCTGAATGAAGATCTGTAATCAGCGACCCCAAAAACCCCTGAGTAACAATTTTCAAGTTAATCTGATTAATTTTTAAGGACCTCCGTAATGTGTTTCTTTTTCTTTTGCACCCCTTGACATAAACCCACCCCCTACTTTAAGGGTATATGAAAACAATTTGGATTTAGTCTCATTTTAAAGAGCAAACATCAATTGTCAATTTCTAACAATAGCGATAGTTCTAGCACGTCAGTGTTGAGCTCTACAAAGTTTCAAAAATGGCCAAAAACGCTATTTTCTCGAAAACCTGACGTGATGGACAATTTTTGAAACCAGATTCGTGTTTAGCGCGCCAAATGCCTTCGAAAATACCTGAAGTCATCTTATTTGCACAAAAAAAGTCCAAATTTGCAGGGCTGTGTTATTGATCGTTTGCCATTCACATTCATTGTCTTCACTATCATCTTCAATGTTTGATGTACTAGCAGTATTCATGCTAGCTGCCTGTTTTTTGTTTATTGTTTGCTTCAAAATATCAAAACAATGTTTGGAATTTATTTTTACGGTTTTTTTTTATTTTTTTTTTTTGTTTTTGGGTATTGTTTATTTACTTTTTTTTTCTTCTTTACTCTCTTTTATTTTTTAATGATCTTGCGTATGTAATATTATTGTTTTTATTTAATGCAATTGCATTTAACAATGCACATAGGCAAGTGTTTTTTTCTTTTTTATTATAGATCCTATACTGATTTAATTGTTGTTTTTAATAATGCACAAATTGGTTTGAAAATTCAGTCAACATAAAGATAGCACGTCTTATCGCTTTCGCTCTTTAATAACGACTCTGTTTGGTAAGAGTAATTGTGAAAAATGGTTAATTATATACATTTTGTAATAAAATTACTACCAAAATAGGGTCAAGCGGTTTCCGCAGTATAGGGACATGCGATCACAGCTCATACGGAGCCTTTAGCCTCTACCCTATCAAGACCGTTAGTGCGTCACATCCTGCTAGAGGTGGCTCTGCCCTTTGCCAAACACTACGAATCTAGACTGGGGTCTCAATAAACCCTCCGTCAGCCGGGGGTTACCATGGCTGAGACTGACCCCCCTTGGCACGACCCCTTTTACGGTTTTATGGACCATTCTACCCCCATGTTTCTGAACTGACTGTCCTGATCTGGTGGCTGTAGCTTTCTGGAATTAGTTGCGTATGCACGGTAGCACCGCGGTGAAAATTCTAAGTTCCACACATCTCTCGACTGCATCTCACGGTCTGACGGCTGCTGGACCGATCAGATTACCGAACCACCGTCTGAGAACTACTCTCCCCTAATTCTTACTCCAAGCCAAATGCAGTGGGCTATTAGATCCTTTGAACCATTCCAGCCCCCATGACCGTATGGTATTATTCCGGGCGATATCCAACATAGGGAGGAGATTATCCTTCCTTGGCTACTTGCAATCTACAACGCAAGTCTTAGGCTCCTTTATTTTCCTTGGAGCTGAAGAATATCTAGGGTGAAGTCACTTTGTAATTATGTTTCTATTCATTTTGTTTATTTTTATTTTAATTATATATATGGGTGAATACATATATGAATACATTACACGCCTACCGTTTAAAAGAAAAAAAATATTAGATCTATATATTTTTTTTTATATTATAATACTATTAAATAATAACTACTACTATTTGATAATAATACTAATATTTTTCCAATTTCAGATGCTTCTTTAGTTTCTATTGGGAATGCGTCAATGTATTTTGTTAGTTCGCATTGTGCCGTTAGTATATATCTATATCCGTTTGATACTCTTAAAGGACCTACAGTGTCTAATTGTATAAGTTGAAATGGTTTTGTATGTTTGCTAGTAATTTGCATTGGTGCCTTAGTATGTTTAATAATTTTATTTTTCTTACAACTTTCACAATGACTGATAAAATCTTTAATCATTTTATACATATTTTTATTCTACGTACTCCCGCATGACCGCCATATGGGGTTTCACGATATTCTTTTATAATTTCTTCCTGTCTACACTTTTCCAGCATCCTTTCTGGTTGTTTAAATAATATAATTTCTATAGGTTTCTGCCTGCATGTATCTCTATTTTGCATGCTATAATATATTTTAATTAATTTTTCTTCATGTACATATTTGAACATTGAATATTTGTTTATCCCGTAAGACCTTAGTTAACTTCTGCCAGACTGAACCTAAATTCGAGTATGCATTTTCATTACCAGATACTATCACGCGATTACCAAAAATTACAATTATTAAAAATTATAAAAAAATTTAATCTTGGAAAGCCTTTAATTTGTGATAACGAAATACTATAAACATAAAGAGGTTATTAGTCTCCTTGTTATTTTCTCCTTCGTTCGTTTCTGTATTGTCTTGATTAAGTATCTCGGCTACATTACTTTTCTTACAATTTCCATTTAATTTTTCAGTCATTTTTCTTGTCATTATTCATTTTGGCATCATTTCCTTTAAGTCATTGGAATCTATTTTGATTCTTTATAATGTATCGGCGTTAGCATTTATTTTTCCTTGTTTGTATATGATCTCGAAATCGTAATCCATGAGATCTAATCTAATTCTAGTTAGTCTTGATGAAGGGTTTTTCCGGGTGAATAACGATACTAGTGGTCTGTGATCAGTCACTACTTTGAACTTCCTACCGTATAAGTATGGTCTAAAATGAGTAGTTCCCCAATGAATGGCTAAGAGTTCTTTGTCTATTACAGGCTTGTTAATTCCATGTTTATTAAGAGAACGGCTTGAATATGAGATTGGTAAATCAGTATTTATTTCACCTTGTGAAAGTACTGCTCACAAGGCGTAATCTGATGCATCAGTTGTATGAATAAATTCTTTTTTAAAGTCTGGATATTATAATATTGGTTGGTTTGAAAATATGGATTTTAACAATTCAAAGGATTTTTGGCACTTTTCTGACCAGATAAATTTTTGATTTTTCTTTAATAATTCATTGAGAGGTTTAGCAATCTGAGCAAAATTTTTAACAAAACGTCTATAGCAATTACAGAAAGCTACAAATCTTCTTATATCATCTGCATTCTTCGGAATTGGATAAGTTTCAAGTGCTTTACTTTTATTTGGATCTGTCATTATTCCTTTATCTCTAATAAGACTACTTCTGGTTTCAAAAAATTACATTAATTTGGATTTAATTTAAGGTTGTGGGTTTTTAGTCTTCGAAAAACTTTCCTTAAATTATCACTATGGTGTTGTAAAGAACATCCAAAAACAAATTATATCGTCTACGTACATATGTAAATGTATTAGTATCTAAACCTGTTAATGCTATTGTCAACATTCTTTGGAAACTATTAGATGATATTTTCAGGCCAACAGGTAATCTTTTAAATTGATAATGTCCATTATTTGTAGAAAATGCTGTAAGTGGTCTAGATGAGGGTTCTAATTCTAATTGGTGGAAAGAGCTCGTCATATCTAGCGTTGAAAAATATTTTGCTGTTCCTATTTTGTCTAATACATACATCGTCTAGTTGAGATAATGGGAATTTGTCGCTGACTATATTTTTATGTAATTGACGATAATCGACAACTAGTCTCCATTTCTTTTCGTCGTTGTTACTTTTCTTTGAGACTAAAAGTAAAACAGAATTATAAGGACTAACAGATGGTTCAACCAAATCTTCTTCTATTAATTTGCTAACCTGTGTTTTGATTTCTTCCTGCTGTGACTGTGGTAATTTATAATTTCGTGTGTAAACCGGGGTATTGTCTACAGTTTGCAGTTTTTGTTGATAGAAATTATTTGCTGTTAAATGATCTCCTTCTAAATGAAAAATATCTTGGAATTCTTTACATATTTTCTCTATGGTTTGTCTTGCGTTAATGTCGACTGTATCTACACTTAGTAACTTTCTAAATTTTCCCATCTATGCTGTTGTTTATTATTAGTAATTATTTTTTATTATAACCTCTTCGTCTGAAGTATTTTAGATTCTAATGTGATTTGTCCCATGTTATGGAATTATTGTATTACCAATAAAAATATTGCTACCTATTTGTTTTGCGCCTACTACGCTATCTTGTTCAATGTGTAAGTTCTAAGCTTGTATCATTTTAGTTCTCAGTGGTATTGTGAACATATTGAGATTTGCTCTCATTGGTAGAGCGTATTTAGTTTCATTTATTATGATAGCTAATGTGTATGTCTCATAATCTATTTTTTGCCAAATATTTAGTAAAAAATCTCTGCCTAGAATACCATCTGTAGCTATTGGGAATTCTGTATTCACTATTTGATATTCGTCCTAACGGGGAACCTGTAACCCCAATAGGGCGCGTCCCCAGGTGGCGGATAGGGGAATGCTTCCCAGATATGGGTGGTAGGGGATAAATCAAATATCCCCCGCGGACCAACAGGTATATAACCTAGTACCGACGGTTATAGGGAGTGAGCAAGCGGGCTACTGGCCGTCATCATCTAGCGACCGCAATGCTGCTCCGGTTGAAGGCTTGGCCGAGGTACAAGCATAAATGAAATCGAGGAAGTCGCAACAGTAAATGTCTTCAGAAGAAGCAACAGACTCGCACGTTCTCCCCCTGGAACAGTTTTCGAAACACCTACGGGAAGACTCGGACACAGTTTGCGGCAACCTAACGTGGGTTGTACCCAAGAAGAAAATGCCGGTGAATATAACCAAAAGAACCCCGAAACACCACAGGGCAACACATTCGATCCCCAAACAGAGAAGGACCTCCTGAGCTGTAACTCATCTAGACAAGAATTCATACTCAAAATGAAAATAGCAGAAGAGGAAGCATTGAAGAAATGTAAAAGCGTTATTAGAAAAATGAGAACGGCTATAAATAGATTGAGGAATATCAGCATGGACGTGCAAAATGGTGTGTCTAAGTTAGACGAACTATTGAACGTAATTGCAGACTACCGTAAAAACTGGAAAAATGCAGAAAAAGAAATGCAGCTTAGCAAAACACAGCAGAAGGAGACTTCAGATGCTCCAACAATCCAGACAACGAAAAAAAAAGCGAATCGCGTCTAGCCCAGTGGGAACTAATCCCTAGAAGAAAACGTTGAAAAAAGCTAGCGATAGTACAGTGGTCATAGTAGGTACAGAAACCAGACCCGAGGTAGTAGCAGGCAAAAAAACCACAAAAGCCCAAAGGAGAAAACGTCCTAAGAGACCTCAGAACCGACCTGACGCTGTCGTCATTAAACCCAGAGATGGGCACGGCTATGCCGACGTGCTCAAAAATCTGAGAGAAAAAATTAACCCGGAAGAGACTGAAGTGACAGTGCAATCCGTCCAAAAAACAAAGACAGGATCTTTGCTCTTAATAATGGGCAAAGGCGGGAGAAAAGAGGAGTTCCGCGAAGCTATCATAGGTACACTAAAAGAGGAGGCCATAGTACAGAGTATGGAATCGAAGGCCACAATAGAAATACAGGATCTCGCCTCCCTAACGACAGAAGACGAAGTGATAAGGGCCATAAAAAATGTGACCAAATCCGCAGACAAGGATATAGTGGTACGCCTGACGACCACAAACAGCAGAGAGCAGAAAAGAGCTTTTGTGTCGCTACTAGTGACGACGAATATTAATCGGATGGACATACTGTCGTATACGGTACAAGGAGGAAGAAAAGCGCTGGTATCAATGTTTCGAATCGGGCATAAGCAGTGGGACTGCAAAGTACCTGACATTCCTGACCAGGAATGGGTCTATGTATAAGATGCGGTCAAAAGGGCAATAAAATGAAGGAATGTAGGAACCCTTCGAAATGCTGTGTCTTTTCAGAGAGCAAAATCAGAACAACAGATCACATACCTGGATCCCGAAGCTGTAAACGGACCCAAAACAACAGCGGTACGCATTGAGGTTCTTACAAGCTAACATGCACTGAGTCAAAGTGACACATGCTCTCCTGCCACAAATCGTTAGAGAACTGGAAGCCGATATAATCACCATCAGTGAACAGTACACAAAAATGAATACTGGATTATGGTTTGAGGACGAATCGGAAACCAGCGCAATATAGATCCCCTGTCACAGGCAGATTCACATAAGGAGTAGCGGAAAGGGCAACGGTTTTGTCTGGGTCCATATTGGAACCCTTACCCTTGTAAGCTGTTACCTAACCCCAAACGACAATATCTATACATTCCAAGAGAAACTCGACAACATAGAAGATCTCGCAAGGTTTAAGGGAAATAATCTTGTTGTAGCAGGTGACTTCAATTCTCGCGCAATCGAATGGGGATTAAAAATACCGACTCAAGAGGCACAAGAATATTAGAAATGGTAGCACGACTAGGGATGATGAGAGCAAACACTGGCAGTATCCCAACTTTCAGGCGTCCTGGATGCGAGGGCACTATCCCAGACGTAACTTTTGTCTCTGAGGAAATGGCCCATAAGTTAAAGGACTGGAGAGTTCTGGAAATATATACAGCCAGCGACCATCAGTATACATCGTTCTGTTTGAAAGACGATGAATCTGCACACAAGGGGAAAACTAATGGACCCACCCGAAAATTGAACGTGAATAAGCTTAATACAGCAGTAATGCTCTCCGAAATCGACAGACGAGTAGGAGAACTTGGAAGCGAAGCAGACACAAGAACAACAGTCGCCCACACCATGGCGACAATTACAAGATGCTGTAACAGCGCAATGCCAAAAATGAACAAAGGTCTCAAATGGAAACCAGTACACTGGTGGTACGCTTCGATCGAAGAATCCATACGGAACTGCTTACAAACAAGAAGGAGGTATACCAGAGTTAGGCGCAGAGGCGACGCAGAAATAGAGCGTAGTGCAAAAGAAGCCAAAAAACAGCTGAAAACTCGAATACTCAAAAGTAAAAAGGAGAAGTGGAAGGAACTGAGGACCGATATAAACCAAAATCGCTGGGGCCTTGGATTATGGACGAAGACATTATGTACAATATTGTGAGCACACTATTTCCAAGACACGAAATTAGAGAAGATGACATCGAAATAGAGACCAATATCAATATTTCATTGTTCACAACAGTAAAGCTGAAAGTAGCTGCTCGCAGTTTCAAGAACAGAAAGGCACCCGGACCCGATGGCTTTCCAGCAGAGGTCATTAAGGAAATAGCAATGAACCACCCCGATACGTTGCTAAGAATGTATAACAGCTGTCTTAAAGAAGGGATATTTCCAGACGCTTGGAAGAAACAAAAACTTGTTCTCATCAGCAAGGGTAAAGGAGACCGAGAATCGCCATCTTCATATAGGCCCCTGTGTTTGCTGGATTCTGCAGGCAAATTGTTTGAGAGGCTCATGAAGCCTAGGCTTGATTAAATCTTCGGGAGGTCTTTCCACACGACAATACGGATTTCGACCCGGAAGATCTACAATAGGAGCTCTAAAGGAGGTAGTAAGCACAGTCGAAGCTGCCCAGTCTGGGAATCATTATTCGAGACCGGTCGTACTCTAAGCGACCTTAGATATAAAAAATGCCTTCAACAGTTTGAGGTGGACGGACGTGATACAAGCTTTAGAGACAATTTTTAATGTTCCAGCGCACCTGATGAAAGTTATTAGGGATTACCTAAAGAATAGAGAGCTGACATATTATACAAGCCAAGGGCCAAGAAGAATGCAGGTCACTTCCGGAGCGGCACAGGAATACATATTGGGACCAGACCTCTGGAACGCAACTTATGACGAAATCCTGAGAATCGAAATGTCGGAGGATACTTTCCTAGTCGGATACGCAGACGACATTGCGGCAGTCATTAGAGATAGAAACACAGAAGTAGTTCAACGCAGACTACGACAAGTCATGATGCGCACTAAAAACTGGCTGGAATCTCACGGCCTACAGTTGGCCATGCATAAAACGGAGCTGCTGTTACTAACCAGACGACATATTCCGACCGAGATCGAAATAAATATAGGCGACTTGATTATCCCTACGAAGAGATCGATTAAATACCTTGGAATTAGACTGGGCTGACCTACTCAGAGCAAATATAGTATGCAACAGCGAAAGCAGCTAGAATAACAACACAGCTGAGTAGACTGATGTCAAATACTGGAGGACCACTCCCAAGTAGGAGGAAGTTACTCATGGAGGCTGGAAATAGTATACTCCTTTATGGCTCTGAAATCTGGGCTTCTACTTTGAAAACTCGAACCAGAGCTAAAAAACTACTATCTGCGCAGAGAATAGCAGCTTTACTGGTCATATACTCGTATCGCACGGTATCAACACAGCTGGAATGGTTCCCATAGACCTTAAAACAATTGAGCGCCAGATATTTTCAACGCTAGACAGAGCACGACTCAGTCGCAGAGCATAGAAACGATACAGCACGAAGTCTTCTTAAAATGGCAATATCGCTGGGAAAATGAACGGCATGGTAGGTGGACATATAAACTGATTCCAGACATGCAAGTGTGGAAAAACAGAAAAAACGGCGAAGTAGGCTACTATATAACCCAGATGCTAACCGGTCATGGATATTTCAGAGAGTACCTGCATCGCATGGGGAAATGTCGCTCGCCAATCTGCATACACGAGGAGGAGGAAATGTTAGACAATGTCGAACACACTTTTTTCGGCTGCAGTCGCTGGGCCGAAAGACGTCAGGGTCTCGAGGCTGAAATCGGCATTATTAGTGCTACAAACGTCGTGCTAAAAATGACAAACAGCAGAGAAAACTGTAACGCAGTAAAACAATTTGTGCACTATGTCCTGCGAAGGAAAAAATATGACCTAGACGCAGTAGAATAAGAAAAGAGCGGAGCCTGGACGCAGGCTGACAATGATGGAACTGGCACAGCTGCCAAAAAGGGGTCCACCTCGCAGTAATACAACCGTGGTTCCGAGGTGGAATGTTACCCCGGTGAGGAGACAAGGCGGGTTTTTAGTCGGTATACCCAGTAGGAGAGTCCGACATACCATGTATGGTGACGACCTTCATGAATGCATAAAGCTTTTCCCTCCTTCCCGCAAAAAAAAATTGTATGCTTTGTATGCATTGTATGCTTTTATTTCTTTATTTCTTACGCACCTGTATCTATTAAAAATCGTATGAAAAATCCTTCATCAGTTTCGAATGTAACAAAATGTGGTGCGTCCGTATGTGAACTATAAGTTTTTAAGTTATATTCTTTTAATTCCCCTTCATCTTCTTTGAAATTTACACTTGAGGATTGCAGGGGTTTCCTTCGTTTCCCTGTTCCTGAGTAACATGTATTCTTCTTTGATTTCTATTTCGATTATTGTTATTTCTAAAGTCGGTATTTCTGTGATTATAATTGTTATGATTATTGCTATTCTTCTTCTTGGATGATTAATGTTGTTTTTTCTTTGAAATTTGTTAATACTTCTATAACTATTATAATAACCCTGATTATTGTTACTACTTCTGTTGTTATTGTACATATTGGCATAGTTACGTTGTCCTCTATTATTGAAAAGTCTTTTATTCTTATTGAAATGCAATATTGAGTTTTGTTCTGGTATTACTTCCGAGGCTATTTGAAATGCTTCATTTAGACTTTTGGGGCGAGCAGCTAATACCGTGGCTCTGTGGTTCGTTTAAACCATTTTTAAAGGTATTAAGTACCACTTGGTCATTCATTTTAATGACTGTTTCCCTATTTTGGGAACCCAATTCAGCGATCTGTAATATGTTTGTTCTGTTATGTTATTTTTCCTATGGTACTCTTATTTAATTTAACAGCTTTAGAGTAGTAGGCGGCTCTATCTCATGGCAAAGTTAACTGCCGAAGTTATTTGAGAATAAAAACAGGTTGAGTTCTGAATTGATTTTTATTTCAAATATCTGCGGCTTATATACTATTTTTATTCTATGTTTCTTATAATAATCTTAAAATATTTCCCCTACATATTCTATGTTTTCTGATTTTCTTTCCCCTTAATCTATTATTTGTTAATAGTTTAGTGACACAATTATGTCAATAGTAATATCAAATTCATTTGTAATGCATTTCTAGTGACCCATATTTATCAACACAAGCCACTTGAAATTGCATACTCTGCATATTACGGTTTTATTTTTGTGAAGTCACTTTGTAATTATGTTTCTATTTATTTTGTTTATTTTTATTTTAATTCTATATATGGGTGAATACATACATGAATACATTACAGTAGCCGAGTCCACCTACCCTGGGAAACTTGAATTGAGAATTGAACATTTCTCTCCGGATTACTGCAGCGTGTTTCAAGCGGAAGTAATGGCCATCTACCGGGCCGCTCAATGGATCCTCATCAACGGTGCTCTTCTCACCCGCATTCCAATTTTCTGATAGTCACGCTGCCAAAAGATTTTTGTCAAGCTGTATGATTAACTCCACGATCGTTAGGCAGTGTCGCCGCTGCCTCGACCTTCTTTCTAAGCGCTTTGGTATATCACTTGTCTGGGTCCTTGGCACAGCGATATTCCGGGAAACTGCAGAGCCGACAAGCTCGCTACAGCTTGCAAACTCCTTCCGGAATCCTGGTCAATCGACTTGGGTATGACACTTACCTCGGTTAAATTGGCCATTGGTCTGAAATTATTTCGGGACACCAACCTATCCTGGGTCAATTAGTGTTGTTATATGGTAATCTTTTATTTTAAAAACAGTGGCAACACTTTTTAATAAATACTCATTCTTGAATTTAATCATAAAATATCAACACGTTTGTTAAAATGCTTGTATAAAAATATAAAGAAATATCAACAAGTTATGTGCCCAGATCATCTAAGGCACTAAGATGGAGGAAATGAATGTCAAAGTTATTAGCATTGGAAAATATGGTTTTGAGGTTTGGTGTTTTCAAGTGAAGGCTCTTTTGGAAAGTATAAATGCTTGGAGTATTGTTGATGGTAGTGAAGTTAGACCGGCAGATAATAATAGTGGCGTGCAGAAGGATTTTGATCTGAGATGTGGTAAAGCAAAGAGAATTTTGATTTCATCATTGGAGCCGTCTGAATTAAGAAATATTTTGAATTGTGAGACTTCCAAGGAAATTTTTGATAAATTATGTTCATTATATCAGCAAAAAGACGAAACACAGCTGCAGTTTCTAATGCAAAAATTTTTTAGGTTAGAGTTAACATGTCACGCGAAAGATTTTTTGGCAGATATTGAATCACTTTTGGCGCAGATTAAGGCACAAGATGAAGACATCAGCGAAACAATGGTAATTAATAAAATTATTTCGAGTCTCCCTGAGGCATATTCTAATTTTAGTACAGCGTGGGAAAGTACAACAGCAGCTGAAAGAAATTTGAATAATCTGACCAGCCGACTTCTTAAGGAAGAAAGTAAATTGAATAAGACACCTCGTCAGTTGCCTGTGGTAATGGTCCGTTTACAGTGCTACAAATGCAAGGGTGATCATAAGATTAAAGACTGTCCAGCGATGAAAAATATTAATTGTTTTAGCTGTAATAACTTTGGTCATATAAGCAGATATTGTAAAAATAAATTCAAAGGAGGTAATAGGCAACAACAAAATGGTAGTGGTGGTCGCAGAAATGCAAAAATTGGTAATGCAAATTGTGCTGACTCTAGTCCGATTATTTTTAATTGTGAACTCGCAGGAAGTGAATGTAATGTAACCAGTAATAATTCATAAATTCATTTTAGATTCTGGTGCTTCAAATCATATGGTGAATGAAAGATGGTTTAAATATATGAACAATATACGTAAGTTTGAACATCAGACAAAGATAACGATTGCGAAAGAGGGTGAACATTTAATTTGCGAAAGCCATGGAAATCTGTTACTTAATACTGGTGGTGGTCCAATGTATTTGACTGAGTAGTATGTTTGTGGGGTTTCTGGAATGCTTTTTCCATAAAAAATTTGGTGCATGCATAGCTGTAAAAGAGTAAAAACATTGCAGAATTGTGAAATGAATTGTGTGCGATCGCTCTTTAGGTTTGTAGCATGTATTATGAAAAGGTAATGATTTTTAATGTGTATGTGTGTGTGTGTTAAAAGTAGTATGTTTGTGTACCTTCGGGATCACTTTTTCCATTCAAATTTGGGATCATCCCTACGCTACAGCCGGTCATTTTCGGTTAGTCGATAGGTTTGTAACATGTATTGTGGAAAGGTAATGCTTTTTAATGTTTTTTTATAGCTTTAGGAGCTAAAGGTTGGGAATCTTCGAAAGACATTGTTAGTCCGGCCTACCAATGTGCACGATTCGCCGCAAGACTTACTCTCGGCTTGCTAAACGCATACGTACTAAACCCAACCTAGTTCGTCACACTTCCATTAAGTCACCCCCCCCCCCCCCCCCGGGACCACAATCAAGTATTACATCGGGGGAGGTAAAGATTCAGCGAGTGCTGCTATCCATTTCTGCTGTTCTTGCTCTCTCTATTATCCTCTGTTGTACTAGAACTTCCTTCGCCAATAAACATACCGCGTTCCAGTTTTCGCGCGATGTTAACATCAGGTTAACCACGTCGGACCTCCCAAGTTGGACATTATCCGCGCGAGTGCGCCCGTTGCCGCCGCACACTTCCTACTAATATACGTCAGGTGCTCCTTGAATGTGAGTCTGTTGTCAATCATAACTCCTAAGTACTTGATGGACTGCTTCGATGTTATCCTTTGTTCGCCGACAGTTATGGTGATGTATTCCATTTTCTTCCTACTGCTTACTAATACGACATCCGTTTTATGATCAGCAAGTTTCAGACCTATACTCGCGATCCAGCTTCTAACTCTGGTAACTGCCGCATTGGACGTTCGTTCCAAATTATCAAGGTGTTTACCCCTCACCACGAGGGCTATATCGTCCGCAAATCCGAATATTTGTGCGCCCGTAGGAAGCCTAAGCCTCAGTACACCATCATATATGGCGTTCCATAGTATTGGGCCCAGCACCGAACCCTGTGGTACCCCTGCTGTTATAGCGTATGACTTTCTGCCTTCGTGTGTATCATACAAAAGTACCCTATCCTTAAAGTAGTCCACTATGAGTTCCATCAAATATCCAGGAACGCTCCTCTCATCAAGTGCAGCCAGGGTGGCGTCCCAATCTGCCGAATTGAATGCGTTTTTGACGTCCAGGGTGATGATTGCGCAATACTCCTTATCACCTTCAAACCAGCGGTCACCGCTGATGGCCTCTTTCGCTACGGTCATGAACGCCTCCATTGCGTCCACTGTGGAGCGCCCTTTTCGGAAGCCAAATTGGCGATCCGACAGGCCGTCTCTCTCCAATATCGTTTAGAGTCTTCTACATATTATCTTCTCCAGCAGTTTACTTACGGTATCGATCATACAAAGTGGGCGGTAACCTGTTGCATCCTGCGCACCGTTGCCCTTCGGGATGAGAACCAACCTCTGTCGCTTCCATATCCTTGGCAATTTCCTCTCCTGAAAGCATGTATCAAATAATTTCCTAAACACCTCAACGTTGTTCTCTATAGCCACCTTAAGTGCGACGTTTGGGATTCTATCAATTCCCGGAGCCTTCCTGAGTTTCATTTCCTGACTTCAGGAATGTCATCGTGCGACATACTGTCTCGCACAGCATACGTGATCTCGGCCCTCTCCGGAAAGAGGCCTTCAACAATCGACTGCAGCTTCTCCGCGCTTTCCGTGGCCGGTGGTCGAAAGAAATTCAGCTTCCTCATTACCACATTATATCCCGTTCCCCAGGGATTTTCATCCAAATCGGCACACATTTCCCTATAGCACCTTCGTTTGCTCCTGTCAATGGCCCAGTTAAGGTTGGCTCTGAGCACTTTGTATCTTTCCCGAAGTTCTATGAAGTCATTGCGACCCCTTGCTCTCTGGAATATCCTCCGCGCTCGATTACATTTCCTTCTTAATTCAGCTATCTCCGCGTTCCACCAATAAACGTGTTTCCTGCCCGGCAGGTGAGACTTCCTCGACATAGACGCGCTGCAGGCTTCCGTTATGCAACGCATAAGTTCCACCGCCATATTGTTTGCGCTTCCGGCCACCCGAATGTCGCCCATCGCGAGAACAAAGGTTTCCTCATCAAAAGTAGAGTCCCTCCACAAGGGATTAGGAGGGGCGGCAGTAATGGGGTTCACTGCAGCACATTCCTGGATTTCAAAAATGATCGCCCGATGGTCGCTATGAGTGTAGACATCGGACACAGTCCAATTCGATGTCGTCGCCAGTGTATCGCTGATGAATGTTAAGTCAATCTTAGAACTCCTTCCATTTCTCGAGAATGTATCAATCTCACCTCTTTGGTTCGTGTACGCTGAACCCCATTCCACTGCCCATGCATTAAAGTCTCCGGCAATCACCACGGGTCTTAGATTTCTGGCTTCGCGAACGATGTCGTCCAATCCGAGTCTGTACTCCTCCATTGATAAGCTGGGGGGAGATAACAGCTGAATAAATGTACCCCATTAACAGTACATTTCACAAAGCCTTCTCTCTTGCTGTCAACATTTACCACAGGGAATTTACCGCATGACCATATCGCTGCCTTGTTGCATTTACTGGTAGCTCAACGCTGATTGTCAGGTGCCATATAGTGTTCACTCAAAATCGTAAGGTCTGTTTTCTGCTCCCGGACTGTCTGCTTAAGAAGCTCCTGCGCCGCTTCGCAGTGGTTCAAATTTAGCTGCAAGATCCTCATTTTCCTCTGTTCATCATCCTCCGCCGAGCTGCCAGGTACTGTGGACACTTAGGTCCCCCCGTGACATGTTTTGAGTCCGCATTACGATCGCTCCTACAGAGTAGGCAGTGAGGGTCACCGCTACAAGTTTGGCAAGGTGGTCTTGCCCTCCGCACTTGAAGCAGTGTTTTGACCAATCACTCCTACTTCGGCAATTTCCAGCTACGTGCCCGAATTCTAGGCATTTGTAGCATCACCTTGGGACAACTTTCCTCATTAACCGGCAAACTGTCCACCCGACACGCAGTTTGCTTACCTCTTCGGCCCTGCTAGCCAGCTTCGTTGGTATTACAATTATTGCCGTCCGGGTACCCCCTGGAGCACTTTTTATCGTCCTGATAGCCGATGGGTGTAATTTTCCTATTTATTCTCTCCAAGCGGTTATTATTTCCTCTTCCGTGGTAACCTCGTCCAGGTATCGCAGTTCAAATGTTGTCTCCTGAGTTATCGTCCTGACCTCTATATCATCGGACAATATGGTCTTCAATTTGGGTTGGTGAGTTTCTGTAGATGCCTCGGCCGATCTTCTAAATTCCAGCAGAATTTCACCCTTTTGTGTTTTCTTAACAAGGTGAACGTCTTGGCCAACTGACTTAAGCTCCGGGGCATTCCTAACCTTCCTCAGGATGTCTGCAAATGAGAGCTTCTCCGTAGGTTTTATTATCATTGCATCCGGCCTTGGGGGCTTTTTGCGCTTCCTTGTCTTGAGCAGCCAATCATTGGGCTCTGTGCTCATTTCTTCAGCATCCCGATTTATTACACCTTCAGTAGTACTTTCTGCTCCTTTCTTCGTATCATTGCCTCCAATTTTTGAAGTTGGGTCAATTGATCCCTCCAGTTGAATTGGTCTGGTGCTCTTCGGAGGTGTTCTCCTAGGTTTTCCCAATTCTTCTCTCTGCCTCTTGGAAACACAAGGTGTCTGCTGTTGAAGGCTCGTCTGCGTGCTTCTATCATTGGTTCTGATCCTTTTCTCTTGTTCCGCAACTTTATCCTTAGCGGCTTGCTGATATAGTGACGATATAGAAGCCACTAAATCGCGCATAGCTTGGTGTATGGACCTCCTTCCTCCGCCCATCATCTCAATGAGCACAGAAATTTTATCGCCTAGTTTGGTGAAATCATCCACCTCTTTTCCAGGATCCTTCTTTCTCTGCAACTCCGGGGGTGACGAGCGTGATCGCTCGCCGTTCTGCTTCAACGGTGGTGAGTGGAGTAACCTCGAAGCCCTTCGGAAAGGATTCAGAAAAGGGCTGTCCTGCTGGGTCTCCTTTGAACCTTCGGTGCCGGCTGGAGAAGTAGCGCCTGTAGGGTTTTGTGAAATGTTCTTTATGTATTCCATTCTATTGGGTCCCAACTTGGAGCCGTTATCTTGGATTCGTTGTGTAGTTACCCTTGTTGTGGTCCCATGGTTATCTTTGCAATGTAGGGAGGCCATGCGAGGGTTGACACAAGTCCTCATGAGAGCTTGTGTTTAGAGCCAGAACGGGAGCTAAACAGAAGAATTACTTAACTGCCCCTACACCCCAACTCAACAGGACGAGTCCAAGATCGTTCTCCAAGGCTTGCCAGGTTTTAACGGGACGGAGACAGATAGTGTATTAGCCTGAAAGCCGTTTGTACCAGATTTCACTCCAGCACATATTGGTAACAGAATACCCCATCCGCCAGCCCATGTCATCAAATCATAATTTTTCAGCGTAGTCCAGTATGCCATAATCAGAATCTTACTAGTATCAATTCTGATGCCTATACGACTAGGCTCCGATCGTCCACATCCATTAGGAGCGTGCTCACACGCATGCCGGTCTGTGATTCCCACGGTGCTAACGTGATACCACGGTAGTTCAATGCTTTGAGCGGCATTGTTTCGCTTTGAAGCGTCAGTGTCATTGGGTATATGCTAGACTTTTCATCCGCACCCTCTACTTCTGCCCTCCCATTTAGTCGCCTTTTACGACAAGCAGGGAACCACTGTGGTAGAATTCTAACCCGCTACCACACGGGTATGCTTTTAATGTGTGTGTGTGTGTGTGTGTTATAGTTGGTTGAGTGATAGGTATGTAACATTTGTTAGAGAGGGTTAGAGAGGGTAGGGTTATGCAGGATGATTGTGATACGTTTATGACGGTTGTTTTATGGCTTCATATTTTTGTTTTGAAAAGTAAGCTAAATATTTTTTAGGTATGTAACATATATTAGAGAGAGATGTAGGATTATGTAGGGTGATTGTGATGGGTTTATGCCGGTTGTTTAGTTTATTCAATGCAAAACGTATATCAAGTTACACACTGTTTGGCGCGTGTAGGCAAAAAAATATTTCATATATTTTTCATTACGATATTTGATCTGCTAAATTCTCATGCTTTACATATACGTGCGATTAATGTTGGAATAAAAAATGTTTACTTTGTTTTATTTTTATAAAAGTGCATTTATTAAAAGTTAAAAACATATAGTCACAGTTTATTCAATGCAAAAAGCATATCAAGTTACATACTGTTTTTGGCGCGTGTAGGCAAAAAAATATTTCATATGTTTTTCATTGTGATATTAGATCTGCTGAATTCTCACGCTTTACCAGGTGTGATTAATGTTGAAATAAAAAATGTTTAATTTGTTTTATTTTTATATTAATATTTTTATTGGGAAAATAATATTATTCTAAAACTTATACTAAATACATTTCTTAGGATTATAATTAAATTTTATTAAAAGTACAGTTCTTACATTCCAATACATAATAGAAATTTATTATTTTACTTGATTCACCTTCTACGTATGAATTCTCACGCTTTGCATATACATAGGTGTGATTAATGTTGAAATAAAAAGAATGTTTAATTTGTTTTATTTTCCATAAAAACTTGGGAGCATACATTGCTGTAAGAGATTGTATTCATTATTTTATTTTTTTGTTTGATTTAATGTTGAATAAATAGAAATATAGTTGAACGTGTTCTTGTTGTGCAAAGCTGGGAGTTTTTGAAATTAATTAACTTTTTTCATACAAATTTGGGAGCATGCATAGCCGTAAAATACTGTGTTCTTTATTTAATTTTTTTTATATAATTTAAAATTTTTTTTATTGGAAAAATATAATTTTAATAAGGAATTTTACAGTACGGTTTTCTTGTTTTGAAATATAGTTTTATTGGAAAAATAGTTTATTGTTTTGGTAGCATGATCACGTTGCAGCATAATTATTTTCCCATCAAATTGTTCGTAATTGGAGCCGGTGCAGGTGTGAAGCAAAAATATGTCGTTAACTTGTACCAGTGTTGCAGAACTGAAATTTTGAAATGGTACTGAATTATAACTGAAAAAGGATGCTTTTGCATCAAATAGTACTTTTGTAAAATATACATACGTACAGCCTTCAATCAGAATTACGACCTAATCACACCACTTATTTATTTTGTTTGATAATCCATTAATAGTTGAAAAGCACAAGACATAAAATATGTAATAATAAAAAATACTGAAAGCGTAGCGGGGATACAGCGGTATTTTTGAAATAAAAAAGGACTGAAAAAAGTACTAAATTTATCAACACTGAAATCATATGTAATGAGATTTGGAATAATGTGTTTTCTTCAGACGAGTCAAAATATATCATTTTAATTTATACGGATGTACTTTAGTATGGAGGAAAAAGAAATGAAGTGCTCGATCTCAAGAAACGGCTAAACGTGGTGGTGGTACTATAATGTGTATCGTCACCAAGCGCAGACAATTTCGAATTTATTGTGAAAACAATGAATTAGAGAGACTATTTTTAAAGAACAAATTCATAAAAAGTTGGGAAGAACTAAGAATTTCTAATGGTCATTACTTCCAACAACTCAATGAACCCAATATTACGGCTGCTAATGTGAACATGTGATTTACCTACCAGAGTCCTCACAGGCACAAAGTTCCGATATGACTCCAAGAGACTATTTAGGAGATCATTTGGAAGAAAGGTTACAAAAGTTACCCGAAATACTTGTTCATGAGTGCATGGCGACAAATGAATGGTACATTGAATGCCATTTATGTTAAATGGTATACTTGACCTACTAAATAACATTTTTATATATTAGGCCTTTGAATTTTAAATTTACTCTGAATTCTTGTTAGGGGCACCTACACTTTTGCGGTGCTCAAATAAGGAGTCAGCAGAAACTTTTTCTTATTTTTTTCTTGTTTGTGAAAAAGATTAAAAATTTATTTGTTTTATAATAAAACAGAAATAAATTAATATAATAAGTATAAAAACTTTAATTATTTATACGAACTTTTGCTATAAATACATGAAATTGCTAAAATATATAGCCGTACTAAGACTTCTGCTGTCCACTGTATATGATAGAAAAGTTTTCATTTTCAATAATTGAAGTTAAGTATTCTATTACTTCTTTAGGAGTAGTCCGCATGTAACAGGATTTGCAATAAAACCGTGCATATAGTTTTAATGTTATTTGAAAAAATCAATTATAATAAAAATAGTTGTGGTTTCAGAATTTACCACATGTAGAAGGAATGAATGATTCTCAAAACTAATATTATCATCTTGAAATGATTCGTATATATAATCATTCATTAATGTATACTTATTTAATTTATTCTTATTGTTGCTTTCAAGTTTTTCAATTACACGATTTAAAGGTTTTGTTATAGGTTGAAATGTATCTTCTAATATATTTACCCTATCTGTATTATTAAATTTAATATTTTTTAATTTTACTGGTTTTTACAATATCCTTTAATAAGTTATTATTATTATTATTATTATTATTATTATTATTATTATTATTATTATTATTATTATTATTATTATTACTATTATTATTATTATTATTATTATTATTATTATTATTATTATTATTATTATTATTATTATTATTATTATTATTGTTATTATTATTATTATTATTATTATTATTATTATTATTATTATTATTATTATTATTATTATTATTATTATTATTATTATTATTATTATTATTATTATTATTATTATTATTATTATTATTATTATTATTATTATTATTATTATTATTATTATTATTATTATTCATATTTATTTGTTTGTAATGACCTGCTTACAATCTGCTTATGATGTGGTTCAGATCTGCTAACAATCTGCTTTGTAACTGTTTACAATATGTTCTCTGCTTATAATACGGTCACTATCTGCTTATGATCTGGTCCCTATCTGCTTATGATCTGGTCACTATCTGCTTATGATTCATTTTGTTGTTATTTAAAACGTATCTCATAACTGTATAAAATTATCAAATCCCTTACGCTATCTTCCTTTATTCAATTCATCATCTTTACTAACAACAAGAAATCCATACTTATCTTTCCAAAATCTATTACATATGTATATCTACAAATTGATTAAATGACATATCACCAATAACGTGATCATTATATATGTATATGATATAATTCATATAATATATATATATATATGTATATATATATATAATGTTAATATTGTCCGTTATTACGTCCGTCGTCATTTGGTAGATTTAAACCTCTGCATTTCCGCCCAAATGTTAATTTCATTCCTTAAAAACTCTTCCAATATTTGCTAACGCAACATTTTAGTAGTATGTTTATGTACCTTCGGGATCAATTACTCCATACAAATTTAGGAGCATGCCTACGCTACAGTCGGTAGTGTCGGTTAGTCGATAGGTTTGTAACATGCAATATGAAAATGTATGTACGAATGATTGGACGGACCGAATGAGTGTGTGCAACATGTAATGTGTATGATCGTTTTTTTTTTTAATAGTAAATTCTTGACACGCTCATGATCACAGGTAGAAGAAATATAAATATAAACTAATAAGAAAGGGTAGGTTGGTTGTGCGGTTGTTTTTAATTTGATGCGAAAGAAATGTATAGTTGTGCCTGTGGGTTTTTTTCACGCATAAGTATAAGTAATATCTGTTCTCACATAATTGAATTTACTGATTGATCTACAACACCCCAGAGTATAAATAGACTTGTTTTAAGGATTTAGAATGTTTTTTAGTTTTACTGTTTTAAATATATCGTGCTTTCTACAATCTGCATCCAATAAATTATTCCTTTATTTCCTTTATTCTTGCTATTCGGTTTGAAGTTTTGTGTCAGGTCCACAAAACTGAAAACCAGGTGGATGTAATTCAACATATAATTTGTTTATTAAGTTGTCTACAAATCTTCTTCCAATCTTACACTGATTAGGTTTTTTTCTTTTGACTGTAGTTTATAACCATATTTTTCATTACTTTCATACCTCTTCGCATGAAACACTACACTAGCTATATCAGCTACACCAGCTATACTAGCAAGCTATATCAGCTATACCAGCTATACCTGCTATACCAGCTATATCAGCTATACCAGCTATACTAGCAAGCTGTACAATCTGTACTAGCTATACTAGCAAGCTGTACTAGCTACACTAACAAGCTATACAATCTGTACTAGCTATACTAGCAAGCTGTACTAGCTATACTAGCAAGCTATACAATCTGTACTAGCTATACTAGCAAGCTGTACAATCTGTACTAGCTATACTAGCAAGCTTTACTAGCTATACTAGCAAGCTATACAATCTGAACTAGCTATACTAGCAACCTATGCAATCTTTACTAGCTATACTAGCAAGCTGTACCAGCTATAGCAGCTACATCAGCTATATCAGCTATACCAGCTATACCTGCTATACCAGCTATATCAGCTATATCAGCTATACCAGCTATACCTGCTATACCAGCTATATCAGCTGTACCTGCTATACCAACTATATCAGCTATACCAGCTATACCTGCTATACCAGCTATATCAGCTATACCAGCTATATCAGCTATACCAGCTATACCTGCTATACCTGCTATACCTGCTATACCAGCTATATCAGCTATATCAGCTATACCAGCTATACCAGCTATATTAGCTATACCAGCTATACCTGCTATACCAGCTATATCAGCTACACCAGCTATACCTGCTATACCAGCTATATCAGCTATATCAGCTATACCAGCTATACCTGCTATACCAGCTATATCAGCTACACCAGCTATACCTGCTATACCAGCTATATCAGCTATACCAGCTATACCAGCTATATCAGCTATACCAGCTATACCTGCTATACCTGCTATACCTGCTATACCAGCTATATCAGCTACACCAGCTATACGTGCTATACCAGCTATACCAGCTATACCTGCTACACCAGCTATATCAGCTATACCAGCTATACCTGCTATACCAGCTATATCAGCTATACCAGCTATACCTGCTACACCAGCTATACCAGCTATATCAGCTATACCAGCTAACCTGCTGTGCCAGCTATATCAGCTATACCTGCTATACCAACAATATCAGCTATACCAGCTATACCTGCTATACCAGTTATATCAGCTACACCAGCTATATCAGCTACACCAGCTATACCAGCTATACCTGCTATACCAGCTATACCAGCTATATCAGCTATACCAGCTATACCAGCTATATCAGCTATACCAGCTATACCTGCTATACCTGCTATACCAGCTATATCAGCTACACCAGCTATACCAGCTATACCTGCTATACCAGCTATATCAGCTATACCAGCTATACCTGCTACACCAGCTATACCAGCTATACCTGCTACACCAGCTATATCAGCTATATCAGCTATACCAGCTATACCTGCTATAGCAGCTATATCAGCTACACCTGCTATACCAGCTATACCAGCAAGGACGAAGACTAAGCTAGAAGAAGTGGATGGTACCTGCAACAATTATTATCAACGTGCTGACAACATGAAGACCTACTTGTAAGCCTTAGAAATAAGAATTTGTTTTATTTTATTGAGATATTTAAAGATTTTTTAATTAGAAATTAGTTTCATGTCATTAAATAATTTTCATAAAATGATTTTTGATTCCAATTTTTTTTGAGTGAATATCTTCGTTTTAACACTTTTCGGATAGAGTACCATAGGGTGGCTTTAGAGTTTTGTGGTTCTTTTGATATTCTTTGGAAATTTCTGAGAGGTTTATGGACACTGCTGAGATGATAAGGAGATCCGAAGAACTCTCAGCTAGGATAAGAGCATTGACAATTTCTGACAGACAGAGGACAGACGCGGTAGGAAGTAGCAACGGAATGGACGCGGCGAATTTGGGAGTACTCCTGGACACTGCCATTAATCAGGCTGTCCAAAGGACTAAAGAGGAGCTTCAGACCACTATAAATAATTTGACAGCTAGAGTTGATAGTTTGCAGCCACCGTCCGCTGTCGAGGAGTAAAGGGAGATAGAGCTGAGGCTTGGGGTACAGTGTGACGAGACTCTGGATATAGTCAAGTCAGTACCTGAATTCGGGGATGAGTCGCGAAAATATGTCTCTTGGCGGCAGGCCGCCATCACGGCACATAAGCTGTTCGAGCCTTACTGTGGTAGCTCGAAATACTATCAGGCTGTGGCAATCCTGCGGAATAAGGTCACAGGAAGCGCGGACGCTGCACTAAGCACCTACAATACGGTGCTTAATTTCAAGGCCATCGTGGCTAGGCTGGACTTCATTTATATGGACAAGAAGTCCATATTTACATTGGAACAGGAACTCCCACGCTCAGGCAGGATCGGAGGTCTATTATTCAGTTCTACGATGAGGTAGAACGGAAGCTATTTGCCATTGTCAACAAGGTCATGATGTCCTATGAAGGGGATGATGCCTTAATCAGGTCGCTTAACCAAAAATATCGAGACGACGCATTGCGGGTTTTTGTCTCTGGACTTAGAAAACCGTTGTGCGATACACTATTCTCTTGCAAGCCTGCAGACTTACCGACTGCGTTGGCTCTGTCCCAGGCGTTAGAAACTAACCAAAATCGATACCACTTCGCAGCTGTCTATAATCATGGTCTAAATAACAATTCACAAAATGCCTTGTCTCAAATTTCCCCAAGGCAGAACCAGCAAAATACTAGACAAAATCTTTTCAACCAGCAGCTGACACGCCCACAAGCCCCTCCTGGCTATTCCGTGTAACTGAATTTGCCACATTTTCATAATCGGACTCAGCAACCGTTCAATCAGACGCAACGTTACAATACCACAAATTCTAATTTCAGGTCCCACCCAAATTTTCGCGCTTTCATGCCGAATTCAGCTCAGGACATGAACCAACAAGGGTTCAACCCTACGTCGACTTCCCAGCCAGTCGACACTGATGTAAGCATGCGAACAGTGCCAAGTAACAGATTTCAGGGGTTCCATACACAGAAAAGGGACATAACATCCGATAAACAGATTCCCAGAAAGATCCAAAGAATCAACAATCTTGGCCATGAGGTCATACAGAATGAATTTTCTGTGGAGGTTCACGATTATCGGGGAAATCCCGATATTCAGCCTTATCAGAGTTTTTTGGAGAATCAGACTCATGCAGATCCAGCCTTTGAGGATGAAATAAATTTTTTAGAGGAGGCTCAGTACTCCCCTACGTCGAAAGAATGATAGGCGGTAAAAATATAAAACTCCTGATTGACACTGGCGCATCGAAAAGCTATATTACAAACCTTACCGGACTCAAAAACATAAACAAATTAGAAATCCCATTTTTAGTAAAATCTATTCACGGAGCTGATTTGGTGAATAGAAAAACATTAGTTAATGTTTTTGGTAAAACTGAGACTTTTTTATTCTTCCAAACTTATCCCTTTTTGACGGTATAATTGGATACAGCTTCATAAAGGGTATAAAGGGAGTTATCGACACCGAACACGACATCATCTACTTTGAGTTTGGTCAAGAAAAACTAAAGTACCTCGGCCTAGACACGGTCAATGCTTTGGTGAGGGATATTGGCATTCCAAAAGGCGTCGAACAAGTATTTTTCGAAATAATAAAAACTCTGTCGTTTTTGCAAACCCAAACGAAGCTCTACCGCACAACACTAAAATTTTAGCTACAATTAGGACCATAGACCAAAAGCCAATATATTCAAGGTAGCAGTCATATCGCATCTCAATGATAGAGTTTGTTAATAAAGAGGTGAAAGAACTTCTAAAGAACGGCATAATAAGACCATCTCGCTCACCTTACAATAGCCCAGTTTGGGTTGTCGATAAAAAGGGTCTGGACGAAAATGGCAAACCCAATAGACGTCTGGTTTTTGACTTTACTAAGCTTAACTCTAAAACCAATCCAGACAAATACCCAATACCTGACCCGTCAATTATCTTATCAAATCTTGGAAGATCGAAATTCTTCACAACTTTGGATTTAAAGAGTGGGTTTCACCAAATTAATTTGGCTGAGCGTGATCGCGAGAAAACTGCTTTCAGTGTAAATAACGGGAAATACGAATTTTGCCGTTTGCCATTTGGGCTTAAAAACGCACGTAGTATTTTCCAAAGAGCGATTGACGACGTTTTGCGTGACGAAATAGGGAAATCCTGTCATGTTTACATCGATGATATCATAATATCCTCTGACTCTGAGTAGAAACATATTGATGATATCGACAGAATTCTGAAGAAACTTTACCACGCAAATATGAGGGTAAGTAGTATGTTTATGGGGTTTCGGGATCAGTTGCTCCATACAAAATTTGGTGCATGAATAGCTGTAAAAGAGTAAGAACATTGCAGAATTATGAAATGAATTGTGTGCGATCGGTGTTTAGGTTTGTAACACGTATTATGAAAAGGTAATGCTTTTTAATGTCTATGTGTGTGTGTGTGTGTGTTAAAATTTGGGAGAATGCATATCTGGAAAAGAATTAAATCATTTTAATTTTCAATTTTTCCATACAAATTTGGAATCATACCTGCTTATTCTTGTTCATTTTATTTGTATTCCTTTTTAAACGAATGATTGGACGGACAGAATGAGTGTGTGCGTAACATATAATGTGTATGATCGTTTTTTAATAATAAATTCTTGACACGTTTTACTCCTTATGATTTTTTTGTATACAGAATGTACACCTGTATGATTGTTGTGTGTTTTTTATTTTTTGTATGATTTAATTAGAACGATCTTTAATTTTAAATGTGATAAGAAAGAGATGAACACCTGCATGATCGATTTTTTTTGGGATAATAAATAACATCGTATACCTAAGTAGAAACATGAGTGTACATGTTCATTGTATTTGTATTGCTTTTCAAATGATTGGACGGACAAAATGAATGTGTGCACGTTCTTTTGAGATAATTGTGAAGAAATAGAAATATAGTTGTACGTGGTGTTGTTGTTGTTGTGTTATAAGGATTTTTAAATTGATGAGAAAGAAATGAATAGTTGTGCCTGTGGGTTTTTTTTCACGCATAAGTAGAATATCTGTTTTTACATAATTGAATTCACTGATTAATCTACAACATCCCAGAGTATAAATAGACTTGTTTTAAGGATTTAGATTTTTTTTAGTTTTACTGTTTTAAATAAATAAAATTATACAATAATGAGATTAATTAAAACAAATTAGGTTTTATTTTATTTGATTTTTTTCTTAGGTATGTATATTTTATTTCAGATTTTTACAGATTCGAATTTAAAAATACGTTTATAAAGATTAAATAGCTTAAGTGTTAACAAATATTGTGTATAGAATGTTTGACATCGACAAATGTTGAAAGATTGTGAATAAGTATTTTCACAGTTAGATCTATGTATAATATTATTAACACATAAAAATGTATTACTTATTTTCGAATGTTGCATATTCTTAGTTCATTGATAAGACTTAAAAATTAATCTATATGCTCTTTATCAATCTGATTACTATGTTTTGTTAATAAATAGCTCTTCCAATTCAGCTGATGTTACCATTTTTGTTCCCCTTCTTTAAAAAGTTAATAGCAGGTTATGTTAGTGCGGGGCGATGTACTCTGAATTATTTCATTTCAATTTATATTTATTGAATACAAATTTTAAACACAAGTGCCCACAATTAAATGTATTAAATTTTTGTTTTCGTTCCTAATTATATTCAATAGGAAATTTTAAGTAGTTGACAATCTCAAGTGGTGGTTGTAAGTTTCCAAAGCTATCAAAGTATTATTTATAGTTGTGGTTTTTATAATATGCTACCCAATGTGTTCCCATACCATTTGAATCATCTAAATTAACAATACCGCATTCGTGTTTGAATGGTTTTTTAGGTAAAGAATCACGCATGAAAACACCCCTAAAATGTTTGAGATGTCTTCCATATTTATAGTTATAGTTAATAGTTTTTTGGAGCTGGACTATAGTAGAGACCATATCCAGTTTTATATAGTTTGAGGTACAACCCTTTACCCATTGTAATTGATTCCATATATCTCTTATGACGGTTAGCTTCCGCCAATTGTTCTTTTCCATTTTTGATAGCATTTACTGCTTTGATAATAGCGGATCTTCCACTAGCCAAACCACCAAGCACTGACAATGCTGTTAGTACGGGAATAAGTGGAAGAAATCCTCCAATTTTCGGTACAGGTATAACTCTCGGTATTATAATGTCTGCTCGCTTTTTCCCTTTAAAATTTGAATGAATAGCCTTTTGAGCTATTTTAACAGCATCATTTATATCAAGGGGTTTCTGTTCTTTCAATTGTCTTAAAGTTTTTCTCACAGTAGCTGTGAATAATTTCTTATTACACTTATTCATTTTTCCTTTTCTCATTCTTTTTGAATTTTTTCTTTTCTTATGTCTCTGCTCCTAATCCAAATTTCACTTTAGCTTTCATAGCGTTTGTCACAAACCACGCGTTAGCACGTTCTTTAATATCGATATCTTTAGATTTAACTCGTTGCCAGGCTTTTTCAGCTAATATTTGATCTGCTTGATGTCTTGTGTCTATATCTTTTGATTGTGAATATGCAATATCATGCTCTCTACAAGCTGCGTCTAACAAGTTTATACCCTTATCTCCTCTTGCTAAACGTTTTTCAAGTTTTGTACCAGGTCCACAAAACTGATAACCAGGCAGATGTAATTCAACAGGTACTTTATTTATTAAGTTGTTTACAAATCCTCTTCTCATCTTACACTGGCTGGGGTTTTGTTTTGACTGTAGATTATAACAAATTTTTTTTCGTTACTTTTATATCTCTTCGCAAAAATAGCTGAAATCAAGACAATTTATATGATTTCGGTATGTTGTATTTTTTTTATTGATATTTTTGATATTGATTTTGATCTGCTTTGTATCTGATCACGATATACTTTACATCTGATCACGATCTACTTTATACCCGATATCAATCTTTTTTGGTTTTTGGTTTTGTCTATTTTTTTTTGTCATTTTCATGTTTTAGATAAACGTGTTCTACCTCAATGTTTAAATTGTTTATTTGATCAGCTAGATCATCATATATTTGCGTTATATGTATTTTTTTTTGGTTACGAAATTTTTTGTTTGTTTTTATGATTATATTTATTAAAACCTTCTCCAAATTTATTAATATAAGACATTTCTTTCACTCTTCTAATAAATTATGTTAGATTCTTTAAGTTCTTCGATAATAGAGATTATTTCGTTTTGATGATTGTTGTGACCAACACCTTCCGATGAAAGAAGTAAACGTAGTCTGTCAATTAGTTCATTAGGATCATCCCAATATATGTAATTTGATTTCAGATTATTTAGTGATTTTAGCATTAAACCACTGCCTTTTGTTAAAATGTTTGTTGTTGTTTCGAATAAATGTTTAATTATTCGTATATATTTGAAGGCTCGTGTTCCTTTCACTTGTTCTTTAGGTTCATAGCGACGTTTATGTGCATTGGTATGAATTAAAATCTCTTTATATTTTTTCAAATCATTTTTAGAATAATGGAGAGGTTTTCTATAAAATACTAGTTCATATAATCCAGGCGTCATTTTCAATTTCATATTTCCTATCCGCATAGTATTATCTCTATTAGATATTAATTTTTCCTTGCCATATCTCCAACTACCGTCTATATCTTGATTAAAACCATAAATTTTATCCAATTGCTTATTATTAATAAATAAATAAATATTATTAATAAATTAATACAATGAACATTTTCAAATAATGGAGAGCTTTTCGTCAGCTTTAAACATTGTTTTCTTTTCAAGTTCTTGATACATGTACTTGATACAGGTCTATTATGGTCATAGTTTTTTTCATCATCATTATCATCAGCTGAAATATTTTCATACTGAAAATCCTTATCCATCCAGCTATAGCTATATTGTATAGCAGGTATAGCTGGTATAGCAAGTATAGCAGGTATAGCTGGTATAGCTGGTATAGCTGGTATAGCTGGTATAGCTGGTATAGCTGGTATAGCTGATATAGCTGTTACAGCTGGTATAGCTGATATAGCTGTTACAGCTGGTATAGCTGGTATAGCTGGTATAGCTGATATAGCTGATATAGCTGTTATCGCTGGTATAACTGGTATATCTGATATAGCTGTTATAGCTGGTATAGCTGGTATAGCTGATATAGCTGGTATAGCTGATATAGCTGGTATAGCTGATATAGCTGGTATAGCTGATATAGCTGGTATAGCTGATATAGCTGGTGTAGCTTGCTACTATAGCTAGTACAGATTGTATAGCTTGCTAATATAGCTAGTACAGATTGTATAGCTTGCTAGTATAGCTAGTACAGGTTGTATAGCTTGCTAGTATAGCTAGTACAGATTGTATAGCTTGCTAGTATAACTGGCACAGCTTGCTAGTATAGCTAGTACAGATTGTAAAGCTTGCTAGTATAGTGTTTCATGCGAAGAGGTATGAAAGTAATGAAAAAAATGGTTACAAACTACAGTCAAAAGAAAAAAACCTAATCAGTGTAAGATTGGAAGAAAATTTGTAAACAACTTAATAAACAAATTATATGTTGAATTACATCCACCTGGTTATCAGTTTTGTGGACCTGATACAGAACTTCAACAACGAATAGCAAGAATAAAGGAAATAAAGGAATAATTTATTGGATGTAGATTGTAGAAAGCACCATATAGCGTACTCAAAATCAATGGATATAGACACAAGCCATCAAGCAAATCAAATATTAGCTGAAAAAGCCTGGCAACGAGTTAAATCTAAAGATAGCGATATTAAAGAACGTGCTAACGCGTGGTTTGTGACAAACGCTATGAAAGCTAAAGTGAAATTTGGATTAGGAGCAGAGACATAAGAAAAGAAAAAATTCAAAAAGAATGAAAAAAGGAAAAATGTATAAGTGTAATAAGAAATTATTCACAGAGAAAAAACTTTAAGACAATTGAAAGAACAGAAACCCCTTGATATAAATGATGCTGTTAAAATAGTTCAAAAGGCTATTCATTCAAATTTTAAAGGGAAAAAGCGAGCAGACATTATGATACCGAGAGTTATACCTGTACCGAAAATTGGAGGATTTCATCCACTTATTCCCGTACTAACAGCATTGTCAGCGCTTGGTGGTTTGGCAAGTGGAGGATCCGCTATTATCAAAGCAGTAAATGCTATCAAAAATGGAAAAGAACAATTGGCGGAAGCTAACCGTCATAAGAGATATATGGAATCAATTGCATGGGTAAAGGGTTGTACCTCAAACCATATAAAACTGGATATGGTCTCTACTATAGTCCAGCTCAAAAAAACTATTAACTATAACTATAAATATGGAAGACATCTCAAACATTTTAGGGGTGTTTTCATGCTTGATTCTTTACCTGAAAAACCATTCAAACGCGAATGCGGTTTGTTAATTTAGATGATTCAAATGGTATGGAACACATTGGGTAGCATATTATAAAAACCACAACTATAAAGAATACTTTGATAGCTTTGGAAACTTACTACACTTGAGATTGTCAACTACTTAAAATTTCCTATTGAATATAATTAGGAACGAAAACAAAAATTTAATACATTTAATTGTGGGCACTTGTGTTTAAAATTTTTATTCAATAAATATAAATTGAAATGAAATAATTCAGAGTACATCGCCCCGCACTAACATAACCTGCTATTAACTTTTTAAAGAAGGGGAACAAAAATGGTAACATCAGCTGAATTGGAAGAACTATTTATTAACAAAACATAGTAATCAGATTGATAAAGAGCATATAGATTAATTTTTAAGTCTTATCAATGAACTAAGACTATGCAACATTAGTAAAATAAGTAATCCATTTTTATGTATTAATAATTTCATACGTTTGTATTATTGTGAAAAAATTTACTCAGAATCTTTTGAAATTTGCAGATGCCAAACATTCTATATACAATATTTGTTAACACTTAAGCTATTTAATCTGTATAAACTATTATTATATTAAATAGATATATGTATTGTATTGTACAAAATAACAAAATCTGAAAATAAAATATGTATACCTAAGAAAAAAAACTATTTTGTTTTAATTAATCCCTTTATTGTATAATTTTATTTATTTAAAACAGTAAAACTAAAAAAAAATTTAAATCCTTAAAACAAGTCTATTTATACCCTGGGATGTTGTAAATTAATCAGTAAATTCAATTATGTAAAAAGACATATCCTACTTATGCGTGAAAAAAAAGCAGGCACAACTATACATTTCTTTCTTATCAATTTAAAAATCCTTCTTATTAAATCAAACAAGAAATAAAAACAACCGCAAACCAACCTACCCTTTCTTATGAGTTTATATTTCTATTTCTTCTACATTTGATCATGAGCAGCACGTGACAAGAATTTATTATTAAAAAACGATCATACACATTACATGTTACACACACACTCATTCTGTCCGTCCAATCATTCGTACATACGTACATATATTTTCACATTCCAGTCTATTTATACTCTGGGATCTAGATGAGGAAACGTTCTGTTCGTCCAATCATTCGTTTGCAAAGTAACACAAATAAAAGGAACAAGAAGAAGCAGGTATGATCCCAAATTTGTATGGAAAAAATAAAAATTACAATGATTTAATTCTTTCCAGATATGCATGCTCTCAAATTTTAACACACACACACATTCATATTAAAAATCATTAGCTTTTCATAATACATATTACAAACCTAAAGACCGATGGCACACAATTCATTTTCACAATTCTGCAATGTTTTTACTCTTTTACAGCTATGCATGCACTTAATTTTGTATGGAGTAACTGATCCCGAAACGCCATAAACATAATACTAGGGTATCATTAGAAATGTCAACCGACGGAATAAAGACCTGCCCGAAGAAGGTAGATGCTATCCTTAATTACGAGGTCCCCAAAACACTAAGAAGCCTAAGGTCTTTTTTGGGATTAGCGGGGTATTACAGAAGATTCGTCAAGGACTGGCAGCATAGTCGCGAAGCCGCTTACTACATTTCTGAGAGGCGAAAATGGTCTTGTTGGCACTAAACATTCTAAACACATCAAAATAGAATTAGATGAAGACGCCTTAAATTCTTTCGAGAGGTTAAAAAGAATCCTATCCTCTGAGGATGTCACTCTTTTGTATCCGGACTTTGAAAAACCCTTCGATCTCACAACGGACGCCTCGTCAAATGCAATTGGAGCGGTCCTTTCGCAGAATAGACGTCCTATCACAATGATATCTCGAACCTTGTCCGCTACCGAAGAAGACTATGCCACAAACGAGCGCGAGCTTCTCGCAATTGTGTGGGCTTTAAAAAGTCTTAGACATTATCTCTATGGGGTTAACAACCTCAACATGATGATCAATAATTTACTGATCATCAACCCCTCACATTCTCGTTTTCAGACAAAAATCCGAACTCAAAATTGAAACGGTGGAGAGCTTTCATCGAGGAATATTCTCCAACTTTCTTTTATAAACCTGGCAAGGACAATGTAGTCGCCGGCGCTCTTTCAATGCAATTTATCCATGTTATGGAATATTCCGGATCTCCAACTTCACTCCAGGCATGCGGAAGCGAAATTTCTCTTACTGAAATTATTCCCACTGTCGAAAATCCGGTCAACTGTTTCAGAAACCAAATTGTTTTTACCGAGGTACTGAATGTAAGAAAGTAACGAGGATTATTTTCAAAGACCGAATTCGACACCTTGTAATGTTCGACAAAATTGAAAATCTCTTGGTCACATTAAAAGATTGTGTAAACCCACAGGTAGTTAACGCTATTCATTGCGACTTGCATACGTTGGGTCAAATTCAACATCTTCTCATAACAAACTGTCCTTCTGTAAAGTTTCGGTATGTTAATAAATTCGTGCCTGATATCTTCAATTCCGACGATCAGGTCGAAATTCTGGCAAACGAACACAATAGGGCACATCGCTCAGCGTCGGAAAACGCAAAGCAAGTCCTTCAAGACTACTATTTCCCTGATATCAGGAAAAAACTTAGAGAGATTGCGAAAAATTTCAAAATTTTTCACATGGTATCAAAGACATCCTCAAAAACATGAATTGGGCGAAACTCCTATACCTTCCTTTCCAAGTGAGATACTTCATATCGACATCTATAACACAGACAAAAAATTTTTCTTGACTTGCTTGGATAAGTTTTCAAAGTTTGCCATAGTGAAACCTATTGCGTCAAGAGCCATAATTGATGTTAAACCAGCACTCATAGAAATTTTGAATTTTTTTAAAGGAACGAAAACAATGATTTGTGATCACGAAGTCACTAAATTCAACCACCAATGCACAGTACTTCCAACGGCCAAGTCGGAAGGTTCCACGGAACCTTAACTGAAATCGCTAGATGTCTTAAATTGGAATGTGCTTTCGAGGACAGTAGTGTGTTTATGTATGTTCGGGATCAATTGCTCCATACAAATTTAGGAGCAAGCCTACGCTACATTCGATAGTGTCGGTTAGTCGATAGGTTTGTAACATGTTTCCTCATCTAAATGAAAATGTATGTACGTATTTACGAATGATGGACGGACAGAATGAGTGTGTGTGTAACATGTAATGTGTATGATTGTTTTTTTTTACAATAAACTCTTGGCACGTTTTAGTCCTTATATATTTTTTGTATACAGGATGAACACCTTCATTATCGTTCTTTATTTTTTGTATGATTTAATTAGAAGGATTTGTAATTTTAAACTGATGACAAATTCTTATCACGTACTGCTCATGATCAAATGTAGAAGAAATAGTAAACGGATGTACACCTGCATGATCGTTTTCTAGGAATAATAGACTCTTACCGCGTTTTAATGTATACAGGTTGAACACCTGCAAGATAGTTTTCTAGGAATAATAGATTATTATCGCGTTTTAGTGTATACAGGATGAACACCTGCATAGTAAATAACAAATTATTGTCACATATTGCGCATGATCAAATGTAGAAGAAATAGAAGTATAAACTGAAAAGAAAGGGTAGGTTGGTTGTGTGGTTGTTTATTATTTTTTGTATGATTTAATTAGAAGGATCTGTAATTTTAAATTGATAATAAATTCACGTCACGTATTGCTCATGGTCAAATGTTGAAGAAATAGAAAAGAGATGAATACCTGCATGATAGTTTTTTTTTGTAAACAGGATGTATACCTGTGTGATAGTTTTTTTTTATATACCTAAATAGAAACATGATTGTGCATGTTCATTTTATTTGTATTACTTTTCAAACGAATGATTGGACGGACAGAATGAGTCTGTCTACGTTTCCTCACCTACATCCCCGAGTATAAATATACTTGTTTTTAAGGATTTAGAATTTTTTAGTTTTACTGTTTTAAATAAATGAAATTATACAATAATGAGATTAATTAAAACAAATTAGTTTTTATTTTTTGAAAATTTTATTACATATTTCTTTTTTTCAGATTTTTACAGATTCGAATTTAAAAATACGTTTATAAAGATTAAATAGCTTAAGTGTTAACAAATATTGTGTATAGAATGTTTGACATCGACAAATGTTGAAAGATTATGAATAAGTATTTTCACAGTTAGATCTATGTATAATATTATTAACACATGTAAATGGATAATTTACATAATTACAAGTTCTAAATTCATTTATAAGTTTCATAAATAAATCTATATGCTCTTTATCAATCTGATTACTATGTTTTGTTAATAGTTCTTCCAATTCAGCTGATGTAACCATTTTTTCCTCTTCTTTAAAAAGACAATAGTAGGTTGGGTAAGTGCGGAACGATGTACTCTGAACAAAGAGTAATAATTAACTAAACAAAGATTTCAGATGTGGTTAAGTTTTTTGTCAGTTATTATACAATTTCTTTATTGAAAATTACAATTTATTGAAAACACAGTTTTTACATTTAGTAAGATTATAAAAATTAATTATATTTTTAACTTCATTTTCAACTTGATATAGTCTATGTTTATAAAATATACAGGGGCAGGTGTCAGGACCGCATGTACTGTTTTCATTTCACCATTCACAATCCTCGAAATGTTCACCATGTCTATTTTCTCTTCAGGTTGCCAACATACTCCAGGGGGTCGATTCTGGTTCTGTGAAACGGCCAAATGAAAAAAAAACTTTTCATTTTCATAAGAACTTTTCATATTATCATTTCACAATTACACAAATTGCGATTCCCGTTCCTTTAATGAAAAAGTGTTTCATTCCATTGTAGACGTGATACTTTTATATCTATGTATATCATATCTATTTTGACTTCTTATTAAGTGTCATATTCTAATGTAAAACGAAAAATAATAAATCTAAAAAATGGTAGGATTATTGGTTTTAATTGAATTATCGCAAGAAATTCGGGATGAGCAAAGGTAAGAAAACTTTATTAAAGTTCTACGTCAGTAATGTTGTGTATATTATCACATTTTATAGGAATACATTGAGAGTTTTGAGGCGCACATTACGCGATGGCCAAAATCCGTTCGAGGTGACGACTGAGGAGCACTTTGTGGATTTATATCGGATTCCAAAAGTATTGTGCTTGGAATTAATCAACGAATTAATTTTTTAATTAATTTTTGCCAAATTCGAGCCGCAAACATTCTATTTCAAGTCAGATAATGATATTAAGTGCTCTACGTTTTTTTGCAAGTGGTAGCTTCCAAAGAAGTGTGGGGCAAGATAGTTTATCTGCGTTGTCTCAAACGTCGGTAAGCAGATGTGTGTGTGCGGTTGCTACAGCTGTAAATAAAATAGCACATAAGTACATCAAATTTCCAAAGCGTGATGAGTTCCCGTCGATTAAATTGAAATTTATGGAGAAGTTTCAATTCCCTGGAGTAATTGGACTAATAGACGGCACGCACATTAAAATTTCTGCTCCAAAAAATGAAATAGAACACGTGTACTATTGACGAAAGGGTTTACATTCAAAAAATGTAATGATTATTTGCGATGCCGATTATCGCATTCTTGCCGCAAATGCTCAATTTGGTGGAACTGCACATGACTCGTTTGTATGGCGTCGGTCTCGTGCTAGCAACTTCCTAGAAGAACTTTACGAAACAGGTGAACGTAACTTTTGGCTTCTAGGAGATAGCGGATATCCATTGTAGGTATTTTTATAGCTTAATTTTAATGAAAAATACTGTTTTTATATTTATTTTAAATAGCCTTGGTTGATGACACCAATAAGTGCAACATCAACTGTCCCTGAAGAGCGCTATAATGTAGCTCATAAGACCACTAGAGCTCTCGTGTAAAGATGCATAGGTATAATAAAAAGTCGATTTCGATGCCTGTCCAAGGAACGAGCTCTTTTTTATAGCCCCCAAAAAGCAGGACTAATAATCAACGCTTGTTTGGTATTACATAACTTTTTAATTCGTAAAAGAGTACCATTACCAGAAATATACGAAGACTACTTTGAGCAAACTGAAGAAAACGTTAGCTCCACTGGTGATTTTTTATCGTCTACTATATTAAATGTTGCAAGAAGACAACGTTTGCAAATTGTGCAAAATGTATTTTCTACTACTACTACTAGCATTGAAAACTAAAACTAAATTACACTGTACAAGAATTTTTTAAATTTATGTATTGTATTTCAATTTTTATTTATAATTTTTATAACAAAATCAATACTAATAAAAAACATAAAAAACATTAACTGAAACAACGAATCCATTTGTCTAAAAAACTATTAAAAAAAATTAACACACGGGACGGGATATACAGCTATGGACAGAGAAATAGCGCACTTCATAGTCGTTCGGGAAATGGTTTAACAAATTCAAAAAATATATATATTCATTAAATCTTTTTACATAAATTAATTCACTTAACTTGTTCGTAAAAACGAGAACTTAAAAACAATGCTAACTGATATTTTAATCAACATAAAATCTATAAAGTTTGACTTTGTTTTTTTTTAAGTGGACAACAAAATAGCGCATTTTTCTTGATCTTCAAAAAAAGAAGTAAATTAATTATAAACTTGGTTTATTTTTAGCGAATGTACTTGCCGTGTTAGTACTTTGTGCTGTAGCCTTTATTTCTTTTTACAGCTTCGCATCTGCGGGGTAAACTTTCTATTAATTTTCGACATTTATCTAAAGGAATAGAGTCCCATTTTTCTTTTATGGCTTTCCAAAGATCATCAGAATTTTTACATTTCTGTTGTACTACCTTAACCTTTACGTCGTTCCACAAATTTTCTATAGGGTTAAGGTCAGGACTCTTTGCAGGCCAATCCAGAACTGGAATCTTTTCATCGGAAAGCCAATTTTTTACTACTTTTGCCGTATGTTTGGGGTCATTGTCGTGCATAAAGATCCAATTCAGAGGCATATTTTCAAATCAATATGGCTCCATTGTGTTTTTAATATGTTAAGATAGGCGAATTTATCCATATTGCCATTTATTCTTTCGAGTGCTCCGACGCCATGCCACGAAAATGATCCCCAAACGTTTAAATTTCCTCCACCATGCTTTACGGTTTTTAAAGTGTAGCGAGGATTGTATTCTTGGTTCTTTTCACGATGAACGAACGTTTTTCCATCAGGACCAATCAGATTAATTTTAGTTTCGTCCATAAATAAAATTCTTTTCCAAAAATTGATGTCTCTGCTACCGTAAGTATTTGCAAAAGATAATCGCGCCTTGACATTCTTCTCTGACAGAACAGGTTTTTTTCTACAAACACGTCCAAACAAATTATTTTCATTCAGCCGCCTTCGCACAAGTCTAGCCGACACATTTAAGCCAAAATCCTCATTTATTTCGGCCATTATTGTTCTTGACGACTTGAAAGGATCAAGCTTACTCTTCCGAACAATTGCTCTGTCTTGATGCAAGGTTGTTTTTCGAGGGGGATTCTTTCGATCTTTCTTTCTTTTTAGCAAACTATGATCAGCACTAATGCATTTGACTACGTTGTAAATCATTTTTCTGGAACAACCAATAATTTCAGCTATTTCCACTTGTTTTTTACCTCTCTGATAAAGATCCCAGATAATATTTTTTTCTCAAGTGAACAGTGTGGTCCTCTACCCATTTTTAATTACAAAATGAAAAAAATTGTATTAAAATTAATATTTTAATTAATTTTCGACCAAAACTATGTACATACATATATACATGCTTATGTTTGTATTATTTTGAGTTTTTTTTCAACTAATATGTTAATAAGCTGTTGTAGCGTTCCTACGAGATTTTCTTTAACATGCGTATTGGACTTAATTGCTTCCGTTTGAATTCTTGTTGCTTCCACTTGTTCTTTTAATATTGCTATTTGCTCGCGTTTCAAATTGTTTGCAATTTTTAACTCATATATCTTTTTTTCGTCCATTTTAAAAAATTTATCTAATGGAAGGGACTCATATTGCTGCTTTCTTTTCTGAGAACGCATTGTACGGGTTGGTTCCGCAGTTGAAGTGCTGACAGTGGTTAAAATAGTTGCAGCATTTGATTTGCTTGCTTCCGTAGAGTTAGAAGCAAGCGTGAAAGTAGTTGCAGTGCTTTCAATAGTTCCGTCGGCCACAATAATTTCCGCTTCTTCACAACTTCTACCCTCCAAAAAAGAATTTTCGAATCCTACTTCCGGAGTTCCATCTCCATCTACCGCTTCCACAGTGGTGATTTTTAGGACTCGCTCTTCTAGAGACGAAAGTGCTTTTAGGCGACTTATACCGTTAATCCCACTTCTTTGTTCAGTTTTTTTATTTCTGAGTATTTGGAACGAGTGTTGAGCCTAATGTTTATTTAAAAGTTTTATTAATTTAAACGCAAATGTGCAAAAAATATACTTACTTCAAATCACTCCAATACTTTTTTCATTCTGGACCGTCTTTTTGGGTACCACCAAGAGCGTTAAGACTCACCGCTAGATTCTTCCACTTTTCTTCTCTATGCCTAGCACCATCCGCAGTTACAAATCTGTAAATATGTACATATGCATCTTTTTAGAAAATTATTGTTATTAATTTTTTAAATTATTACTTATCGTTGGCAATGTCCAGATTTTCCTCCAAATAATTGATTAAATATTCTTTTTGGTTTTCGCTTGCGCGCTTGCCTCTTGATATTTTCTCCATTTTTGCACCGTTAAAATGAAAGTGTAAAAATATTTCATAAATGAAAACTTTTTGACACTTCTGTACACTGTTACAGAGAACAAGAATCATACTACTGTGAAATTGTGAAAACAATTGGGCAATTCACACAAGTCGTTGTATCGTTGTATTCATTGTATTGTTGGAAGAACATACAACAGTGTATGCTTGTTGTTGATATTTTTCATATAAAAATCCGACACACTTATACACATTTTTTCCATATGTTTTTAAAAGTTGTATTGATTTTGTGTTATCAAATTTTGTGAATGAAAAAAATGTGTATATGTTTTGATATGTTTTTAAAAAGTTGTGTTGGTTTCGGGCTATCAAATTGTTTGAATGCCACGAGATACACAATACAGCATAGCATTGAGCGTTCACAAACAAACAAATTTATTCAATACAACATACACGATACAAAGTCGTGTGAATTGCCCAAATTTGTTTCATTCCAGTTCTTTTCATATGAGAACCTTTGAATTTATTTATAATTTTTTCACTAAACCAGAATCAGAAACTCTATGAAAATATGAAAAACTTTTCATTTCACCGTTTCACAGAACCAGAATCGACCCCCAGTTGTGTTTGTATGCTGATGAGTTTAGTTTTATCCTCATCAGAAATTATGCGCGAGAATGATTTTAAAAAGTGTATATTTCCTTTAAAATCATTGTGTGTTAATCTACTGCTACTGTATGCTCATGTGTAGTGTTTGTGAATAATCTTTTATGTTGATGGTTTTAATATTTATATGATTTAAGATCGCTCGTAAAATATAACTCCTATCGTCTTTATGGTTATGTATCTCAGCACCGGTGTTTATATCCCTCTCGTGTTCGGGATAGTACTGAGAACAGTAGGTGTTTAGTTTCCGATATTTATATTTTAATCACTTCTATACAATAAGATGTATACACAGTAATGTCAAAAAAACTACAATGTTAGACAATAAACCAAATTTACTCTTTTTATACCTAAGCAAATTTTAAAATTTCATAATATTGTGAAATTAAAAGAATATTATTTTTTTTGTATTTATATAACATATAAAATATTCAGAGTTATATATGCATTTACAATATTTTCTTTACTTCATTTGTAAGAGGTACATATTCAAACATTCTATCATGTATAATTAAACAATATGCAATGTGTTAAGTGGTATGTTTTGTTGTGTCTTCATTTCGATTCGTATATCAATAGGTCCAGTTTTTACGGCTTGAATAATAACTTTCTTGAAATCTTGAGTACATATGATATAGTAGAGCGAACCGATTTCTATCAAATTTAAGATTTAAATCATCGTAGGGATACGACTCTGAGTTGAGATGAACTTTAACATCGGATAGATTACAATGTATAAATTTTTTAGAGTTGTCTCGAAATGCTATTAACAGAAATTGAGGTCTTTCACTTTCACGAGCAAATTTAACATTCCATAATATTGTATTGCTTTCGGGAAGAGAGGGGTAATAATACATATCCCAACTTCTAAACGATATATTCAAAGGTCGACGACTGTTGATAGTTTTATACATTTCCAATTTATAGGCATCAGCAAGTTGAACATGTTGTACTTTCCATGTAATATTTAAAATCGATAGCTTACATTTTTCACTTGATATATTTGATTTAAAGACTTGAGAATCATCTTTAGATCGTAGAAGAATTAATTCGTGTTTGGAATTAACTATTATCTTATTAAAATATTCAGCAAATCCGAGTAACATTTTTAATGGAACACAAAAATTAAAGCTTCCAGTAATAAGCGAAAGATCAGATTCACCATTGATTGGTGACCATCCTGCATTTACTAGTGCATCACTTTCGAATTGATTTAATGAAATATAGTTCTTAATGTCCGTTGTTATACCCAGATGACGTGTATGATCAATTTCTAAACCATTTATCTCATAACGAATTTCATCGAACCGATAGGCCATACAGTTGTTTAAGAGTTTTAATGATGGAGAGACTGTAGAATCGTATTTTGTTGCAAATCCTTCTATGTATAGAAAACTTTCACTTGGTAGAACTAACAAATCTTGGTTTTGAATTGATATACGAATTTAATCGTTATTCTTAAATGATTGTAGATATGATGTCTTTTTTGATGATTGAATTATCAAAGTTTGGTTGTTGTAGTATGTTAATTATACTCATTTTTGTTTTAGTTTAAAACCAAGTTGTTTTAGAACTTCACGATTGTGTCTTCTGAGATTCTCTGTCCTCTGTTTTTGTATATTTTTTATTTTTTTATTTGTGATAATTTCTTAAAATCTTCAGTTCTTGTTACTGTTTTTATTGCTGGAGCTGAGTATAACGTTTTCGGTTGCGATATTGATAATGAATTGTTGTTGTCGTTGCTGTAGGAATTGTTTTTACTATCGAATATAATCATTCCTTCAGAAGTTTCAAATGTAATCTAATAGTTATTTTTTCTCCACGAGAATTAATAAGGTTTCCGTCCTGGTCGGTTACTTTTAGAACAATGGTGTTGATTGATCTAGTGTTAACTGGTAAATAAATGACGTTTGCTGGTGCTTCTGTTATTTTATAGCCAGGACTCACGTTAAGCGAAAATTGATGTAGAGTGTGAGCAGAAGCGTTATTTATATAGGATCCGGTAGCAATATTACACTCAATTAAAATAGTGTTTATTTTTGTAATATCTATTGTTTTGTCTGATTTATGCTCTTCATCAGGCTTTAGAACTCTCTTACTAAATCCAAGCAGCGTTCCAATTGATCTTTCTTTATCGAAAAATATCGTATCAGTTGAGCTCTCTATGTAGGTTTGTAGTGTGTTATAATTTGATTGAATTTTAAGTTTTCCTTTTACACTCAATTTTTTATATTTTCTAATTAAAAAATTAGCTAAGTTTGAAAATTCATATGATCCCACAGGAATTTCTATAATAGGGTTACCAATATGAAACAAATTGTTCTCATAATAAATATTCGGAATTGAGTGATATGTATCAAAACTTATTAGACCGCAAACATAGTTTGATTCAAGCACAATGGGTGGAAAATAGTCGGCAACTAGTTTTGATGTCTTTCCGTTCAGAGTTAATGTTATGGACATCTTAACGTATACCTTGCGAATGAATAATTTTCAAATATTACAGTGTTTTTATAATGATGTTGATGACGATGCTGATGTATTATTTGAATTTATCCATGAATTGTGATTTGATGAAAATCCCAACCATTTAACATACAACATATTTCCTCTCCTCTTTAATACTTCTTCAACTAAATATGTTTGATGCTTTCAAAGAACTATATGTTGAATAGTGATTAATTTTTTTTTTATTTAATACATTTTATTGCATTAAATGTTGAAATTGATTATTAAAGAACTCTCTACCATCATCGGTTTGCAGGTTTTTCGGTTTTCGCTTTGATGTATCGAATACACTTTTCATAGCAGCCGTTATGTTCTGTGCACCTTTATTTTTAACGGCAACAGCCCAGACTTTTTTTGAAAAAGTATCTATAACTATTAGAAGATAACGATATCCATTATTATATGTTTCATAGCTTCCCATTTCTACTAGATCACCTTGCCATAAATCATCAATTCCCTTCGCTACAACTGGTCTTCTTTTGAAATTTTTTCTAGCTTGCTCATGTAATTCTTCTACTATTTGTCTTTTGTCTGCATTCAAATCCATATTATTTATATGTGTATGTGTATGTGTATGTGTATGTTTTTTTTTTTTTTTTTTTTTTTTTTGTCTTGAGCCTGGGGTGGGAATCTTCGAAAGACACTTTTGTTCCAACAAAAGAGTGCACGATTCACCATCACTGGTGCCTACCACTCTCCCCCCGCAGGATTGCCGTAAGATATTACTTCGCGGAGGGCTGGTTAGCTTGAAAGCTTTATCACGTTAATTCAAATTTCGCCTCCGTTCCTCCAGTCTTCGGAGTACTATCATTACTTCAGCCATTCTCTGACTATATTGACTCCATAGAATCCTACAGTTCAACAGTTTTTCCATTAGCCGGTTTGGTCCTAAATTCGTTTCTTCCGGCCATCTAAATCTGGGACAGCATGTTAGAATATGCTCCGCATCTTCCTCCTCATCTACACAGTTTGGGCATATAGGGGAAGTGTCATGACCAAATCTGTGCAGGTACTTTCTAAAGGACCCATGACCAGTTAGGAACTGGGTCACGTAATAGTTTAACTCGCAATGTCCGTTCTTCATTCAAAGGGTTACATCAGGGACAAGACGAAATGTCCACCTTCCCTATAAACTGCTCTCCCATCGTGACTGCCATTTGTGCATGGAAGTCCTTCGTTCCTCCGCTTTTATAGCCGCTATTTGTCCCGGGTACTCGAGACGGCGAAGGTATATCCTTCTCATCTCATCCGCCAGTATATCTATTGGTATTGTCTTTGAAAATACCAAAACTGCTTCATCAGACACTGTCCTGAAGCCACTTATCGTCTCCACTGAGAGTGCCTACGACCATATTGGGCAAGCATACAGCATTATCGACGTTACTACCGCCGAAATTATTCTCCTTTTAAATGGACCTGGTCCTCCAATATTTGGCATCATCCTCGCCAGTGCTCCCTGTGTTACAGATGCTTTTTCACCGATGTATTTCACGTGCTCCTTGAAGTTCAACCTGTCGTCGATAATCACTCCCAGGTATTTTATCGCCCTCTTCGATTCGATTCTTGTGCCTCCAACGGTCAATTCCATCTTCTCCACTATCTTCCGGTCGCTTATCAAGACGGCCTCCGTTTTATGTGCAGCAAGTGTCAAACCTGCCTCATCCAGCCATGCTCCAACATTTCGAATCGCTGTGTTCGTTTTCTCCTCTATTTCTCCTACCGTTTTAGCTACCGTGACTATGGCAATGTCATCTGCAAAGCCCACAATTGTAGTCCAGCTTGGCAATCGCAGTCGAAGTATTCCATCGTACATAATGTTCCATAGTAGTGGTCCAAGTACGGAGCCCTGCGGGACTCCCGACGTCACTACGTATTCCTGCTCTCCTTCATCCGTTAATTATATTAGCTTCCTGTCCTGAAAGTAATTATTCAGAATCTCCATTAAGTATGGCGACGTAGCCATGTTAAAGAGGGCTCTCATAATCCGCCCCCAATTCGCCGAGTTGAACGCGTTTCTAACGTCAAGCGTGACAACCGCGCAGTAGTCCTTGGTGCCAAATCTCCATCTTTCGCCCTCTATTGCATCTCTTGCAATGTCGACCACCCTCCTTATCGCGTCAACAGTGGACCGTCCTTTCCTAAATCCGTATTGCAGGTCCGAGAGAGCTCCTCCTGCCTCGGCACATGTTAGTAGTCGATTGTATATTATCCTCTCCAGTATTTTTCCCATCGTCTCAAGCAGGCAGATGGGCCGATACGACGATGGTTCCCCTGGCGCTTTACCAGGTTTTGGAATGAGAACCAATTTCTGCTTCTTCCACCAACGTGGAAAAACACCCTCGACGAAGCACTTGTGGAACAACTTGGCGAACGTATCCGGTCTGAGCCGGATAGCCGCCTTAAGTGCCATATTCGGGATTCCATCCGGCCCCGGTGTTTTCCTATCTCCTATTCCAGTGCATGCTGCGAGTACCTCCTCTCCTGTTACTTCGGGTGTGGTATGAATGGCCTCCGGCTCCCTACTTATAAAAGTGTAGGGCTGGCCACGTGGGAATAATGTACCAATGATCTCCCGTAGCAAAACTGGACAACATAGTTTAGGCTGTTCTCGAGCACCGATCCTCTTGCAGACGACTATGTACGCCGTCCCAAAAGGATTGATGTCAGCTTCCTGGCATATCCGCTGAAAGGATAGTTTCTTGCTCCTTTCTAAGTTGACGCCTTAGATCCTCATATGAAGCCCGTTCGACTTCCCATGTCGGTCTTCATCTCGTGCGCTGGGCCCGTCTTCTCGCCCCAAAGCACGCAGACTGCAGTCTTGTTGAGCATTTCGTATACGCCGTTCACTAATTCCTCGACCGTGCTGCCAGTCGTATGAAAAGACGCCAACATCAATCTATACGTCTCCTCGTCAAAGCGGGAGTCCTCCCATTTAGGTCCCGTAAACTTCGGCAATCCGTTTCCTCTCGTGTTGCGCCCAGTAACCGTCATCACGATTGCCTGATGGTCACTATTCGTGAAGTCCTCAGTTAGCCTCCACGCGGTCCGCGAAACAAGGCCATCGCTCACAAACGACAAATCTATTATCGAGCTCGATCCAGCTCTCCTAAATGTGCTTCCTCTTCCATCATTCATCAGCGCCACAGGAAGGGAAGCGAATGTCTCCAAGAGGCAGCGATCCTGGCGTTACTATATCTACTACCCCATTCGTTCGCCCAAGCGTTAAAATCTCCTCCAATAATAACGGGGGTATTCAGGCGCACGTGTGACGCCAGCCTCTCCAGCATATGTTGGAACTCATCCATTGACCACCTCGGGGGGCGTAACAGCTGTAGACGAAAACTCCCTTAATCCTGGCCATAACAAAACCAATGTCCCGCGCATAGGTTTGCTGGAAGGGTAATGAACCACAAGTCCTTATAGCCGCAGTACTAGATCCGTCCGTGATCCAAGTACTATTCCTCGGTACCCTATAAGGTTCGCTTATGATTGCGACATCGATATTATCCTCCTTTACCCTCTGGACCAGTAGGTCGTGAGCTGCTTTGCAATGGTTCAAATTAATTTGTATTAACCTCATCTCCTAGATCGAGATTTAAGAGCGAGTTGAAATTGCGGACAATTCCTGCTCCCCGCGATATGCTTGGCGAACCTTGGGTTGTCCACTTTGCAGAACATGCAGAGTGGTTCCCGTTCGCAATTCCCAGCAATATGACCGTCCTGTCCACACTTGTGGCATGTTCCCGAGCGGTCAACTTTACTCTCGCACAGGCGGGCTATATGTCCAAACTGCAGGCATCGGAAGCATTTCGTCGGAATGTTCCTTTCGCGAATCCTGCATATGACCCAGCCGATCATAATTCTACCTTCTTTCAGAAGAATAGCTGCAGTGTCTGCATTAAGGCTCACTGTGGCCGTTTGCGTCCCACCATATACTCTCCTGAGACCAACTATGTCGGCTAGAGCGAAGCCCTCAAGACCTGGAATGTTCTGTATTGCGTTATATACATCTTCCTTCTCCGCGATCTCATCAATGTCCTTTATCTCAATTGTCCTCCTCTCTTTTAGAGTGCGGACAGTCACGCATTCCCCTAGGAGCTCTCCAATGGCCCCTCTGAAGTCCTCCGTTCGCTCGCCGTTCTTGCCGAGCTGAAGTAATAGCTCCCCTTTGACAGTTCTCCGAATTTTTGTTACGTTTTCACCTAATTTGCAAAGCTTAGGGTCAGTTTTAACCCTCCTAAAAATTTGTTGACATCTACCGCCGCAAGATTGATCCTCACAAAGCTAATAATGTGAGAAAAAAATCCAAATAATACCAACAACTTGTAAAAATTAATTAATAATCTCTAAATTATAAGAACTTTAATTTAATTACATATAAAATATAGAATACCATCACGATTAAGAGAAACCTATTTCATAAGATATTGATATAAGACAAAGACATACATCATTATCCCAGTAGTGCAATTTAGAATAAGAGGTCGATCAATGCTTTCCTGTAGATATATGTTTTTTTTTGTCTTGAGCCGGAGGTGGGAATCTTCGAAAGACACTTTTGTTCCAACAAAAGAGTGCACGATTCACCATGACTGGTGCCTACGTACTAAACCCACCCCCTACACACTTCAACCACTCTCCCCCCGCGGGACTGCCGTAAGGTATTACTTCGCGGAGGGCTGGTTAGCTTTAAAGCTTTATCACGTTAATTCAAATTTCGCCTCCGTTCCTCCAGTCTTCGGAGTACTATCATAACTTCAGCCATTCTCTGGCTATATTGACTCCATAGAATTCTACAGTTCAACAGCTCTTCCATTAGCCGGTTTGGTCCTAAATCCGTTTCTCCCGGCCATCTAAATCTGGGACAGCATGTTAGAATATGCTCCGCATCTTCCTCCTCGTCTACACAGTTTGGGCATATAGGAGAAGTGTCATGACCAAATCTGTGCAGGTACTTCCTGAAGCACCCATGACCAGTTACGAACTGGGTCACGTAGTAGTTCAGCTCGCAATGTTTGTTATTCATCCAAAGGGTTACATCAGGGATAAGGCGAAATGTCCATCTTCCCTTTAAACTGCTTTCCCATCGTGACTGCCATTTGTGCATGGAAGTCCTTCGTTCCTCCGCTTTTATAGCTGTTATTCGTCCCGGGTGCTCGAGACGGCGAAGGTATATCCTCCTCATCTCATCCGCCAATATGTCTATTGGTATTGTCTTTGCCAACACCAATACCGCTTCATCAGACACTGTCCTGAAGCCACTTATCCGTCTAATCGCGCTTAGACGATACACCGAGGACAGTATCCTCCTTGTCGTCCCCACGGAGAGTGCCTCCGACCATATTGGGCAAGCATACAGCATTATCGACGTTACTACCGCCGAAATTATTCTCCTTTTAAATGGACCTGGTCCTCCAATATTTGGCATCATCCTCGCCAGTGCTCCCTGTGTTACAGATGCCTTTTCACCGATGTATTTCACGTGCTCCTTGAAGTTTAACCTGTCGTCGATAATCACTTCCAGGTATTTTATCGCCCTCTTCGATTCGATCGTTGTGCCTCCAACGGTCAATTCCATCTTCTCCACTATCTTCCGGCCGCTTATCAAGACGGCCTCCGTTTTATGTGCAGCAAGTGTCAAACCTGCCTCATCCAGCCATGCTCCAATATTTCTAATCGCTGTGTTCGTTTTCTCCTCTATTTCTCCTACCGTTTTAGCTACCGTGACTATGGCAATGTCATCTGCAAAGCCCACAATTGTAGTCCCGCTTGGCAATCGCAGTCGACGTATTCCATCGTACATAATGTTCCATAGTAGTGGCCCAAGTACGGAGCCCTGCGGGACTCCCGACGTCACTACGTATTCCTGCTCTCCTTCATCCGTTAATTATATTAGCTTCCTGTCCTGAAAGTAATTATTCAGAATCTCCATTAAGTATGGCGACGTAGCCATGTTAAAGAGGGCTCTCATAATCCGCCCCCATTTCGCCGAGTTGAACGCGTTTCTAACGTCAAGCGTGACAACCGCGCAGTAGTCCTTGGTGCCAAATCTCCATCTTTCGCGCTCTATTGCATCTCTTGCAATGTCGACCACCCTCCTTATCGCGTCAACAGTGGACCGTCCTTTCCTAAATCCGTATTGCAGGTCTGAGAGAGCTCCTCCTGCCTCGGCACATGTTTGTAGTCGATTGTATATTATCCTCTCCAGTATTTTTCCCATCGTCTCAAGTAGGCAGATGGGCCGATACGACGATGGTTCCCCTGGCACTTTACCAGGTTTTGGAATGAGAAGCAATTTCTGCTTCTTCCACCAACGTGGAAAAACACCCTCGACGAAGCACTTGTGGAACAACTTGGCGAACGTATCCGGTCTGAGCCGGATAGCCGCCTTAAGTGCCATATTCGGGATTCCATCCGGCCCCGGTGTTTTCCTATCTCCTACTCCAGTGCATGCTGCGAGTACCTCCTCTCCTGTTACCTCGGGTGTGGTATGAATGGCCTCCGGCTCCCTACTTATAAAAGTGTAGGACTGGCCACGTGGGAATAATGTACCAATGATCTCCCGTAGCAAAACTGGACAACCTAGTTTAGGCTGTTCTCGAGCACCGATTCTCTTGCAGACGACTCTGTACGCCGTCCCAAAAGGATTGATGTCAGCTTCCTGGCATATCCGCTGAAAGGATAGTTTCTTGCTCCTTTTAATGGCTCTTCTAAGTTGACGCCTTAGATCCTCATATGAAGCCCGTTCGACTTCCCATGTCGGTCTTCCTCTCGTGCGCTGGGCCCGTCTTCTCGCCCCTAAGCACGCAGACCGCAGTCTTCGAATCTCGTCATTCCACCAGTAGCAGGGGGAACGTCCCCTACACACAGTTCTCCTAGGCATAGCAGCATCACATGCAGTGTTGAGCATTTCGTATACGCCGCTCAATAATTCCTCGACCGTGCTGCCAGTCGTATGAGAAGACGACAACATCAATCTATACGTCTCCTCGTCAAAGCGGGAGTCCTTCCATTTAGGCCCCGTAAACGTCGGCAATCCGTTTCCTCTCGTGTTGCGCCCAGTAACCGTCATCACGATTGCCTGATGGTCACTATTCGTGAAGTCCTCAGTTAGCCTCCATGCGGTCCGCGAAACAAGGCCATCGCTCACGAACGACAAATCTATTATCGAGCTCGATCCAGCTCTCCTAAATGTGCTTCCTCTTCCGTCATTCATCAGCGCCACAGGAAGGGAAGCGAATGTTTCCAAGAGGCAGCGACCCCTGGCGTTAGTATATCTACTACCCCATTCGGTCGCCCAAGCGTTAAAATCTCCTCCAATAATAACGGGGGTGTTCAGGCGCACGTGTGACGCCAGCCTCTCCAGCATATATTGGAACTCATCCATTGACCACCTCGGGGGGCGTAACAGCTGTAGACGAAAACTCCCTTAATCCTGGCCATAACAAAACCAATGTCCCGCGCATAGGTTTGCTGGAAGGGTAATGAACCACAAGTCCATATAGCCGCAGTACTAGATCCGTCCGTGATCCAAGTACTATTCCTCGGTACCCTATAAGGTTCGCTTATGATTGCGACATCGATATTATCCTCCTTTACCCTCTGGACCAGTAGGTCCTGAGCTGCTTTGCAATGGTTCAAATTAATTTGTATTAACCTCATCTCCTAGATCGTGATTTAAGAGCGAGTTGAAATTGCGGACAATTCCTGCTCCCCGCGATATGCTTGGCGAACCTTGGGTTGTCCACTTTGCAGAACATGCAGAGTGGTTCCCGTTCGCAATTCCCAGCAATATGACCGTCCTGTCCACACTTGCGGCATGTTCCCGAGCGGTCAACTTTACTCTCGCACAGGCGGGCTATATGTCCAAACTGCAGGCATCGGAAGCATTTCGTCGGAATGTTCCTTTCGCGAATCCTGCATATGACCCAGCCGATCCTAATTCTACCTTCTTTCAGAAGAATAGCTGCAGCGTCTGCATTAAGGCTCACTGTGGCCGGTTGCGTCCCACCATATGCTCTCCTGAGACCATCTATGTCGGCTAGAGCGAAGCCCTCAAGACCATGTTCTGTATTGCGTTATATACATCTTCCTTCTCCGCGATCTCATCAATGTCCTTTATCTCAATTGTCCTCCTCTCTTTTAGAGTGCGGACAGTCACGCATTCCCCTAGGAGCTCTCCAATGGCCCCTCTGAAGTCCTCCGTTCGCTCGCCGTTCTTGCCGAGCTGAAGTAATAGCTCCCCTTTGACAGTTCTCCGAATTTTTGTTACGTTTTCACCTAATTTGCAAAGCTTAGGGTCAGTTTTAACCCTCCTCAAAATTTCAGCATACGATGGGTCATCCCTCGTTGACATCTACCGCCGCAAGATTGATCCTCACAAAGCTAATAATGTGAGAAAAAAATCCAAATAATACCAACAACTTGTAAAAATTAATTAATAATCTCTAAATTATAAGAACTTTAATTTAATTACATATAAAATATAGAATACCATCACGATTAAGAGAAACCTATTTCATAAGATATTGATATAAGACAAAGACATACATCATTATCCCAGTAGTGCAATTTAGAATAAGAGGTCGATCAATGCTTTCCTGTAGATAAATGTTTTTTTTGTCTTGAGCCGGAGGTGGGAATCTTCGAAAGACACTTTTGTTCCAACAAAAGAGTGCACGATTCACCATGACTGGTGCCTACGTACTAAACCCACCCCCTACACACTTCAACCACTCTCCCCCCGCGGGACTGCCGTAAGGTATTACTTCGCGGAGGGCTGGTTAGCTTTAAAGCTTTATCACGTTAATTCAAATTTCGCCTCCGTTCCTCCAGTCTTCGGAGTACTATCATAACTTCAGCCATTCTCTGGCTATATTGACTCCATAGAATTCTACAGTTCAACAGCTTTTCCATTAGCCGGTTTGGTCCTAAATTCGTTTCTCCCGGCCATCTAAATCTGGGACAGCATATTAGAATATGCTCCGCATCTTCCTCCTCGTCTACACAGTTTGGGCATATAGGAGAAGTGTCATGACCAAATCTGTGCAGGTACTTCCTGAAGCACCCATGACCAGTTAGGAACTGGGTCACGTAGTAGTTCAGCTCGCAATGTTTGTTATTCATCCAAAGGGTTACATCAGGGATAAGGCGAAATGTCCATCTTCCCTTTAAACTGCTTTCCCATCGTGACTGCCATTTGTGCATGGAAGTCCTTCGTTCCTCCGCTTTTATAGCTGTTATTCGTCCCGGGTGCTTGAGACGGCGAAGGTATATCCTCCTCATCTCATCCGCCAATATGTCTATTGGTATTGTCTTTGCCAACACCAATACCGCTTCATCAGACACTGTCCTGAAGCCACTTATCCGTCTAATCGCGCTTAGACGATACACCGAGGACAGTATCCTCCTTGTCGTCCCCACGGAGAGTGCCTCCGACCATATTGGGCAAGCATACAGCATTATCGACGTTACTACCGCCGAAATTATTCTCCTTTTAAATGGACCTGGTCCTCCAATATTTGGCATCATCCTCGCCAGTGCTCCCTGTGTTACAGATGCCTTTTCACCGATGTATTTCACGTGCTCCTTGAAGTTTAACCTGTCGTCGATAATCACTTCCAGGTATTTTATCGCCCTCTTCGATTCGATCGTTGTGCCTCCAACGGTCAATTCCATCTTCTCCACTATCTTCCGGCCGCTTATCAAGACGGCCTCCGTTTTATGTGCAGCAAGTGTCAAACCTGCCTCATCCAGCCATGCTCCAACATTTCGAATCGCTGTGTTCGTTTTCTCCTCTATTTCTCCTACCGTTTTAGCTACCGAGACTATGGCAATGTCATCTGCAAAGCCCACAATTGTGGTCCCGCTTGGCAATCGCAGTCGAAGTACTCCATCGTACATAATGTTCCATAGTAGTGGCCCAAGTACAGAGCCCTGCGGGACTCCCGACGTCACTACGTATTCCTGCTCTCCTTCATCCGTTAGGTATATTACCTTCCTGTCCTGAAAGTAATTGTTCAGTATCTCCATTAAGTATGGCGGCGTAGCCATGTTAAAGAGGGCTCTCATAATCCGCCCCCAATTCGCTGAGTTGAACGCGTTTCTAACGTCAAGTGTGACAACCGCGCAGTATTCCTTGGTGCCAAATCTCCATCTTTCGCCCTCTATTGCATATCTTGCAATGTCGACCACCCTCCTTATCGCGTCAACAGTGGACCGTCCTTTCCTAAATCCGTATTGCAGGTCTGAGAGAGCTCCTCCTGCCTCGGCACATGTTAGTAGTCGATTGTATATTATCCTCTCCAGTATTTTTCCCATCGTGTCAAGTAGACAGATGGGCCGATACGACGATGGTTCCCCTGGCACTTTACCAGGTTTTGGAATGAGAAGCAATTTCTGCTTCTTCCACCAACGTGGAAAAACACCCTCGACGAAGCACTTGTGGAACAACTTGGCGAACGTATCCGGTCTGAGCCGGATAGCCGCCTTAAGTGCCATATTCGGGATTCCATCCGGCCCCGGTGTTTTCCTATCTCCTATTCCAGTGCATGCTGCGAGTACCTCCTCTCCTGTTACCTCGGGTGTGGTATGAATGGCCTCCGGCTCCCTACTTATAAAAGTGTAGGACTGGCCACGTGGGAATAATGTACCAATGATCTCCCGTAGCAAAACTGGACAACCTAGTTTAGGCTGTTCTCGAGCACCGATTCTCTTGCAGACGACTCTGTACGCCGTCCCAAAAGGATTGATGTCAGCTTCCTGGCATATCCGCTGAAAGGATAGTTTCTTGCTCCTTTTAATGGCTCTTCTAAGTTGACGCCTTAGATCCTCATATGAAGCCCGTTCGACTTCCCATGTCGGTCTTCCTCTCGTGCGCTGGGCCCGTCTTCTCGCCCCTAAGCACGCAGACCGCAGTCTTCGAATCTCGTCATTCCACCAGTAGCAGGGGGAACGTCCCCTACACACAGTTCTCCTAGGCATAGCAGCATCACATGCAGTGTTGAGCATTTCGTATACGCCGCTCAATAATTCCTCGACCGTGCTGCCAGTCGTATGAGAAGACGACAACATCAATCTATACGTCTCCTCGTCAAAGCGGGAGTCCTTCCATTTAGGCCCCGTAAACGTCGGCAATCCGTTTCCTCTCGTGTTGCGCCCAGTAACCGTCATCACGATTGCCTGATGGTCACTATTCGTGAAGTCCTCAGTTAGCCTCCATGCGGTCCGCGAAACAAGGCCATCGTTCACGAACGACAAATCTATTATCGAGCTCGATCCAGCTCTCCTAAATGTGCTTCCTCTTCCGTCATTCATCAGCGCCACAGGAAGGGAAGCGAATGTTTCCAAGAGGCAGCGACCCCTGGCGTTAGTATATCTACTACCCCATTCGGTCGCCCAAGCGTTAAAATCTCCTCCAATAATAACGGGGGTGTTCAGGCGCACGTGTGACGCCAGCCTCTCCAGCATATATTGGAACTCATCCATTGACCACCTCGGGGGGCGTAACAGCTGTAGACGAAAACTCCCTTAATCCTGGCCATAACAAAACCAATGTCCCGCGCATAGGTTTGCTGGAAGGGTAATGAACCACAAGTCCATATAGCCGCAGTACTAGATCCGTCCGTGATCCAAGTACTATTCCTCGGTACCCTATAAGGTTCGCTTATGATTGCGACATCGATATTATCCTCCTTTACCCTCTGGACCAGTAGGTCCTGAGCTGCTTTGCAATGGTTCAAATTAATTTGTATTAACCTCATCTCTTAGAACGTGATTTAAGAGCGCTAAGAAATTGCGGACACTTTCCGCTCCCCGCGATATAGTTGGCGGATTTCGGGTCGTCCACTTTGCAGAACATGCAAAGAGGTTCCCTTTCGCAATTTCTGGCAATATGCCCCTCCTGTCCGCACTTACGGCAAGTTCCCGAGCGGTCAACATTACTCCTGCACTGACGAGCCATGTGCCCAAACTGCAAGCACCGGAAGCATTTCGTCGGTATGTTTCTCTCGCGAATCCTGCATATGACCCAGCCGATCCTGATTCTACTTTCCTTCATGAGAATAGCTGCAGCGTCTGCGTCAAGGCTCACTGTGGCAGTTTGCGTCCCACCATATGCCCTCCTAAGGGCAACTACGTCGGGCTTACCGAACATCTCGAGGCCTGGGATCTTTCGTATAGCCTCATATACATCCTCCTTCTCCGTGATCTCGTCGATGTCCTTGATCTCAATTGTCCTCATATCCTTTAGAGTGCGGACGGACGCGTTTTCTCCTAAGAGCTCTCCAATGGCTCCCCTGAAGTTCTCCGTGTGCTCCCCGCTCCTGCGGAGTTGGAGTAGTAGACCACCCTTTGCGGTTCTCCTAATTTTGGTCACGTTTTCTCCTAATTCGCAAAGCTTAGGGTCCGTTTTGACTCTCCTCAGAATGTCGGCATCCTTCATCGCAATCACGATCGCATCTGGCTTCGTTTTCCTCTCCTGTGGTTTCTTGTTCCTCCTTTTTCTTTTCGTGACTTTCTGCCACCCTGGTTCCTCATTTACTCCCTTAGTACCCTCCTGCCGGCTCAAGGTCACATCTGTAGTTTTCCTCGCTGGAGCCCTTGCTGCAGGATTCGGAGTTCTCCTCTTTGCCGCAGGAATTTCGGAGGTCTCCTCATGTTTCCTCTTCGTCTCCTGGTTCCTCAACAATGGCGATGTTTGTGTAGCAGAACTGCTGCGGTTAGTCGCCTTGGTAGTTTGTCCCTGCAGCTCGCTTGCGTACAGGTCATATAGGGATTTGATAGAGTCAATCGCATCCCTCATCGGCTGTTGGATTGACCTCCTTTTCCCATCCTCTAACATATCAATCAGACTTCTGATTTGGTCGCCGAGTTGACCAAAAACACCGCTGGCCGCTGACCCCATGTCGCCTCGCGACGGTTCTGATCCTAGGGCCACTAATCCCGAATCTTTCCCGTTAACTGGGGATCTCGGAGTTCTCGTGCTCTGTCCAAACGGGTTTATTTCCCGATTACGCACTGGAGACCTCGGTATTTTCGAGCTCTGCCCAAAAGCATTTAGCTCCAAAGCATTCATCTCACATGAATTCGTCGGTTTATTTGTTGTATTTGTTGTTTTATTTTTGCTCATCATTTCAATTTGGGCCCCAACTCTCGGCCGTTATCCTAATCCATCGTTGTAGTCGTCACGAAAGACCCCGTGGTTATCTATGCATAAGCAGGGTGGCCACGCGAGGGTTGACACATAACCTCATGGGAATATGTGTTCAGAGCCAGGTCGACGTAAACCAGGGATTCACATCTGGTCCTACAACACCAACTTAACGGTGACAAATCAGGAACGTACCGACAGACTTGCCATAGTTTTAACGGGGCGGAGGCAATGGCAGCATTAGCCCAACAGCCATTTCGGCCAGCTTTCACACCGCCTACTAAAGTGCCGGAATACTGCCATCGTCAGCCAATATCGCCAATTCACATACGTCTTCCGGTATACCATAATTAGAACCTTACCGGGCTCGGTTCTAATGCTCGAATCACGGGCGTCGATATGATGAAACTAAGGGGACCACGGAGGCGTTACTCTCCTATTTTCCCATCTCTTGAGGGAACCCTCTGTGGGGTGATGCCTAGTTTATGGCGGCATCGGTTCGCCATGTCGCAGATAACGTCTTCGGTCACTTGTACCCTTTTGTAGTACGCCTCATCATCTGCCGCTCTTGGTCGGGGACTGCTTATTGGTTATTCGCAGCTAACCTACCTAGGGTAGGCCGTTCAGTTATCCGCCAACTACTGACCCCCATGGTGGCCTGAAGCTCAGCCTCATATGTAGATATATGTGTATGTAGCTTTACGAGCTAAAGGTTGGGAATCTTCGAAAGACATTGGTAGCCCGGCCTATCAATGTGCACGATTCGCCGCAAGACTTACTCTCGGCTTGCTAAACGCATACGTACTAAACCCAACCTAGTTCGTCACACTTTCAACCATTTGCCCCCCCCCCCGGGACCAAAATCAAGTATTACTTCGGGGGGGTGGAGATTCAGCGAGTGCTGCCTTCAAATTCTGCTGACCTTGCTCTCTCAGCCAATCTTTGTTGCGTCAACACCTTCCTTGCGAAAACACATACTGCGTTCCAATTGTCACTTGAGGTTAACATCAGGTTAACTATGTTATCGGGCGTTACCTGGAATCCTACTGTCCTCTCCAGGCAATTTCGTTGAACAACATATCGCGGGCAAGTAAAGAAAACGTGCTCCGCCGTCTCCCTTTCATTGGGGCATTCTGGGCATGCCTCGTCTACATCATGACCATACTTATAGAGATATGCTCTATAACATCCATGTCCGGTTAGTAACTGTGTCAGGTAGAAGTTCACCTGACCGTGTCTCCTTTTGGTCCATTCGCCTATGCTCGGTATGAGTCTGTGGGTCCACCTTCCCTTGGTTGAATTGACCCAGTCATGCTGCCATCTATGCATAGCGTCATCCACTAACTGAACAGGACTGGGGAGATCATCAGTAACCGCCTCCTCTCCTGTTTTGGGCCTCCAAGGTTAGGCATTAATCGGGCAAGTGCACATGATGTCGCCGCACACTTTCCACCGACATACGTCAGGTGTTCCCTAAACGTGAGCCTGTTATCAATCATTACTCCCAGATATTTAATCGCCTGCTTTGATGTTATGCGCTGGTCGCCTACTGTTATTGTAATAAATTCTATCTTCTTCCTACTGCTTACAAGTAGTACATCCGTCTTGTGATCAGCAAGTTTGAGACCTATTCCCGTGATCCAGTTCCTGACCATACCAACCGCAGTGTTACATGTTCTCACTAGTTCATCTAAATGTTTTCCCCTTATCACCAGGGCAATATCGTCCGCAAAACCAATGATCTGTGTACGTCTAGGGAATCTAAGCCCCAGTACACCATCATACATGACATTCCATATTATTGGGCCCAGCACGGAACCTTGCGGGACCCCCGCCGAAACCGCATATGTCTTCCTGCCATCATCTGTGTCATATAAGAGCACTCTATCCTTAAAGTAGTCCTTAATAAGTTCCATCAAGTAGTTCGGTACATCCTTTCCATCTAGGGCTGTTAAAGTGGCATCCCAATCCGCAGAATTGAATGCGTTCTTGACGTCCAGGGTGATGATAGCGCAGTACTCCTTATCGCCCTCCAGCCAACGCTCACCACTGATAGCATCCTTTGCTATTGTCATAACCATCTCTATTGCATCTATTGTGGAGCGGGCTTTTCGGAAACCAAATTGGCGATCCGACAAGCCTTCTGCCCCCCGGAATGCTTCCAGTCTCCTACAAATTATCCTCTCCAAAAGTTTTCCAGCTGTGTCGATCATACAGAGCGGGCGGTAGCCCGATGCATCCTGCGCGTTGTTACCCTTCGGAATTAGAACCAGTCTCTGTCTCTTCCATATCCTAGGGAACGTCCTCTCCTGAATACAAGCATTAAAAACTTGTCTAAACAGCTCAGTATTACTTTCAATGGCCGCCTTAAGCGCAATGTTTGGGATCCCGTCGATCCCCGGTGCTTTGTTAAGTTTCATTTCCCCACAGACTGATTCCAATTCCTGCCTGCTGACTTCTGGGATTTCCTCCGGTGACCGCATATCCCGCACGCAGTATGTAATTTCGGCTTTGTGCGGAAAGAGGTCCGCAACGATTGATTGCAGCTTAGCTGCACATGACGTTGCTGGTGGTCGGAAGCAGTTCAGCTTTCTCATCACCACCTTATATCCAGTTCCCCAGGGATTCTCGTCCACATCGGCGCACATTTCCCTGTAGCATCTTCTCTTGCTGAGCGCAATGGCCCCATTAAGGCTGGTCCTACACCTTCTATATCTTTCACGCAGTTCTGCAAATTCATCCCGGCCTCTGGCCCTTTGGAATAGCCTCCGTGCGCGCTTGCATTTACGCCTCAGATCCGCTATATCCGCGTTCCACCAGTAGACGTGTTTCTTCCCAGACATATTACGCCTCCTTGCCATAGAAACGTTGCAAGCCTCCGTTATGGAGCGCATAAGTTCCGTCGCCTTGTCATTCGCGTTCCCGAATAACCGAATATCCTCCAATGCGAGGACAAAGGTTTCCCTGTCAAAGGTGGAGTCCTTCCAAAGAGGGTTCGGCGGTGCGGCAGGAACGTTGTGTCCCGTAGAGCGTTCCCGGATCTCAAAAATGATAGCCTGATGATCGCTATGTGTGTAGATGTCAGACACCAACCAGGTAGATGAGGTCGCCAGTGAGTCGCTGACGAATGTCAGGTCAATTTTAGAGCAGCGTCCATTTCTCGAGAATGTATCCCTATCACCACTATTAAGTAAAACTACCTCCAATGTTGCAAGTGCGTCGAATAGGCATTCTCCTCTTGGATTAGTGAATGGCGAGCCCCATTCAACAGCCCAAGCATTGAAATCCCCGGCAATTACCACAGGTCTCACGTTCCTTGCTTCCTTAACGATGTCATCTATTCAGCGTCTATAGTCTTCTATTGATAGGCTAGGGGGAAGATAACAGCTGAAGAAATGTACCCCATTATCGGTGCATTTCACAAAGCTCTCCCACCTGTCGTCGACATTTCCCATTGGGAATTTACCACAGGACCACATCGAAGCCCTATTGCATTTGCTGGCTATCCAACGTTGGTTTTCAGGTGCTCTGTAGTGCTCGCTCAGTACTGCCAAGTCTATCCTCTGCTCCCGCACCGTCTGTTTAAGTAGCTCCTGCGCCGATTCGCAATGGTTCAAGTTCAACTGCAGGACTCTCATTTACCTGAGTATGTCAACTTCCGTCGTGCCGCTAGATAGTGTGCGCACTTATGTCCTCCCGTGATATGCTTCGCGTCCGCATCCGGATCGCCTCTACAAAGAAGGCAGTGAGGGTCACGGTCGCAAGCCTTGGCAATGTGACCTTGCCCTCCGCATTTAAAGCAGTGTTTGGACCAGTCACTATTACTGCTACACTTCCCTGCTACATGCCCGAACTGCAAGCACTTGTAACATCTCCTTGGGGTTACCTTTCTCAGTAAGCGGCAAACTGTCCACCCTACACGCAGTTTACCAACTTCCTCTGCCCTGCCTGCCAGCTTCATAGGGATTGCGATTACCGCCGTCCTAGTACCTCCTGGAACGTTCCTGATCGTCTTGAGAGCCGACGGTTGTATTTCCCCGATTTGGTCCCTCCATGCGGCGATTATTTCCTCCTCAGTTGTTACTTCATCCAGGTATCTTAGTTCGAATGTAGCCTCCTCAGTTATCGTTCTGACCTCTATCTCTTCGGCCAATAAGCTCCTTAGCTTAGAACGGTGCATCTCAGTAGCCACCTCTGCCGATCTTCTAAACTCCAGAAGGATTTCGCCCCTTTGTGTCTTCTTCACAAGCTGGACATCCTCGCCAACTGATTTAAGCTCCGGGGCATTCCTTACCTTCTTTAGAATGTCCGCAAACGATAGTTTCTCGGTTGGCTTTATTATCACTGCGTCTGGTCTTGGAGGTTTTCTGCGCTTCCTAGTTTTCACGGTCCACTCATTGTGCACCCGGGTGTTTTCCTCTGTTGCTGCGGGCACTACCATAGTGTGGTTCGTAGCAGTTGCTGGTCTCCCAGGCGAGTCACTATTCCTAACCTCAGCGGCAGGCTTGACTAGTCCACGAGGACGGGTTGTCCTGGTCTTCTTTGGAGGTGTTCTCCTAGGTTTTTCCAATTCATCCCTCTGCGTTTTGGAAGCACAAGGTGTCCCTTGTTGCATGATCGTCTGTGTGCTTCTGTCATTGGTTCTGACCTTTACCTCCTGTTCCGCAACTTTATCCTTAGCGGCTTGCTGGTATAGTGACGATATAGAAGCTACTAGATCGCGCATCGCTTGGTGGATGGACCTCCTTCCTCCGCCCATCATCTCCACGAGTTCCGAGATTCTGTCGCCTAGCTTGGTGAAATCATCCACCTCCTTTTCAGGAGCTTTGCTCCTCTGTAACTCCGGTGGTGACGAGCGAGATCTCTCGCCGTTCTGCTTCAGCGGTGGTGAGTGGAGTAACCTCGAAGCCCTCCGGAAAGGATTCAGGAAAGGGCTGTCCTGCTGGGTCTCCTTTGCACCCTCGGTGCCGGCTGGAGAAGTAGCGCCTGTACAGTTATATAAATTGTTGCTTGTGTTGTATTCCATTTTATTGGGTCCCAACTTGGAGCCGTTATCTTGGATTCGTTGTGTAGTTACCCTTATTGTGGTCCCATGGTTATCTTTGCAATGCAGGGAGGCCATACGAGGGTTGACACAAGTCCTCATGAGAGCTTGTGTTCAGAGCCAGACCGGGAGCTAAACAGAAGAAATTCTTAACTGCCCCTACACCACAACTCAACGGGACGAGTCCAAGATCGTTCTCCAAGGCTTGCCAGGTTTTAACGGGACGGAGACAGATGGTGTATTAGCCTGAAAGCCGTCTGTACCAGATTTCACTCCAGCACATATTGGTAACAGAATACCCCATCCGCCAGCCCATGTCATCAAATCCAAATAGTAGTGTAGTCCAGTATACCATAATCAGAATCTTACTGGAATCAATTCTGATGCCTATACGACTAGGCTCCGATCGTCCACATCCGTTGGGTGCGTGCTTGCACGCATGCTGGTATGTGATTCCCACGGTGCTATCGTGATACCACGGTAGTTCAATACTTTGAGCGGCATTGTTTCGCTTTAAAGCATCAGTGTCATTGGTATATGCCAGACTTTTCATCCGCACCCTCAACCTTTGCCCTCCCATTTAGTCGCCTTTTACGACAAGCAGGGAACCACTATGGTAGTATTCTAGTCCGCTACCACACGGTAGAGATAATATATGTGTATGTGTGTGTGTGTGTGTGTGTGTGTGTGTGTATAAGTATATTTTATTCGATTTTTAGTTTTTCCTTTGAGTGAATGATTTGAATAGATATTCTTCAATATGATTTAACCTTTGATTATAGATATTAATTCTCTTTAAAACTTCAATTTAAATTTTCTTGAAAGTTTCGTTAAACACTTTCATTTCACTTTCAATTTTATTGAATTTCTCTGTAATTTTATTTCTGTATTCAATATTTCCATTATAGTTTTCCTGCTTAGAATCTATTATTGCCTTCTCAACATAGTTATCAAGGGCTTTTTCAAGTTTCTCCATATAGTCTTTTATTTTCTCAATTTTTACAGATTGTTCGGTAATTTTATTTTTAACATCATTACTCATTATTTCTTGATTGTGTATAATTGAAGTATTAACATTATCTTCGAATACTTTCATTTCATTGTGATGTTTTAGATAAACATTTTCAATCTCACTTTTTAAATTGTTTATTTGATCAACTAGATCATCATATATTTGTGTTATATATTTTTCGATTACGATATTTTTGTTTTTATGGTTATATTTATTAATACTTTCTCCAAATTTATTAATATAAGACATCTGTTTCACTCTTCTAATAAATTATGTTAGATTCTTTAAGTTCTTCGATAATAGAGATTATTTCGTTTTGATGATTGTTGTGACCAGCACATTCCGATGAGAGAAGTAAACGTAGTCTGTCAACTAATTCATTAGGATCATCCCAATATATATAGTTTGATTTCCGATTATCTAGTGATTTTAGCAATAATCCACTGGCTTTTGTTGAAATTTTTGTTGTTGTTTTGAATAAATGTTTATTTATTTGTATATATTTGAAGGCTCGTGTTCCTTTCACTTGTTCATTAGCTTCATAACGACGTCTATGTGCATTGGTATGAATTAAAATCTCTTTATATTTCATTAAATCATTTTTGGTATAATCTAGCGGTTTTATATGAAATACTAGTTCAAATAATCCAGGTGTCATTTTAAATTTCATGTTTCCAATCTGCATAGTATTATCTCTTATTAAATATTAATTTTTCTTTGTCATATCTCCAACTGCCATCTTCATCTTGATTAAAACCATACATTTTATCCAATTGCTTATGATCAATAAGTAATTGAATATTTTCAAATAATAGAGAGTTTGTCGTTAGCTTGAAACTTTGTTTTCTTTTCAAGTTCTTGATACATGTACTTGATACAGGTCTATTATGACCATAGTTTTGCTCATCATCATTATCATCAGTTGACATATTTCCATATTGAAAATCGTCACTATCACCATTTACGTCATAATAATCATCATCATCATCAATAGTGTTGTCCAAATCCTTATGTTTATGTTCAAGTTTTCCGATGATTTTATTATCACCATTTACATCATCATTATCATCCTCGCCATCAAAAGTGTTGTCTATATACATATCCTTATGTTTATCTTCAAGTTTTTCGATGATTTTTTAAGTGGTTTTGTTATTGGTTGAAAGGTATCTTCTAATAAATTAACTCTATCTATTTGATTCAGTTTAATATTTTTTAACTTTACCTTTAGAACAGCTCTTTTCTTCACAAGATCTTCTAACATTTTATTATGATCATTTTTAGACATTATAATGGTTATGATCTGCTTGCTATCTGGTTATGATCTGCTTGCTATCTGCTCACGATCTGCTTTATATCTGGTTGCGATCTGCTTGCTATCTGGTTATGATCTGCTTGCTATCTGCTCACGAACTGCTTTATATCTGGTTACGAACTGCTTTATATCTGGTTACGATCTGCTTGCTATCTAATATCAAATAACATATCATAGTTGTATGAAACTATCAAATCCTTTTCGATAACGTCTTTTATTTATTAAATCATCTTTGCTTACAACAAGAAATCCATATTTATCTTTCCAACACTCACTGTAAAGGTCAACAAATTGTTTAAAAGTCATATCACCAATAACATGATCATTATATATATGTTTTAAATTAATTTCATCCTGCTTAAATATTATAATCATATTTGCATCATCACGTATTAGATGTTTTGGAATTTTAGTATATGTTTGACCCAGATAAAAGCAATCAATAAATTTGTGTCTTCCCATACAGAAGTAATCTCTTATACTATTTTGTTTCTCACAAATAACATCATCGAATATTATTATAGAATGTGGATAAGCTTTTGCTGGACTTAGAACTTCTTCATTTTCCGAAAACGTAAATAGATTAATTTCTTTTATCGGTTTAATTAATTTGCTTAGATAGCAATATTTTGGTTGATATAATCATTTCGAGTATACATAGATGTTTTTAAATCTCAATCCGTTAGGACTTTCAATTAGACTTGTCATCACATTAGTTTTACCACAATTCGATGGTCCCACTATCAATGCACGAATTGAATTCGGTAATAATGTATTGTGTACAACTGTTTTATCTCTTGATTGAGATGATTCATCAATATTTCTTATAATAATTTGCTTTGCTTGTTTAACTAGTTTCATGTTGACTGACATACTGAAACAGTGATCGTATAAATTGGTGTATATATAGGAAATCGTCTTGATTTCAGATATTTTTGGGAAGAGGTATAAAACTAACGAAAAAAAATGGATATAATCTACAGTCAAAACAAAAACCCAGTCATTGAAAGATGAGAAGAGGATTTATAAACAACTTAATAAATAAAGTACCTGATAATTCCGTGGACTGTATGAGGGGGGAGAACAAAGAAAAGAAAACTATTGATGCAAATTTATGAGCACTGAAAAAAATAGGAATCCAAATTGGAACTGTTCCAACACGATAATAGAAAAAAAAACACTCTCCTTTGGTGTTCTTTTGGCACACGAGCAAAATCCCATTTTCCTTTTCAGTCACTTCAAGCACAACAACAATCTTGTCTGGTTTATTTCTTTTTTTTTTTTCATAAACAATTTATAATATTTTATTTATTGGTTTTTTTTCTTTTTCTTTTACAAATTTTAATTAATTTCAAATCTTTTAATATTAACAAACTCATAATTAATTGCACTATTTAAATTTACATGACAAGAAAAAAATTATTGCACAGATTTTAAAAATTATCAAACAAAGCACTTGCATCCTTGTGGATGTTATAAAGAAGAATAAAAAAATTTAAGTTAGGCTTATACAAGAGGTCTAAGTTAAACACAATTACAGCGTAATGTTAAAAACATAAAGCTTAGATAAAATTACATTACATTACAAAAGCTTAAATTAATATTACAGCGCCCTCTATTGGTTGTTCCCATCGTTCAAACAATTCTGTTTATGTCGGCAAGGATGGGAAGTTTTGACTGTCAGACATAAACATACCGGCGCCCTTGCAGTACTGCAATCCGAAAACATTCTCCTTCAAATCTAGCTAGGAAGATAAAAGAAAACAAAACTTTTGTATTAATTTAACAGGTTGTAGAATTTCACCAAAATTTTGCCAGCTTGCAGTTACTCCAATTCTAATCCGCCAGCCAGAAAATTTAAAAATGCAATAAGTATCATCCAGGAATGAGTATCATGGTCTAAGATTGTGTGTAGAATTCTTGAGGCTTATTTTCCCCTACTAAATCGGAACTAGAGCTTCCGACGAACTAGGTCTTCCGCTCTCACGACAATGGAACGAACTAGGCCCACTGGTGGATTATTAGGACGAACGAGGTCCGTTATCTTTCCGGGATAGTGGGCGGGTGGTCCCCTTCGATGCTTCAGTTCTCTAATCTAACCTTCCTAGGGACCGACGTACTAGGTCTATGGCCCCGTAAATGGAAGGTTTAACTTCAGCGGCCCATATTCCCACACGTCCACCAGGTATGATCGTGGCTCAAGCAACCTTACAATTCATCGACATCTTCACGTCTCTTAGATTTCCTCCGGGTACCATGACACTGTAAGCTAAAGCTGTTTATCAAAATTTAGTTCGTTGAAAGAAGAATCAGATTCCCAATCGGCCTGGCAATTGTTCCACATTCAGTTATCAAATCCACAGTTCCTACGTAACCATTATTATTTAAACGTAAATTACGAATGCGACCTAAGCGCCATTCAGTAATAGGCTATACCTTCTCTTTTGCTGCTGTTGGCAATCCTAATTTTTTCCTGCAACTTTTTCGAAACAAAAGTTGCTTGGGAACCGGAGTCTATCAGAGCCCTAGCTCTAAATATTTGCCCTCGATGACAAACACCAACTATGGCTGTCCCTAAAAGAATCTGCCTATATGTGGCAGCTTTGCTACATGACCAGAACTTGTCGCATCGAAAACTCCAAGTTCCCGAGAAGATCCAAACACCTCCCGGTGCAGCAAATGGTGATGTCGCAAATCGCAGATCGAACAATCCAAATTCCGCCTGCATTCATTCAACCTATGACCAACATCGAAACAGTCAGTACACAGGTTGTTCTGTTTTACTACCAAAAAACTTTGCCCAATGAAAAGTTTCTGTGACAGATTCAAACGCTCTCCAAAGCGAACGCTCAAACTTGCAGCTCCAATTCAGCTCTAAATAACTACCCAAATTGTGGTATAATAATAAGCCGAGCCAACCTGAATAATAGCCGAGCTTGTATAAACGAAAATTATACCTACGCACCGACAGATTAATACAGGAAGATTTTCAGCTAACTAACAGCAACAAAAGTAGGAACCAAAAAGAATCAACAGAATGGTTGAGATTCTGTTCTGTCGGGACGGAGACAGATGGTGTATTAGCCTGAAAGCCGTCTGTACCAGATTTCACTCCAGCACATATTGGTAACAGAATACCCCATCCGCCAGCCCATGTCATCAAATCCAAATAGTAGTGTAGTCCAGTATACCATAATCAGAATCTTACTGGAATCAATTCTGATGCCTATACGACTAGGCTCCGATCGTCCACATCCGTTGGATACGTGCTTCCACGCATGCTGATATGTGATTCCCACGGTGCTATCGTGATACCACGGTAGTTCAATACTTTGAGCGGCATTGTTTCGCTTTAAAGCATCAGTGTCATTGGGTATATGCCAGACTTTTCATCCGCACCCTCTACCTTTGCCCTCCCATTTAGTCGCCTTTTACGACAAGCAGGGAACCACTATGGTAGTATTCTAATCCGCTACCACACGGATAATATATGTTTTTTTTTTTTTTTTTTTTTTTTATAGCTTTACGAGCTAAAGGTTGGGAATCTTCGAAAGACATTGGTAGCCCGGCCTACCAATGTGCACGATTCGCCGCAAGACTTACTCTCGGCTTGCTAAACGCATACGTACTAAACCCAACCTAGTTCGTCACACTTTCAACCATTTGCCCCCCCCGGGACCACAATCAAGTATTACTTCGGGGGGGTGGAGATTCAGCGAGTGCTGCCTTCAAATTCTGCTGACCTTGCTCTCTCAGCCAATCTTTGTTGCGTCAACACCTTCCTTGCGAAAACACATACTGCGTTCCAATTGTCACTTGAGGTTAACATCAGGTTAACTATGTTATCGGGCGTTACCTGGAATCCTACTGTCCTCTCCAGGCAATTTCGTTGAACAACATATCGCGGGCAAGTAAAGAAAACGTGCTCCGCCGTCTCCCTTTCATTGGGGCATTCTGGGCATGCCTCGTCTACATCATGACCATACTTATAGAGATATGCTCTATAACATCCATGTCCGGTTAGTAACTGTGTCAGGTAGAAGTTCACCTGACCGTGTCTCCTTTTGGTCCATTCGCCTATGCTCGGTATGAGTCTGTGGATCCACCTTCCCTTGGTTGAATTGACCCAGTCATGCTGCCATCTATGCATAGCGTCATCCACTAACTGAACAGGACTGGGGAGATCCATTCCCCTCCTTGTGTCATGTTTCCTCCGCTCTACATCCACTACTAGCCTCAGGGGCATCATCCCCGCAATCACCAATGCTGCATCAGTAGACACCGTGCGGAAGGCAGAAATCACCCTGAGAGCTGATCTTCTGTAGGCCGTTTCTATACCTGCTCTATAGGTCTTCTTATCCATGGCCCCGGCCCATATAGGGGCCGCATATATAGCGATCGAAGTCACTACCTTCATCAGTAACCGCCTCCTCTCCTGTTTTGGGCCTCCAAGGTTAGGCATTAATCGGGCAAGTGCACATGATGTCGCCGCACACTTTCCACCGACATACGTCAGGTGTTCCCTAAACGCGAGCCTGTTATCAATCATTACTCCCAAATATTTAATCGCCTGCTTTGATGTTATGCGCTGGTCGCCTACTGTTATTGTAATAAATTCTATCTTCTTCCTACTGCTTACAAGTAGTACATCCGTCTTGTGATCAGCAAGTTTGAGACCTATTCCCGTGATCCAGTTCCTGACCATACCAACCGCAGTGTTACATGTTCTCACTAGTTCATCTAAATGTTTTCCCCTTATCACCAGGGCAATATCGTCCGCAAAACCAATGATCTGTGTACCTCTAGGGAATCTAAGCCCCAGTACACCATCATACATGACATTCCATAGTATTGGGCCCAGCACGGAACCTTGCGGGACCCCCGCCGATACCGCATATGTCTTCCTGCCATCATCTGTGTCATATAAGAGCACTCTATCCTTAAAGTAGTCCTTAATAAGTTCCATCAAGTAGTTCGGTACATCCTTTCCATCTAGGGCTGTTAAAGTGGCATCCCAATCCGCAGAATTGAATGCGTTCTTGACGTCCAGGGTGATGATAGCGCAGTACTCCTTATCGCCCTCCAGCCAACGCTCACCACTGATAGCATCCTTTGCTATTGTCATAACCATCTCTATTGCATCTATTGTGGAGCGGGCTTTTCGGAAACCAAATTGGCGATCCGACAAGCCTTCTGCCCCCCGGAATGCTTCCAGTCTCCTACAAATTATCCTCTCCAAAAGTTTTCCAGCTGTGTCGATCATACAGAGCGGGCGGTAGCCCGATGCATCCTGCGCGTTGTTACCCTTCGGAATTAGAACCAGTCTCTGTCTCTTCCATATCCTAGGGAACGTCCTCTCCTGAATACAAGCATTAAAAACTTGTCTAAACAGCTCAGTATTACTTTCAATGGCCGCCTTAAGCGCAATGTTTGGGATCCCGTCGATCCCCGGTGCTTTGTTAAGTTTCATTTCCCCACAGACTGATTCCAATTCCTGCCTGCTGACTTCTGGGATTTCCTCCGGTGACCGCATATCCCGCACGCAGTATGTAATTTCGGCTTTGTGCGGAAAGAGGTCCGCAACGATTGATTGCAGCTTAGCTGCACATGACGTTGCTGGTGGTCGGAAGCAGTTCAGCTTTCTCATCACCACCTTATATCCAGTTCCCCAGGGATTCTCGTCCACATCGGCGCACATTTCCCTGTAGCATCTTCTCTTGCTGAGCGCAATGGCCCCATTAAGGCTGGTCCTACACCTTCTATATCTTTCACGCAGTTCTGCAAATTCATCCCGGCCTCTGGCCCTTTGGAATAGCCTCCGTGCGCGCTTGCATTTACGCCTCAGATCCGCTATATCCGCGTTCCACCAGTAGACGTGTTTCTTCCCAGACATATTACGCCTCCTTGCCATAGAAACGTTGCAAGCCTCCGTTATGGAGCGCATAAGTTCCGTCGCCTTGTCATTCGCGTTCCCGAATAACCGAATATCCTCCAATGCGAGGACAAAGGTTTCCCTGTCAAAGGTGGAGTCCTTCCAAAGAGGGTTCGGCGGTGCGGCAGGAACGTTGTGTCCCGTAGAGCGTTCCCGGATCTCAAAAATGATAGCCTGATGATCGCTATGTGTGTAGATGTCAGACACCAACCAGGTAGATGAGGTCGCCAGTGAGTCGCTGACGAATGTCAGGTCAATTTTAGAGCAGCGTCCATTTCTCGAGAATGTATCCCTATCACCACTATTAAGTAAAACTACCTCCAATGTTGCAAGTGCGTCGAGTAGGCATTCTCCTCTTGGATTAGTGAATGGCGAGCCCCATTCAACAGCCCAAGCATTGAAATCCCCGGCAATTACCACAGGTCTCACGTTCCTTGCTTCCTTAACGATGTCATCTATTCAGCGTCTATAGTCTTCTATTGATAGGCTAGGGGGAAGATAACAGCTGAAGAAATGTACCCCATTATCGGTGCATTTCACAAAGCTCTCCCACCTGTCGTCGACATTTCCCATTGGGAATTTACCACAGGACCACATCGAAGCCCTATTGCATTTGCTGGCTATCCAACGTTGGTTTTCAGGTGCTCTGTAGTGCTCGCTCAGTACTGCCAAGTCTATCCTCTGCTCCCGCACCGTCTGTTTAAGTAGCTCCTGCGCCGATTCGCAATGGTTCAAGTTCAACTGCAGGACTCTCATTTACCTGAGTATGTCAACTTCCGTCGTGCCGCTAGATAGTGTGCGCACTTATGTCCTCCCGTGATATGCTTCGCGTCCGCATCCGGATCGCCTCTACAAAGAAGGCAGTGAGGGTCACGGTCGCAAGCCTTGGCAATGTGACCTTGCCCTCCGCATTTAAAGCAGTGTTTGGACCAGTCACTATTACTGCTACACTTCCCTGCTACATGCCCGAACTGCAAGCACTTGTAACATCTCCTTGGGGTTACCTTTCTCAGTAAGCGGCAAACTGTCCACCCTACACGCAGTTTACCAACTTCCTCTGCCCTGCCTGCCAGCTTCATAGGGATTGCGATTACCGCCGTCCTAGTACCTCCTGGAACGTTCCTGATCGTCTTGAGAGCCGACGGTTGTATTTCCCCGATTTGGTCCCTCCATGCGGCGATTATTTCCTCCTCAGTTGTTACTTCATCCAGGTATCTTAGTTCGAATGTAGCCTCCTCAGTTATCGTTCTGACCTCTATCTCTTCGGCCAATAAGCTCCTTAGCTTAGAACGGTGCATCTCAGTAGCCACCTCTGCCGATCTTCTAAACTCCAGAAGGATTTCGCCCCTTTGTGTCTTCTTCACAAGCTGGACATCCTCGCCAACTGATTTAAGCTCCGGGGCATTCCTTACCTTCCTTAGAATGTCCGCAAACGATAGTTTCTCGGTTGGCTTTATTATCACTGCGTCTGGTCTTGGAGGTTTTCTGCGCTTCCTAGTTTTCACGATCCACTCATTGTGCACCCGGGTGTTTTCCTCTGTTTCTGCGGGCACTACCATAGTGTGGTTCGTAGCAGTTGCTGGTCTCCCAGGCGAGTCACTATTCCTAACCTCAGCGGCAGGCTTGACTAGTCCACGAGGACGGGTTGTCCTGGTCTTCTTTGGAGGTGTTCTCCTAGGTTTTTCCAATTCATCCCTCTGCGTTTTGGAAGCACAAGGTGTCCCTTGTTGCATGAACGTCTGTGTGCTTCTGTCATTGGTTCTGACCTTTACCTCCTGTTCCGCAACTTTATCCTTAGCGGCTTGCTGGTATAGTGACGATATAGAAGCTACTAGATCGCGCATCGCTTGGTGGATGGATCTCCTTCCTCCGCCCATCATCTCCACGAGTTCCGAGATTCTGTCGCCTAGCTTGGTGAAATCATCCACCTCCTTTTCAGGAGCTTTGCTCCTCTGTAACTCCGGTGGTGACGAGCGAGATCTCTCGCCGTTCTGCTTAAGCGGTGGTGAGTGGAGTAACCTCGAAGCCCTCCGGAAAGGATTCAGGAAAGGGCTGTCCTGCTGGGTCTCCTTTGCACCCTCGGTGCCGGCTGGAGAAGTAGCGCCTGTACAGTTATATAAATTGTTGCTTGTGTTGTATTCCATTTTATTGGGTCCCAACTTGGAGCCGTTATCTTGGATTCGTTGTGTAGTTACCCTTATTGTGGTCCCATGGTTATCTTTGCAATGCAGGGAGGCCATACGAGGGTTGACACAAGTCCTCATGAGAGCTTGTGTTCAGAGCCAGACCGGGAGCTAAACAGAAGAAATTCTTAACTGCCCCTACACCACAACTCAACGGGACGAGTCCAAGATCGTTCTCCAAGGCTTGCCAGGTTTTAACGGGACGGAGACAGATGGTGTATTAGCCTGAAAGCCGTCTGTACCAGATTTCACTCCAGCACATATTGGTAACAGAATACCCCATCCGCCAGCCCATGTCATCAAATCCAAATAGTAGTGTAGTCCAGTATACCATAATCAGAATCTTACTGGAATCAATTCTGATGCCTATACGACTAGGCTCCGATCGTCCACATCCGTTGGGTGCGTGCTTGCACGCATGCTGGTATGTGATTCCCACGGTGCTATCGTGATACCACGGTAGTTCAATACTTTGAGCGGCATTGTTTCGCTTTAAAGCATCAGTGTCATTGGGTATATGCCAGACTTTTCATCCGCACCCTCTACCTTTGCCCTCCCATTTAGTCGCCTTTTACGACAAGCAGGGAACCACTATGGTAGTATTCTAGTCCCCTACCACACGGTAGAGATAATATATGTGTATGTGTGTGTGTGTGTGTGTGTGTGTGTGTGTGTGTGTATAAGTATATTTTATTCGATTTTTAGTTTTTCCTTTGAGTGAATGATTTGAATAGATATTCTTCAATATGATTTAACCTTTGATTATAGATATTAATTCTCTTTAAAACTTCAATTTAAATTTTCTTGAAAGTTTCGTTAAACACTTTCATTTCACTTTCAATTTTATTGAATTTCTCTGTAATTTTATTTCTGTATTCAATATTTCCATTATAGTTTTCCTGCTTAGAATCTATTATTGCCTTCTCAACATAGTTATCAAGGGCTTTTTCAAGTTTCTCCATATAGTCTTTTATTTTCTCAATTTTTACAGATTGTTCGGTAATTTTATTTTTAACATCATTACTCATTATTTCTTGATTGTGTATAATTGAAGTATTAACATTATCTTCGAATACTTTCATTTCATTGTGATGTTTTAGATAAACATTTTCAATCTCACTTTTTAAATTGTTTATTTGATCAACTAGATCATCATATATTTGTGTTATATATTTTTCGATTACGATATTTTTGTTTTTATGGTTATATTTATTAATACTTTCTCCAAATTTATTAATATAAGACATCTGTTTCACTCTTCTAATAAATTATGTTAGATTCTTTAAGTTCTTCGATAATAGAGATTATTTCGTTTTGATGATTGTTGTGACCAGCACATTCCGATGAGAGAAGTAAACGTAGTCTGTCAACTAATTCATTAGGATCATCCCAATATATATAGTTTGATTTCCGATTATCTAGTGATTTTAGCAATAATCCACTGGCTTTTGTTGAAATTTTTGTTGTTGTTTTGAATAAATGTTTATTTATTTGTATATATTTGAAGGCTCGTGTTCCTTTCACTTGTTCATTAGCTTCATAACGACGTCTATGTGCATTGGTATGAATTAAAATCTCTTTATATTTCATTAAATCATTTTTGGTATAATCTAGCGGTTTTATATGAAATACTAGTTCAAATAATCCAGGTGTCATTTTAAATTTCATGTTTCCAATCTGCATAGTATTATCTCTTATTAAATATTAATTTTTCTTTGTCATATCTCCAACTGCCGTCTTCATCTTGATTAAAACCATAAATTTTATCCAATTGCTTATGATCAATAAGTAATTGAATATTTTCAAATAATAGAGAGTTTGTCGTTAGCTTGAAACTTTGTTTTCTTTTCAAGTTCTTGATACATGTACTTGATACAGGTCTATTATGACCATAGTTTTGCTCATCATCATTATCATCAGTTGACATATTTCCATATTGAAAATCGTCACTATCACCATTTACGTCATAATAATCATCATCATCATCAATAGTGTTGTCCAAATCCTTATGTTTATGTTCAAGTTTTCCGATGATTTTATTATCACCATTTACATCATCATTATCATCCTCGCCATCAAAAGTGTTGTCTATATACATATCCTTATGTTTATCTTCAAGTTTTTCGATGATTTTTTAAGTGGTTTTGTTATTGGTTGAAAGGTATCTTCTAATAAATTAACTCTATCTATTTGATTCAGTTTAATATTTTTTAACTTTACCTTTAGAACAGCTCTTTTCTTCACAAGATCTTCTAACATTTTATTATGATCATTTTTAGACATTATAATGGTTATGATCTGCTTGCTATCTGGTTATGATCTGCTTGCTATCTGCTCACGATCTGCTTTATATCTGGTTGCGATCTGCTTGCTATCTGGTTATGATCTGCTTGCTATCTGCTCACGAACTGCTTTATATCTGGTTACGAACTGCTTTATATCTGGTTACGATCTGCTTGCTATCTAATATCAAATAACATATCATAGTTGTATGAAACTATCAAATCCTTTTCGATAACGTCTTTTATTTATTAAATCATCTTTGCTTACAACAAGAAATCCATATTTATCTTTCCAACACTCACTGTAAAGGTCAACAAATTGTTTAAAAGTCATATCACCAATAACATGATCATTATATATATGTTTTAAATTAATTTCATCCTGCTTAAATATTATAATCATATTTGCATCATCACGTATTAGATGTTTTGGAATTTTAGTATATGTTTGACCCAGATAAAAGCAATCAATAAATTTGTGTCTTCCCATACAGAAGTAATCTCTTATACTATTTTGTTTCTCACAAATAACATCATCGAATATTATTATAGAATGTGGATAAGCTTTTGCTGGACTTAGAACTTCTTCATTTTCCGAAAACGTAAATAGATTAATTTCTTTTATCGGTTTAATTAATTTGCTTAGATAGCAATATTTTGGTTGATATAATCATTTCGAGTATACATAGATGTTTTTAAATCTCAATCCGTTAGGACTTTCAATTAGACTTGTCATCACATTAGTTTTACCACAATTCGATGGTCCCACTATCAATGCACGAATTGAATTCGGTAATAATGTATTGTGTACAACTGTTTTATCTCTTGATTGAGATGATTCATCAATATTTCTTATAATAATTTGCTTTGCTTGTTTAACTAGTTTCATGTTGACTGACATACTGAAACAGTGATCGTATAAATTGGTGTATATATAGGAAATCGTCTTGATTTCAGATATTTTTGGGAAGAGGTATAAAACTAACGAAAAAAAATGGATATAATCTACAGTCAAAACAAAAACCCAGTCATTGAAAGATGAGAAGAGGATTTATAAACAACTTAATAAATAAAGTACCTGATAATTCCGTGGACTGTATGAGGGGGGAGAACAAAGAAAAGAAAACTATTGATGCAAATTTATGAGCACTGAAAAAAATAGGAATCCAAATTGGAACTGTTCCAACACGATAATAGAAAAAAAAACACTCTCCTTTGGTGTTCTTTTGGCACACGAGCAAAATCCCATTTTCCTTTTCAGTCACTTCAAGCACAACAACAATCTTGTCTGGTTTATTTCTTTTTTTTTTCATAAACAATTTATAATATTTTATTTATTGGTTTTTTTTCTTTTTCTTTTACAAATTTTAATTAATTTCAAATCTTTTAATATTAACAAACTCATAATTAATTGCACTATTTAAATTTACATGACAAGAAAAAAATTATTGCACAGATTTTAAAAATTATCAAACAAAGCACTTGCATCCTTGTGGATGTTATAAAGAAGAATAAAAAAATTTAAGTTAGGCTTATACAAGAGGTCTAAGTTAAACACAATTACAGCGTAATGTTAAAAACATAAAGCTTAGATAAAATTACATTACATTACAAAAGCTTAAATTAATATTACAGCGCCCTCTATTGGTTGTTCCCATCGTTCAAACAATTCTGTTTATGTCGGCAAGGATGGGAAGTTTTGACTGTCAGACATAAACATACCAGCGCCCTTGCAGTACTGCCATCCGAAAACATTCTCCTTCAAATCTAGCTAGGAAGATAAAAGAAAACAAAACTTTTGTATTAATTTAACAGGTTGTAGAATTTCACCAAAATTTTGCCAGCTTGCAGTTACTCCAATTCTAATCCGCCAGCCAGAAAATTTAAAAATGCAATAAGTATCATCCAGGAATGAGTATCATGGTCTAAGATTGTGTGTAGAATTCTTGAGGCTTATTTTCCCCTACTAAATCGGAACTAGAGCTTCCGACGAACTAGGTCTTCCGCTCTCACGACAATGGAACGAACTAGGCCCACTGGTGGATTATTAGGACGAACGAGGTCCGTTATCTTTCCGGGATAGTGGGCGGGTGGTCCCCTTCGATGCTTCAGTTCTCTAATCTAACCTTCCTAGGGACCGACGTACTAGGTCTATGGCCCCGTAAATGGAAGGTTTAACTTCAGCGGCCCATATTCCCACACGTCCACCAGGTATGATCGTGGCTCAAGCAACCTTACAATTCATCGACATCTTCACGTCTCTTAGATTTCCTCCGGGTACCATGACACTGTAAGCTAAAGCTGTTTATCAAAATTTAGTTCGTTGAAAGAAGAATCAGATTCCCAATCGGCCTGGCAATTGTTCCACATTCAGTTATCAAATCCACAGTTCCTACGTAACCATTATTATTTAAACGTAAATTACGAATGCGACCTAAGCGCCATTCAGTAATAGGCTATACCTTCTCTTTTGCTGCTGTTGGCAATCCTAATTTTTTCCTGCAACTTTTTCGAAACAAAAGTTGCTTGGGAACCGGAGTCTATCAGAGCCCTAGCTCTAAATATTTGCCCTCGATGACAAACACCAACTATGGCTGTCCCTAAAAGAATCTGCCTATATGTGGCAGCATAACAGTTTTGCACATCACTACCAAGCTTTGCTACATGACCAGAACTTGTCGCATCGAAAACTCCAAGTTCCCGAGAAGATCCAAACACCTCCCGGTGCAGCAAATGGTGATGTCGCAAATCGCAGATCGAACAATCCAAATTCCGCCTGCATTCATTCAACCTATGACCAACATCGAAACAGTCAGTACACAGGTTGTTCTGTTTTACTACCAAAAAACTTTGCCCAATGAAAAGTTTCTGTGACAGATTCAAACGCTCTCCAAAGCGAACGCTCAAACTTGCAGCTCCAATTCAGCTCTAAATAACTACCCAAATTGTGGTATAATAATAAGCCGAGCCAACCTGAATAATAAGCCGAGCTTGTATAAACGAAAATTATACCTACGCACCGACAGATTAATACAGGAAGATTTTCAGCTAACTAACAGCAACAAAAGTAGGAACCAAAAAGAATCAACAGAATGGTTGAGATTCTGTTCCTCACTAATTCAAGACTAACTCCCCAGCGAAATTAAAATCAAACAAAAAATATCAAAAGTCAAATAAATAATAAATGGCACCACAACGAAACTCGAAAATGTTCGCGCCTCGATCGTAACTAATTTTGCGATACGCAACTAGAAACCGACAATATTTCAAAATTTTAACAAAAGGTCACCGTGACCACCCTGACAACGTTCTATCGCGACCAAATTTGCGCCTTACCGCAAACTTAACAAAAGGTAATAAATGTCCAATAAAACTGACATATATTCCAAAAAAAGAAATTACGCACTTCGCAAAACTAGGCCAACAGGACGAATTCCTAATGGCCAATAACACGATACTTATGGTTTCTCCTCAAATCAAAAAAGTAATATTCAAATTTATGGGTATGTACATATATGTATGTATATTATATATATATATATTAAACTTGTCAACATAAATTATATTAATATCAAAAAATATTAAATTTAAAATAATAAAAAATAACAAATTCATAAATTATCAACAATTTTAATCAACAAATAAAAATGTTACCAAAAATTAAAGAACGAATAAAAAATTGTACGGAAACCCATAAATAAATTCGATTGTGTCATCCCACTTTACTTTATTACAAATCAAACATCTCATTCACTTTAAGATCTGTTAAAAATTCCAGATTTGTTACTAATAAAAGTGAATAAGATTTAGTTATGGGTACCTCCTTCATGTATCCGGTGGATTTAAAAAATTGTAATAAAAGGTAATGTGCTTCGCTATTTAGCCCAACGCACAATCACCAATTATAACAAAACTGTTGACTTATAATTGATATCAAATTGGGTGGTTGAACTCGATTCACCAACTGTGATATTCACACCACAATTTGATATCCCAATCACTTTTGACTTTGCTATAAGCCAAGACAAATTGGTATAACAGAGCATACAAAGAACCCTTTGGTTCTTATATTCAATAAATTCGCAAAGTGTGCCAGTGCTATCGAAATTATAACACACCACTTTGCGAATATATTTGCAATGTTATAAATTTTATATACTTGCAAAGTTTTGTTGTCTAGTCTAACAGAACTTTACTTGTATATAAAATTACCACCAAAAAATCAAAAAATAGAAAAGTAAAAACAAAAAACAACGTTACCTTGTAATTTGGTGATTAGGTTGAAGTTTGTTTGGATGAAGGTCACACAACCGAAAAAGGCAAAATAAATGCAGTTCCAAAATCCGGTTCGATTGGACCAAATAATAATTCCGTGGACTGTATGAGGGGGGAGAACAAAGAAAAGAAAACTATTGATGCAAATTTATGAGCACTGAAAAAAAATAGGAATCCAAATTAGAACTGTTCCAACACGATAATAGAAAAAAACACTCTCCTTTGGTGTTCTTTTGGCACACGAGCAAAATCCCATTTTTCTTTTCAGTCACTTCAAGCACAACAACAATCTTGTCTGGTTTATTTCTTTTTTTTTTTTCATAAACAATTTATAATATTTTATTTATTGGTTTTTTTCTTTTTCTTTTACAAATTTTAATTAATTTCAAATCTTTTAATATTAACAAACTCATAATTAATTGCACTATTTAAATTTACATGACAAGAAAAAAATTATTGCACAGATTTTAAAAATTATCAAACAAAGCACTCGCATCCTTGTGGATGTTATAAAGAAGAATAAAAAATTTAAGTTAGGCTTATACAAGAGGTCTAAGTTAAACACAATTACAGCGTAATGTTAAAAACATAAATCTTAGATAAAATTACATTACATTACAAAAGCTTAAATTAATATTACAGCGCCCTCTATTGGTTGTTCCCATCGTTCAAACAATTCTGTTTATGTCGGCAAGGATGGGAAGTTTTGACTGTCAGACATAAACAGTACCTGTTGAATTACATCTGCCTGGTTATCAGTTTTGTGGGCCTGGTACAAAACTTGAAAAACGTTTAGCAAGAGAAGATAAGGGTATAAATTTATTAGGCGCAGCTTGTGAAGAACACGATATTGCATATTCACAATCAAAAGATATAGACACAAGACATCAAGCAGATAAAATTTTAGCAGAAAAAGCCTGGCAACGAGTTAAATATAAAGATAGTGATATTAAAGAACGTGCTAACGCGTGGTTTGTGACAAACGCTATGAAAGCTAAAGTGAAATTTGGATTAGGTATGAAGGAGCTGAGACATAAGAAAAGAAAGAAAGTAGTATGTTTATGTCTGTTCTCGACCACTTACTCCAAACAAAATTTGGCTCATGCCTACGCTACAGTCGGTAGTGTCGGTTAGTCGATAGGTTTATAACATGTAATGTGTATGATCGTTTGTTTTTATAATAAATTCTTGGCACGTAATATCATACTCATTTGTTGAAGAAATAGAAATATAAACTGATAAGAAAGGGTAGGTGTGATTGTTTTTTTTTTAATAATAAATTCTTGGCACTTATTCCATACAAAATTTGGTACATGTCTGCTTCTTCTTGTTCCTTTATTTTGCATTGCTTTTTAAACGAATGATTGGACGGACAAAATGAGTGTGTGCACGTTTCCTCATCTACATCCCAGGGTATAAATACACTGTAATGTGAAAATGTATGTACGTATGTACGAATGATTGGACGGACAGAATGAGTGTGTGGGTGTGTGTAACATGTAATGTGTATGATCGTTTTTTTTTATAATAAACTCTTGGCACGTAATATCATACTCAATGTTGAAAAAATAGAAAAGGGATCTACACCTATATAGTTGTTAGGTGTTTTTATTTTTTGTATATTTAATTAGAAGGATCTTTAATTTTAAATGTGATAAGAAAGGGTAGGTTGGTTGTACGTGTTCTTTTTTTGTAAACAGGATGTACACCTGCGTGTTAGTTTTTTTATATACCTAAATAGAAACATGATTGTGCATGTTAATTTTATTTGTATTACTTTTCAAACGAATGATTGGACGGACAGAATGAGTCTGTCTACGTTTCCTCATCTACATCCCAGAGTATAAATAGACTTGTTTTTAAGGATTTAGAAGTCATTCTTGTGCTAGAAATTGATAGCGAGTTGTGTTTTTAAATTTAAAATTTAAAATAAAATAAGAAATAAAATATAAAAAATGGCTAGTTTTACTTGTGAATTTTGTGGAAAAGTATTCAAGTTGAATACATCATTAAGAAGACATCATAGACTACATCATGATGGACCATCCACATCATTAAAATGCATACCATGCAATAAATATTTTTCAAGCCAGTTAAATTATAATCAACACATTTTAACACATTCAAAGATTGGGGACGGAGGAGAACTATATGATATAGTTAATTGTACCGAGTGCAATCAACGTATTCCAAAGACGAATTGGCACTATCACATTCGAACAAATGCACATAAACTTAATTGTGCTGTCAGAATTCGAAATGATGATAATCGTGCTAATGATGATGATGATGAAGTAAAATGTGTAAGATCAGTGTTTAAAAATAGAATTATCACATATGTTATTGAGACTAATGATGAAACGAATTTAATACCCGAGAACTTTTTATTGGGAATTAAATTCAAAGTGGCTAAGCTGTTAAGTAATATGATTAAAAAACATGATAATATTAAATTCAATCTGGAGATATTTTGCGAATACATGCTGATTAAAGAAGAGGAGAATTTATGTTATATTGAAATAAAATCACATCAAACGACGATGGCTATAATTAATCTCTCATCATCAACTACAGATGATCTCCTCAATATTTACAAAACACAATGCAATGTTATTGATATCCAGGAACGTGATAGCGGATGGATATTAATACAAATATTACGGATAGAAATTAATATAAATAAATACCAGTGCATAAAAGGTTCGCAGTATATCTACCAACCCCAATACAGAGTAAGTTTGCATGCATTAATGTTCAAAATAACGATGAGTATTGTTTCAAGTGGGCAATAATATCAGCATCGTATCCTGTTATTAACAATACTAATAGAAGCATCTCATATAAAATTAATAGCATTAGTGATGACATTATCATGTTGGAAAATGGTATTGCTTTAAATTTTGAATATTTGACTTTTCCGCTACCAACGAATAAAATCAAAGACTGAAATGAAAAATCCCGATATTAGCGTGAACGTGTTTGGGTTGAATGACAACAATGAGATAGTTGGACCCTACTATTCCAGTATAAATGAAAAGGCTAAGCACGTTAATTTGTTATTACTAGAAGATGGTGAGAGATTCCACTACGTATGGATTAAAAATATTTCAAGGTAAATCAATAATAATTTTATGTTAAAAAAATGATATTAATATAAAATTGTTTCACTTTCCATTTAATTACAGATTAATAAGAAACCAACTAACAAAACACTATAGACAAGTCCATATATGTTATTCATGTTTAATACATAATGAAACGGAGCTGAACAAACACAAAGATGAGTGCAACAAAATCGTAACTAAAATGCCCTCTATAGACAATAATATTGTAAGTTTTAAAAATTTCAAAAAGCAAATGGATGTACCTTTTGTAGTCTACGCTGACTTTGAGTGTATTCTAGAGACTATTAATATTCAAAATTCAGCTAATGTTAAATCAATACAAAAACATATTCCATTTGTTTATAGTTATTACATCAAATGCTCATTTAACAGTAGTTTAGATAAATTTAGCATGTACAGTGGTGATGATGCACCAAAACATTTCTTTGTAAATTTAGTTAAAGATTGTACAGATTTATATGTTAATTACTTAAGTATTGTGAAACCAATGAATACCTTAACACCTTCTCAACTGATTAGGCAGAAAGAGGATACAATTTGTCACATTTGCAAAAAATTGTTATCTCATGTAGATCGAGTAGCCGATCATTGTCACTTAACAGGTGAATATAGAGGACCGTCACATAACAAATGTAATTTAGAGTATCAAGTAGCAAAATTTATTCCTATATTCTTTCATAATCTATCATCATATGATTGTCATTTGTTCGTACGAGAACTTTCTTCTATTGAAGGTGATATAAATATAAACAAAGAACTATATGTATCTATATCGAAAAAGATTAATGTAGATGAAAAAATACTATAGAACTACGTTTTCTAGATTCTTGTCGGTTTATGCCATCAAGTTTGGAAAAACTAGCGGGATATTTGTCAGATAATGATCTGTTGACAGTAAAATCAAATTATCAAACTCCCAATGAATTTAGTTTAATGAAACGTAAAGGTGTCTTTCCATATGACTATCTAGATTCAGTCAACCGTCTTGAAGAAACAGTACTAACACCCCGATCATGTTTCTTTAATAAACTTACTAATGAGTCGTGTAGTGAAGACGATTACGAACACGCTGAAAAAGTTTGGAATACATTCAAATGTAAGAAACTTTTAGATTATCTTCTATTATATTTAAAAGTTGATGTCCTATTGCTTTGTGATGTTTTTGAAAATTTCCGTAAAGTTTGTAAAAACATTTACAATTTAGAACCCTGTCAATATTATACTACACCAGGTTTATCCTGGGATGCAATGTTGAAAACAACTGAAATTGAGTTGGAATTATTGACAGATATCAGCATGTACAATTTCGTTGTGCGGGGAATTAGGGGAGGTATTGTTCAATGCAGTAAGCGACATGTGACAGCTAATAATAAATACGTTAGTGACTATGATTCAACAAAAGAATCAAATTATCTTATGTATTTAGATGTAAATAATTTATATGGTTATGCAATGTCTCAATATCTTCCCTATAAAAATTTTAAATGGCTTGACAACTGTAACGACTTCTATGTAACTACTATAGAAGAAGATTCAGTATTTGGTTATATTTTAGAAGTAGATTTGGAATATCCAACTGTATTGCACGATCATCATAGTGATTTTCCATTCAGTGCAGAAAATAAGAAAATTGAGAATATGAAACATAGAAAACTAATAACAGACTTAAATGACAAAAAGAATTACATAATACATTACCGCAATCTTCAGCAATGCATTCAACATGGATTAATTATGAAGAAAATTCATAGAATTTTGCAATTTAATCAATCGAATTGGTTAAAAAAATATATTGATGTAAATAACCATCATAGAACATTGGCTAAAAACACATTTGAACAAAACTTTTTCAAATTACTCAATAATGCTGTCTATGGTAAGACTATGGAAAATGTCGATAAGCGATAAGACATCAAAATAGTAATTGGGTGGGAAAATAGAAGAAAACGATTAGGAGCCAGATCACTAATTGCGAAACCAAATTTTCATAGTTGTATTGAAATTACTGAAGAAATGGTTGCCGTTGAAATGAGTAGAGTGCGAACGGAATATAATAAACCCATTTATATTGGTTTTTCTGTTCTTGAACTATCAAAATGGAAAATGTATAATTTTCATTACGATTATATGAAGCCAAAATATCTTGATAATATTAATCTCTGCTATATGGATACCGATTCATTTATATATGATGTGAGAACAAATGATATGTATGGTGATATTAGAAATGATATTCCAACACATTTCGATACATCTGCTTATTCAAAAGACAATCCATATAATTTCCCCTTAATGAATAAAAAAGTATTGGGAATGATGAAAGATGAATGTAATGAAAAAATTATTAAGGAATTCATTGGTTTACGAGCTAAAATGTAATCCGTCAAAATAGATAGAATAGATAAAGAAATTAAAAAAATTAAAGGTGTTAAAAATAGTGTAACATCTAGACTAAGTATTAATGATTTTAGAAAATGTCTACTAGAGAAAAAGCTGTATCATGATTGTATGTGTGTGTTTAGGTCTAAGATTCATCAAGTATATACACAATATATTAGTAAATTAAGTTTAAGTTATTTAGACGATAAGAGATTTATATGTGAAAATAATGTTGACACTTACGCCTGGGGACATTATAAAATAAATTCTCCATCAACCTCATCATCATCAAATTTAAATTCATATAGAGAATTTATGCAAGACGATAATGATGAAATGTTTTTAAATGTAAATATTATGGAGAATTTATGCAAGACGATAATGATGAAATGTTTTTAAATGTAAATATATAGCTTGAGTAGTTTATAAGGAATATAATGTAGAAAATAATATGAATTAATAAAAAAAGAATATATTATATGTATATAAATTAAACCATTTTTCATTTCATTTCAATTTATATTTATTGAATAAAAATTTTAAACACAAATGCCCACAATTAAATGTATTAAATTTTGGTTTTCGTTCATAATTATATTCAATAGGAAATTTTAAGTAGTTGACAATCTCAAGTGGTGGTTGTAAGTTTCCAAAGCTATCAAAGTATTCTTTATAGTTGTGGTTTTTATAATATGCTACCCAATGTGTTCCCATATCATTTGAATCATCTAAATTAACAATGACGCATTCTTGTTTGAATGGTTTTTTAAGTAAAGAATCACGCATGAAAACACCCCTAAAATGTTTGAGATGTCTTCCATATTTATTCAAATCCAAATCTGTTAATGGGCGATTGGGTAGGTTATCTAATAGTTTTTTGGAGCTGGACTATAGTAGAGACAATATCCAGTTTTATATGGTTTGAGATATAACCCTTTACCCATTGCAATTGATTCCATATATCTATTATGACGGTTAGCTTCAGCCAATTGTTCTTTTCCATTTTTGATAGCATTTACTGCTTTGACAATAGCGGATCCTCCACTTGCCAAACCACCAAGCGCTGACAATGCTGTTAGTACGGGAATAAGTGGAAGAAATCCTCCAATTTTCGGTACAGGTATAACTCTCGGTATTATAATGTCTGTTAGCTTTTTTCCTTTAAAATTTGAATTACTACATTTATTCATTTTTCCTTTTCTCATTCTATTTGAATTCTTTTTTTACTTATTTCTCTGCTCCTTCAAACCTAATCCAAATTTCACTTTAGCTTTCATAGCGTTTGTCACAAACCACGCGTTAGCACGTTCTTTCTCCTCTCCGCAAAAATATCTGAAATCAAGACCTATATATACACCAATTTATGCGATCACAGTTTCAGTATGTCAGTCAACATGAAGCTAGTTAAACAAGCAAAGCAAATTATTATAAGAAATATTGATGGAACATCTCAATCAAGAGATAAAACAGTTGTACACAATACATTATTATCGAATTCGATTCGTGCATTAATAGTGGGACCATCGAATTGTGGTAAAACTAATGTGATGGTAAGTCTAATTGAAAGTCCTAACGGATTGAGATTTAAAAACATCTATGTATACTCGAAATCATTATATTGTTACGTTTTTACCTTTTTAAAAACGTTTAAATATGAGTTCGTTAATTGCAACCAAAGTAAAACCAAATGCGTCTTTAGTTTTTCTTAACTGTCTTTATTATTCACACTACTTTTGTGTGCCACCGTATAGAACTTAACGATACAACAATAATAATCTGCTTATTCACTTTATTAGTTCACACAAGTATTCACTGGATCTTTACAACCACGACTTATTTTATTCACACGCAACTTCACACAAGGCTGACTGAATTAACTCTCACTGCTGCTTGCTTTGTCCAGCCCTTTTATAGTCCGCACGCACGTATGATCAGTATGATGAACGTTCTCGATGTGGAAGGTTCTCGCTCGCGCCTTCTCGAGAACTCTATTGCTAGTACATTGTTGTTTGTGTACTGTGCTTATGTTGTCCGTTACATATTTGTCGTAGCTGGTTTACTTTATGTTGTTGTTGCTACTATGACGAACCTGGTTCGTCATACATATGTGTGTGTGCAGCTTTAGATAATCAACGCGTTCATTGTATTCCTTGTGTTGGTGTGTATTTGTGTCGTGTGTATTGTGTTGGAGTAGCTGGTAGCTTTTGTTTATAGTTTTTGTTGTTAAACGATATTAGGTCGTTTCGATTTATGTAACAATATCAACCAAAATATTGCTATCTAAGAAAATTAATTAAACCGATAAAAGAAATTAATTTATTTACGTTTTCGGAAAATGAAGAAGTTCTAAGTCCAGCAAAAGCTTATCCACATTCTATAATAATATTCGATGATGTTATTTGTGAGAAACAAAATAGTATAAGAGATTACTTCTGTATGGGAAGACACAAATTTATTGATTGCTTTTATCTGGGTCAAACATATACTAAAATTCCAAAACATCTAATACGTGATAATACAAATATGATTATAATATTTAAGCAGGATGAAATGAATTTAAAACATATATATAATGATCATGTTATTGGTGATATGACTTTTAAACAATTTGTTGACCTTTGCAGTGAGTGTTGGAAAGATAAATATGGATTTCTTGTAAGCAAGGATGATTTAATAAATAAAGGATGTTATCGAAAAGGATTTGATAGTTTGATACAACTATGATATGTTATTACAGTTAGATAGCAAGCAGATCGTAACCAGATATAAAGCAGATCGTAACCAGATATAAAGCAGTTCTTGAGCAGATATCAAACAGATCATAACCAGATAGCAAGCAGATCGCAACCAGATATAAAGCAGATCGTGAGCAGATAGCAAGCAGTTCGTGCTTACCGAATATCTCGAGGCCTGGGATCTTTCGTATAGCCTCATATACATCCTCCTTCTCCGTGATCTCGTCGATGTCCTTGATCTCAATTGTCCTCATATCCTTTAGAGTGCGGACGGACGCGTTTTCTCCTAAGAGCTCTCCAATGGCTCCCCTGAAGTTCTCCGTGTGCTCCCCGCTCCTGCGGAGTTGGAGTAGTAGACCACCCTTTGCGGTTCTCCTAATTTTGGTCACGTTTTCTCCTAATTCGCAAAGCTTAGGGTCCGTTTTGACTCTCCTCAGAATGTCGGCATACGACGTGTTATCCTTCATCGCAATCACGATCGCATCTGGCTTCGTTTTCCTCTCCTGTGGTTTCTTGTTCCTCCTTTTTCTTTTCGTGACTTTCTGCCACCCTGGTTCCTCATTTACTCCCTTAGTACCCTACTGCCGGCTCAAGGTCACATCTGTAGTTTTCCTCGCTGGAGCCCTTGCTGCAGGATTCGGAGTTCTCCTCTTTGCCGCAGGAATTTCGGAGGTCTCCTCATGTTTCCTCTTCGTCTCCTGGTTCCTCAACAATGGCGATGTTTGTGTAGCAGAACTGCTGCGGTTAGTCGCCTTGGTAGTTTGTCCCTGCAGCTCGCTTGCGTACAGGTCATATAGGGTTTTGATAGAGTCAATCGCATCCCTCATCGGCTGATGGATTGACCTCCTTTTCCCATCCTCTAACATATCAATCAGACTTCTGATTTGGTCGCCGAGTTGACCAAAAACACCGCTGGCCGCTGACCCCATGTCGCCTCGCGACGGTTCTGATCCTAGGACCACTAATCCCGAATCTTTCCCGTTAACTGGGGATCTCGGAGTTCTCGTGCTCTGTCCAAACGGGTTTATTTCCCGATTACGCACTGGAGACCTCGGTATTTTCGAGCTCTGCCCAAAAGCATTTAGCTCCAAAGCATTCATCTCACATGAATTCGTCGGTTTATTTGTTGTATTTGTTGTTTTATTTTTGCTCATCATTTCAATTTGGGCCCCAACTCTCGGCCGTTATCCTAATCCATCGTTGTAGTCGTCACGAAAGACCCCGTGGTTATCTATGCATAAGCAGGGAGGCCACGCGAGGGTTGACACATAACCTCATGGGAATATGTGTTCAGAGCCAGGTCGACGTAAACCAGGGATTCACATCTGGTCCTACAACACCAACTTAACGGTGACAAATCAGGAACGTACCGACAGACTTGCCATAGTTTTAACGGGGCGGAGGCAATGGCAGCATTAGCCCAACAGCCATTTCGGCCAGCTTTCACACCGCCTACTAAAGTGCCGGAATACTGCCATCGTCAGCCAATATCGCCAATTCACATACGTCTTCCGGTATACCATAATTAGAACCTTACCGGGCTCGGTTCTAATGCTCGAATCACGGGCGTCGATATGATGAAACTAAGGGGACCACGGAGGCGTTACTCTCCTATTTTCCCATCTCTTGAGGGAACCCTCTGTGGGGTGATGCCTAGTTAATGGCGGCATCGGTTCGCCATAACGTCTTCGGTCACTTGTACCCTTTTGTAGTACGCCTCATCATCTGCCGCTCTTGGTCGGGGACTGCTTATTGGTTATTCGCAGCTAACCTACATAGGGTAGGCCGTTCAGTTATCCGCCAACTACTGACCCCCATGGTGGCCTGAAGCTCAGCCCCATATGTAGATATATGTGTATGTGTGTGTGTGTGTGTTTTTTTTTTTTTTTTTTTTTTTTTTTATAGCTTTACGAGCTAAAGGTTGGGAATCTTCGAAAGACATTGGTATCCCGGCCTACCAATGTGCACGATTCGCCGCAAGACTTACTCTCGGCTTGCTAAACGCATACGTACTAAACCCAACCTAGTTCGTCACCATTCAACCATTTGCCCCCCCCGGGACCACAATCAAGTATTACTTCGGGGGGGGTGGAGATTCAGCGAGTGCTGCCTTCAAATTCTGCTGACCTTGCTCTCTCAGCCAATCTTTGCTGCGTCAACACCTTCCTTGCGAAAACACATACTGCGTTCCAATTGTCACATGAGGTTAACATCAGGTTAACTATGTTATCGGGCGTTACCTGGAATCCTACTGTCCTCTCCAGGCAATTTCGTTGAACAACATATCGCGGGCAAGTAAAGAAAACGTGCTCCGCCGTCTCCCTTTCATTGGGGCATTCTGGGCATGCCTCGTCTACATCATGACCATACTTATAGAGATACGCTCTATAACATCCATGGCCGGTTAGTAACTGTGCCAGGTAGAAGTTCACCTGACCGTGTCTCCTTTTGGTCCATTCGCCTATGCTCGGCATGAGTCTGTGGGTCCACCTTCCCTTGGTTGAATTGACCCAGTCATGCTGCCATCTATGCATAGCGTCATCCACTAACTGAACAGGACTGGGGAGATCCATTCCCCTCCTTGTGTCATGTTTCCTCCGCTCTACATCCACTACTAGCCTCAGGGGCATCATCCCCGCAATCACCAATGCTGCATCAGTAGACACCGTGCGGAAGGCAGAAATCACCCTGAGAGCTGATCTCCTGTAGGCCGTTTCTATACCTGCTCTATAGGTCTTCTTATCCATGGCCCCGGCCCATATAGGGGCCGCATATATAGCGATCGAAGTCACTACCTTCATCAGTAACCGCCTCCTCTCCTGTTTTGGGCCTCCAAGGTTAGGCATTAATCGGGCAAGTGCACATGATGTCGCCGCACACTTTCCACCGACGTACGTCAGGTGTTCCCTAAACGTGAGCCTGTTATCAATCATTACTCCCAGATATTTAATCGCCTGCTTTGATGTTATGCGCTGGTCGCCTACTGTTATTGTAATAAATTCTATCTTCTTCCTACTGCTTACAAATAGTACATCCGTCTTGTGATCAGCAAGTTTGAGACCTATTCCCGTGATCCAGTTCCTGACCATACCAACCGCAGTGTTACATGTTCTCACTAATTCATCTAAATGTTTTCCCCTTATCACCAGGGCAATATCGTCCGCAAAACCAATGATCTGTGTACCTCTAGGGAATCTAAGCCCCAGTACACCATCATACATTTTTTTTTTTTTTTTATAGCTTTACGAGCTAAAGGTTGGGAATCTTCGAAAGACATTGGTAGCCCGGCCTACCAATGTGCACGATTCGCCGCAAGACCTACTCTCGGCTTGCTAAACGCATACGTACTAAACCCAACCTAGTTCGTCACACTTTCAACCATTTGCCCCCCCCCGGGACCACAATCAAGTATTACTTCGGGGGGTGGAGATTCAGCGAGTGCTGCCTTCAAATTCTGCTGACCTTGCTCTCTCAGCCAATCTTTGCTGCGTCAACACCTTCCTTGCGAAAACACATACTGCGTTCCAATTGTCACATGAGGTTAACATCAGGTTAACTATGTTATCGGGCGTTACCTGGAATCCTACTGTCCTCTCCAGGCAATTTCGTTGAACAACATAACGCGGGCAAGTAAAGAAAACGTGCTCCGCCGTCTCCCTTTCATTGGGGCATTCTGGGCATGCCTCGTCTACATCATGACCATACTTATAGAGATATGCTCTATAACATCCATGGCCGGTTAGTAACTGTGTCAGGTAGAAGTTCACCTGACCGTGTCTCCTTTTGGTCCATTCGCCTATGCTCGGTATGAGTCTGTGTGTCCACCTTCCCTTGGTTGAATTGACCCAGTAATGCTGCCATCTATGCATAGCGTCATCCACTAACTGAACAGGACTGGGGAGATCCATTCCCCTCCTTGTGTCATGTTTCCTCCGCTCTACATCCACTACTAGCCTCAGGGGCATCATCCCCGCAATCACCAATGCTGCATCAGTAGACACCGTGCGGAAGGCAGAAATCACCCTGAGAGCTGATCTCCTGTAGGCCGTTTCTATACCTGCTCTATAGGTCTTCTTATCCATGGCCCCAGCCCATATAGGGGCCGCATATATAGCGATCGAAGTCACTACCTTCATCAGTAACCGCCTCCTCTCCTGTTTTGGGCCTCCAAGGTTAGGCATTAATCGGGCAAGTGCACATGATGTCGCCGCACACTTTCCACCGACGTACGTCAGGTGTTCCCTAAACGTGAGCCTGTTATCAATCATTACTCCCAGATATTTAATCGCCTGCTTTGATGTTATGCGCTGGTCGCCTACTGTTATTGTAATAAATTCTATCTTCTTCCTACTGCTTACAAGTAGTACATCCGTCTTGTGATCAGCAAGTTTGAGACCTATTCCCGTGATCCAGTTCCTGACCATACCAACCGCAGTGTTACATGTTCTCACTAATTCATCTAAATGTTTTCCCCTTATCACCAGGGCAATATCGTCCGCAAAACCAATGATCTGTGTACCTCTAGGGAATCTAAGCCCCAGTACACCATCATACATGACATTCCATAGTATTGGGCCCAACACGGAACCTTGTGGGACCCCCGCCGATACCGCATATGTCTTCCTGCCATCATCTGTGTCATATAAGAGCACTCTATCCTTAAAGTAGTCCTTAATAAGTTCCATCAAGTAGTTCGGTACATCCTTTCCATCTAGGGCTGTTAAAGTGGCATCCCAATCCGCAGAGTTGAATGCGTTCTTGACGTCCAGGGTGATGATAGCGCAGTACTCCTTATCGCCCTCCAGCCAGCGCTCACCACTGATAGCATCCTTTGCTATTGTCATAACCATCTCTATTGCATCTATTGTGGAACGGGCTTTTCGGAAACCAAATTGGCGATCCGACAAGCCTTCTGCCCCCAGGAATGCTTCCAGTCTCCTACAAATTATCCTCTCCAAAAGTTTTCCAGCTGTGTCGATCATACAGAGCGGGCGGTAGCCCGATGCATCCTGCGCGTTGTTACCCTTCGGAATTAGAACCAGTCTCTGTCTCTTCCATATCCTAGGGAACTTCCTCTCCTGAATACAAGCATTAAAAACTTGTCTAAACAGCTCAGTATTACTTTCAATGGCCGCCTTAAGCGCAATGTTTGGGATCCCGTCGATCCCCGGTGCTTTGTTAAGTTTCATTTCCCCACAGACTGATTCCAATTCCTGCCTGCTGACTTCTGGGATTTCCTCCGGTGACCGCATATCCCGCACGCAGTATGTAATTTCGGCTTTGTGTGGAAAAAGGTCCGCAACGATTGATTGCAGCTTAGCTGCACATGACGTTGCTGGTGGTCGGAAGCAGTTCAGCTTTCTCATCACCACCTTATATCCAGTTCCCCAGGGATTCTCGTCCACATCGGCGCACATTTCTCTGTAGCATCTTCTCTTGCTGAGCGCAATGGCCCCATTAAGGCTGGTCCTACTCCTTCTATATCTTTCACGCAGTTCTGCAAATTCATCCCGGCCTCTGGCCCTTTGGAATAGCCGCCGTGCGCGCTTGCATTTACGCCTCAGATCCGCTATATCCGCGTTCCACCAGTAGACGTGTTTCTTCCCAGACATATTACGCCTCTTTGCCATAGAAACGTTGCAAGCCTCCGTTATGGAGCGCATAAGTTCCTTCGTCTTGTCATTCGCGTTCCCGAATAACCGAATATCCTCCAATGCGAGGACAAAGGTTTCCCTGTCAAAGGTGGAGTCCTTCCAAAGAGGGTTCGGCGGTGCGGCAGGAACGTTGTGTCCCGTAGAGCGTTCCCGGATCTCAAAAATGATAGCCTGATGATCGCTATGTGTGTAGATGTCAGACACCAACCAGGTAGATGAGGTCGCCAGTGAGTCGCTGACGAATGTCAGGTCAATTTTAGAGCAGCGTCCATTTCTCGAGAATGTATCCCTATCACCACTATTAAGTAAAACTACCTCCAATGTTGCAAGTGCGTCGAGTAGGCATTCTCCTCTTGGATTAGTGAATGGCGAGCCCCATTCAACAGTCCAAGCATTGAAATCCCCGGCAATTACCACAGGTCTCACGTTCCTTGCTTCCTTAACGATGTCATCTATTCTGCGTCTATAGTCTTCTATTGATATGCTAGGGGGAAGATAACAGCTGAAGAAATGTACCCCATTAACGGTGCATTTCACAAAGCTCTCCCACCTGTCGTCGACATTTCCCATTGGGAATTTACCACAGGACCACATCGAAGCCCTATTGCATTTGCTGGCTATCCAACGTTGGTTTTCAGGTGCTCTGTAGTGCTCGCTCAGTACTGCCAAGTCTATCCTCTGCTCCCGCACCGTCTGTTTAAGTAGCTCCTGCGCCGCTTCGCAATGGTTCAAGTTCAACTGCAGGACTCTCATTTACCTGAGTATGTCAACTTCCGTCGTGCCGCTAGATAGTGTGCGCACTTATGTCCTCCCGTGATATGCTTCGCGTCCGCATCCGGATCGCCTCTACAAAGAAGGCAGTGAGGGTCACGGTCGCAAGCCTTGTACACCATCATACATGACTGTGTGTGTGTGTGTGTGTGTGTGTGTGTGTGTGTGTAAGTATATTTTATTCGATTTTTAGTTTTTCCTTTGAGTGAATGATTTGAATAGATATTCTTCAATATGATTTAACCTTTGATTATAGATATTAATTCTCTTTAAAACTTCAATTTAAATTTTCTTGAAAGTTTCGTTAAACACTTCCATTTCACTTTCAATTTTATTGAATTTCTCTGTAATTTTATTTCTGTATTCAATATTTCCATTATAGTTTTCCTGCTTAGAATCTATTATTGCCTTCTCAACATAGTTATCAAGGGCTTTTTCAAGTTTCTCCATATAGTCTTTTATTTTCTCAATTTTTACAGATTGTTCGGTAATTTTATTTTTAACATCATTACTCATTATTTCTTGATTGTGTATAATTGAAGTATTAACATTATCTTCGAATACTTTCATTTCATTGTGATGTTTTAGATAAACATTTTCAATCTCACTTTTTAAATTGTTTATTTGATCAACTAGATCATCATATATTTGTGTTATATATTTTTCGATTACGATATTTTTGTTTTTATGGTTATATTTATTAATACTTTCTCCAAATTTATTAATATAAGACATCTCTTTCACTCTTCTAATAAATTATGTTAGATTCTTTAAGTTCTTCGATAATAGAGATTATTTCGTTTTAATGATTGTTGTGACCAGCACATTCCGATGAGAGAAGTAAACGTAGTCTGTCAACTAATTCATTAGGATCATCCCAATATATATAGTTTGATTTCCGATTATCTAGCGATTTTAGCAATAATCCACTGGCTTTTGTTGAAATTTTTGTTGTTGTTTTGAATAAATGTTTATTTATTCGTATATATTTGAAGGCTCGTGTTCCTTTCACTTGTTCATTAGCTTCATAACGACGTCTATGTGCATTGGTATGAATTAAAATCTCTTTATATTTCATTAAATCATTTTTGGTATAATCTAGCGGTTTTATATGAAATACTAGTTCAAATAATCCAGGTGTCATTTTAAATTTCATGTTTCCAATCTGCATAGTATTATCTCTTATTAAATATTAATTTTTCTTTGCCATATCTTCAACTGCCGTCTTCATCTTGATTAAAACCATAAATTTTATCCAATTGCTTATGATCAATAAGTAATTGAATATTTTCAAATAATAGAGAGCTTTTCGTTAGCTTGAAACTTTGTTTTCTTTTCAAGTTCTTGATACATGTACTTGATACAGGTCTATTATGACCATAGTTTTGCTCATCATCATTATCATCAGTTGACATATTTCCATATTGAAAATCGTCACTATCACCATTTACGTCATAATAATCATCATCATCATCAATAGTGTTGTCCAAATCCTTATGTTTATGTTCAAGTTTTCCGATGATTTTATTATCACCATTTACATCATCATTATCATCCTCGCCATCAAAAGTGTTGTCTATATACATATCCTTATGTTTATCTTCAAGTTTTTCGATGATTTTTTTAAGTGGTTTTGTTATTGGTTGAAAGGTATCTTCTAATAAATTAACTCTATCTATTTGATTCAGTTTAATATTTTTTAACTTTTCCTTTAGAACAGCTCTTTTCTTCACAAGATCTTCTAACATTTTATTATGATCATTTTTAGACATTATAATGGTTATGATCTGCTTGCTATCTGGTTATGATCTGCTTGCTATCTGCTCACGATCTGCTTTATATCTGGTTGCGATCTGCTTGCTATCTGGTTATGATCTGCTTGCTATCTGCTCACGAACTGCTTTATATCTGGTTACGAACTGCTTTATATCTGGTTACGATCTGCTTGCTATCTAATATCAAATAACATATCATAGTTGTATGAAACTATCAAATCCTTTTCGATAACGTCTTTTATTTATTAAATCATCTTTGCTTACAACAAGAAATCCATATTTATCTTTCCAACACTCACTGTAAAGGTCAACAAATTGTTTAAAAGTCATATCACCAATAACATGATCATTATATATATGTTTTAAATTAATTTCATCCTGCTTAAATATTATAATCATATTTGCATCATCACGTATTAGATGTTTTGGAATTTTAGTATATGTTTGACCCAGATAAAAGCAATCAATAAATTTGTGTCTTCCCATACAGAAGTAATCTCTTATACTATTTTGTTTCTCACAAATAACATCATAGAATATTATTATAGAATGTGGATAAGCTTTTGCTGGACTTAGAACTTCTTCATTTTCCGAAAACGTAAATAGATTAATTTCTTTTATCGGTTTAATTAATTTGCTTATAGTGTTTTCACACCAAAATTAAAAACCTGATTTTAGCATTAAAACCATAAACAGCTGATTTTGCGTTCACACTGCAAGTTTTATTAAAATTGGTTTTAAATTCATGACATTTATGACTGCGAGAAAAAAATTTTATGAGCAATATGCCTTATTTTATCTTGATATATTTAGCTTCTGACTTACCTTTCGCACAAGAAACTATATTCATTGTGACCAGAAACAATACACATTTCGATTAATAATTAAATATTTACAAATTTTTAAAATTTTCATTGAAGAAATTAAAAATATTCCAAATTTTTCCTTTTTTAATACAAAATAAATGATTATTTACATTTATTTATTTATTTACATTTGTTTTTGTTTTTATCAGCTGTTTTCAGGTTTTCAGAGCTGGTAGCTCTGATTTAGTACATTTAGTACATCAAAACAAGGTTGTATTTCATAAAACCAACTTAAAACCAATTCAAAAAAGGTTTTACTTTGGTTTTAACACAATAATTTTGTATGGTAAAATCAGGTTTTATTTTTGGTTTTAACGTTAAAACCAACTTTTGCGTTAAAACCACTCGGTGTGAAAACACTATTAGATAGCAATATTTTGGTTGATATAATCATTTCGAGTATACATAGATGTTTTTAAATCTCAATCCGTTAGGACTTTCAATTAGACTTATCATCACATTAGTTTTACCACAATTCGATGGTCCCACTATCAATGCACGAATTGAATTCGGTAATAATGTATTGTGTACAACTGTTTTATCTCTTGATTGAGATGATTCATCAATATTTCTTATAATAATTTGCTTTGCTTGTTTAACTAGTTTCATGTTGACTGACATACTGAAACAGTGATCGTATAAATTGGTGTATATATAGGAAATCGTCTTGATTTCAGATATTTTTGGGAAGAGGTATAAAACTAACGAAAAAAATGGATATAATCTACAGTCAAAACAAAAACCCAGTCATTGAAAGATGAGAAGAGGATTTATAAACAACTTAATAAATAAAGTACCTGTTGAATTACATCTGCCTGGTTATCAGTTTTGTGGGCCTGGTACAAAACTTGAAAAACGTTTAGCAAGAGAAGATAAGGGTATAAATTTATTATGCGCAGCTTGTAAAGAACACGATATTGCATATTCACAATCAAAAGATATAGACACAAGACATCAAGCAGATAAAATTTTAGCAGAAAAAGCCTGGCAACGAGTTAAATATAAAGATAGTGATATTAAAGAACGTGCTAACGCGTGGTTTGTGACAAACGCTATGAAAGCTAAAGTGAAATTTGGATTAGGTATGAAGGAGCTGAGACATAAGAAAAGAAAGAAAGTAGTATGTTTATGTCTGTTCTCGACCACTTACTCCAAACAAAATTTGGCTACGCTACAGTCGGTAGTGTCGGTTAGTCGATAGGTTTATAACATGTAATGTGTATGATCGTTTGTTTTTATAATAAATTCTTGGCACGTAATATCATACTCATTTGTTGAAGAAATAGAAATATAAACTGATAAGAAAGGGTAGGTGTGATTGTTTTTTTTTAATAATAAATTCTTGGCACTTATTCCATACAAAATTTGGTACATGTCTGCTTCTTCTTGTTCCTTTATTTTGCATTGCTTTTTAAACGAATGATTGGACGGACAAAATGAGTGTGTGCACGTTTCCTCATCTACATCCCAGGGTATAAATACACTGTAATGTGAAAATGTATGTACGTATGTACGAATGATTGGACGGACAGAATGAGTGTGTGGGTGTGTGTAACATGTAATGTGTATGATCGTTTTTTTTTTTATAATAAACTCTTGGCACGTAATATCATACTCAATGTTGAAAAAATAGAAAAGGGATCTACACCTATATAGTTGTTAGGTGTTTTTATTTTTTGTATATTTAATTAGAAGGATCTTTAATTTTAAATGTGATAAGAAAGGGTAGGTTGGTTGTACGTGTTCTTTTTTTGTAAACAGGATGTACACCTGCGTGTTAGTTTTTTTATATACCTAAATAGAAACATGATTGTGCATGTTAATTTTATTTGTATTACTTTTCAAACGAATGATTGGACGGACAGAATGAGTCTGTCTACGTTTCCTCATCTACATCCCAGAGTATAAATAGACTTGTTTTTAAGGATTTAGAAGTCATTCTTGTGCTAGAAATTGATAGCGAGTTGTGTTTTAAATTTAAAATTTAAAATAAAATAAGAAATAAAATATTAAAAAATGGCTAGTTTTACTTGTGAATTTTGTGGAAAAGTATTCAAGTTGAATACATCATTAAGAAGACATCATAGACTACATCATGATGGACCATCCACATCATTAAAATGCATACCATGCAATAAATATTTTTCAAGCCAGTTAAATTATAATCAACACATTTTAACACATTCAAAGATTGGGGACGGAGGAGAACTATATGATATAGTTAATTGTACCGAGTGCAATCAACGTATTCCAAAGACGAATTGGCACTATCAAATTCGAACAAATGCACATAAACTTAATTGTGCTGTCAGAATTCGAAATGATGATAATCGTGCTAATGATGATGATGATGAAGTAAAATGTGTAAGATCAGTGTTTAAAAATAGAATTATCACATATGTTATTGAGACTAATGATGAAACGAATTTAATACCCGAGAACTTTTTATTGGGAATTAAATTCAAAGTGGCTAAGCTGTTAAGTAATATGATCCAAAAACATGATAATATTAAATTCAATCTGGAGATATTTTGCGAATACATGCTGATTAAAGAAGAGGAGAATTTATGTTATATTGAAATAAAATCACATCAAACGACGATGGCTATAATTAATCTCTCATCATCAACTACAGATGATCTCCTCAATATTTACAAAACACAATGCAATGTTATTGATATCCAGGAACGTGATAGCGGATGGATATTAATACAAATATTACGGATAGAAATTAATATAAATAAATACCAGTGCATAAAAGGTTCGCAGTATATCTACCAACCCCAATACAGAGTAAGTTTGCATGCATTAATGTTCAAAATAACGATGAGTATTGTTTCAAGTGGGCAATAATATCAGCATCGTATCCTGTTATTAACAATACTAATAGAAGCATCTCATATAAAATTAATAGCATTAGTGATGACATTATCATGTTGGAAAATGGTATTGCTTTAAATTTTGAATATTTGACTTTTCCGCTACCAACGAATAAAATCAAAGACTGAAATGAAAAATCCCGATATTAGCGTGAACGTGTTTGGGTTGAATGACAACAATGAGATAGTTGGACCCTACTATTCCAGTATAAATGAAAAGGCTAAGCACGTTAATTTGTTATTACTAGAAGATGGTGAGAGATTCCACTACGTATGGATTAAAAATATTTCAAGGTAAATCAATAATAATTTTATGTTAAAAAAATGATATTAATATAAAATTGTTTCACTTTCCATTTAATTACAGATTAATAAGAAACCAACTAACAAAACACTATAGACAAGTCCATATATGTTATTCATGTTTAATACATAATGAAACGGAGCTGAACAAACACAAAGATGAGTGCAACAAAATCGTAACTAAAATGCCCTCTATAGACAATAATATTGTAAGTTTTAAAAATTTCAAAAAGCAAATGGATGTACCTTTTGTAGTCTACGCTGACTTTGAGTGTATTCTAGAGACTATTAATATTCAAAATTCAGCTAATGTTAAATCAATACAAAAACATATTCCATTTGTTTATAGTTATTACATCAAATGCTCATTTAACAGTAGTTTAGATAAATTTAGCATGTACAGTGGTGATGATGCACCAAAACATTTCTTTGTAAATTTAGTTAAAGATTGTACAGATTTATATGTTAATTACTTAAGTATTGTGAAACCAATGAATACCTTAACACCTTCTCAACTGATTAGGCAGAAAGAGGATACAATTTGTCACATTTGCAAAAAATTGTTATCTCATGTAGATCGAGTAGCCGATCATTGTCACTTAACAGGTGAATATAGAGGACCGTCACATAACAAATGTAATTTAGAGTATCAAGTAGCAAAATTTATTCCTATATTCTTTCATAATCTATCATCATATGATTGTCATTTGTTCGTACGAGAACTTTCTTCTATTGAAGGTGATATAAATATAAACAAAGAACTATATGTATCTATATCGAAAAAGATTAATGTAGATGAAAAAATACTATAGAACTACGTTTTCTAGATTCTTGTCGGTTTATGCAATCAAGTTTGGAAAAACTAGCGGGATATTTGTCAGATAATGATCTGTTGACAGTAAAATCAAATTATCAAACTCCCAATGAATTTAGTTTAATGAAACGTAAAGGTGTCTTTCCATATGACTATCTAGATTCAGTCAACCGTCTTGAAGAAACAGTACTAACACCCCGATCATGTTTCTTTAATAAACTTACTAATGAGTCGTGTAGTGAAGACGATTACGAACACGCTGAAAAAGTTTGGAATACATTCAAATGTAAGAAACTTTTAGATTATCTTCTATTATATTTAAAAGTTGATGTCCTATTGCTTTGTGATGTTTTTGAAAATTTCCGTAAAGTTTGTAAAAACATTTACAATTTAGAACCCTGTCAATACTATACTACACCAGGTTTATCCTGGGATGCAATGTTGAAAACAACTGAAATTGAGTTGGAATTATTGACAGATATCAGCATGTACAATTTCGTTGTGCGGGGAATTAGGGGAGGTATTGTTCAATGCAGTAAGCGACATGTGACAGCTAATAATAAATACGTTAGTGACTATGATTCAACAAAAGAATCAAATTATCTTATGTATTTAGATGTAAATAATTTATATGGTTATGCAATGTCTCAATATCTTCCCTATAAAAATTTTAAATGGCTTGACAACTGTAACGACTTCGATGTAACTACTATAGAAGAAGATTCAGTATTTGGTTATATTTTAGAAGTAGATTTGGAATATCCAACTGTATTGCACGATCATCATAGTGATTTTCCATTCAGTGCAGAAAATAAGAAAATTGAGAATATGAAACATAGAAAACTAATAACAGACTTAAATGACAAAAAGAATTACATAATACATTACCGCAATCTTCAGCAATGCATTCAACATGGATTAATTATGAAGAAAATTCATAGAATTTTGCAATTTAATCAATCGAATTGGTTAAAAAAATATATTGATGTAAATAACCATCATAGAACATTGGCTAAAAACACATTTGAACAAAACTTTTTCAAATTACTCAATAATGCTGTCTATGGTAAGACTATGGAAAATGTCGATAAGCGATAAGACATCAAAATAGTAATTGGGTGGGAAAATAGAAGAAAACGATTAGGAGCCAGATCACTAATTGCGAAACCAAATTTTCATAGTTGTATTGAAATTACTGAAGAAATGGTTGCCGTTGAAATGAGTAGAGTGCGAACGGAATATAATAAACCCATTTATATTGGTTTTTCTGTTCTTGAACTATCAAAATAGAAAATGTATAATTTTCATTACGATTATATGAAGCCAAAATATCTTGATAATATTAATCTCTGCTATATGGATACCGATTCATTTATATATGATGTGAGAACAAATGATATGTATGATGATATTAGAAATGATATTCCAACACATTTCGATACATCTGCTTATTCAAAAGACAATCCATATAATTTCCCCTTAATGAATAAAAAAGTATTGGGAATGATGAAAGATGAATGTAATGAAAAAATTATTAAGGAATTCATTGGTTTACGAGCTAAAATGTAATCCGTCAAAATAGATAGAATAGATAAAGAAATTAAAAAAATTAAAGGTGTTAAAAATAGTGTAACATCTAGACTAAGTATTAATGATTTTAGAAAATGTCTACTAGAGAAAAAGCTGTATCATGATTCTATGTATGTGTTTAGATCTAAGATTCATCAAGTATATACACAATATATTAGTAAATTAAGTTTAAGTTATTTAGACGATAAGAGATTTATATGTGAAAATAATGTTGACACTTACGCCTGGGGACATTATAAAATAAATTCTCCATCAACCTCATCATCATCAAATTTAAATTCATATAGAGAATTTATGCAAGACGATAATGATGAAATGTTTTTAAATGTAAATATTATGGAGAATTTATGCAAGACGATAATGATGAAATGTTTTTAAATGTAAATATATAGCTTGAGTAGTTTATAAGGAATATAATGTAGAAAATAATATGAATTAATAAAAAAAGAATATATTATATGTATATAAATTAAACCATTTTTCATTTCATTTCAATTTATATTTATTGAATAAAAATTTTAAACACAAATGCCCACAATTAAATGTATTAAATTTTGGTTTTCGTTCATAATTATATTCAATAGGAAATTTTAAGTAGTTGACAATCTCAAGTGGTGGTTGTAAGTTTCCAAAGCTATCAAAGTATTCTTTATAGTTGTGGTTTTTATAATATGCTACCCAATGTGTTCCCATATCATTTGAATCATCTAAATTAACAATGACGCATTCTTGTTTGAATGGTTTTTTAAGTAAAGAATCACGCATGAAAACACCCCTAAAATGTTTGAGATGTCTTCCATATTTATTCAAATCCAAATCTGTTAATGGGCGATTGGGTAGGTTATCTAATAGTTTTTTGGAGCTGGACTATAGTAGAGACCATATCCAGTTTTATATGGTTTGAGATATAACCCTTTACCCATTGCAATTGATTCCATATATCTATTATGACGGTTAGCTTCAGCCAATTGTTCTTTTCCATTTTTGATAGCATTTACTGCTTTGACAATAGCGGATCCTCCACTTGCCAAACCACCAAGCGCTGACAATGCTGTTAGTACGGGAATAAGTGGAAGAAATCCTCCAATTTTCGGTACAGGTATAACTCTCGGTATTATAATGTCTGTTAGCTTTTTTCCTTTAAAATTTGAATTACTACATTTATTCATTTTTCCTTTTCTCATTCTATTTGAATTCTTTTTTTACTTATTTCTCTGCTCCTTCAAACCTAATCCAAATTTCACTTTAGCTTTCATAGCGTTTGTCACAAACCACGCGTTAGCACGTTCTTTCTCCTCTCCGCGAAAATATCTGAAATCAAGACCTATATATACACCAATTTATGCGATCACAGTTTCAGTATGTCAGTCAACATGAAGCTAGTTAAACAAGCAAAGCAAATTATTATAAGAAATATTGATGGATCATCTCAATCAAGAGATAAAACAGTTGTACACAATACATTATTATCGAATTCGATTCGTGCATTAATAGTGGGACCATCGAATTGTGGTAAAACTAATGTGATGGTAAGTCTAATTGAAAGTCCTAACGGATTGAGATTTAAAAACATCTATGTATACTCGAAATCATTATATTGTTACGTTTTTACCTTTTTAAAAACGTTTAAATATGAGTTCGTTAATTGCAACCAAAGTAAAACCAAATGCGTCTTTAGTTTTTCTTAACTGTCTTTATTATTCACACTACTTTTGTGTGCCACCGTATAGAACTTAACGATACAACAATAATAATCTGCTTATTCACTTTATTAGTTCACACAAGTATTCACTGGATCTTTACAACCACGACTTATTTTATTCACACGCAACTTCACACAAGGCTGACTGAATTAACTCTCACTGCTGCTTGCTTTGTCCAGCCCTTTTATAGTCCGCACGCACGTATGATCAGTATGATGAACGTTCTCGATGTGGAAGGTTCTCGCTCGCGCCTTCTCGAGAACTCTATTGCTAGTACATTGTTGTTTGTGTACTGTGCTTATGTTGTCCGTTACATATTTGTCGTAGCTGGTTTACTTTATGTTGTTGTTGCTACTATGACGAACCTGGTTCGTCATACATATGTGTGTGTGCAGCTTTAGATAATCAACGCGTTCTTTGTATTCCTTGTGTTGGTGTGTATTTGTGTCGTGTGTATTGTGTTGGAGTAGCTGGTAGCTTTTGTTTATAGTTTTTGTTGTTAAACGATATTAGGTCGTTTCGATTTATGTAACAATATCAACCAAAATATTGCTATCTAAGAAAATTAATTAAACCGATAAAAGAAATTAATTTATTTACGTTTTCGGAAAATGAAGAAGTTCTAAGTCCAGCAAAAGCTTATCCACATTCTATAATAATATTCGATGATGTTATTTGTGAGAAACAAAATAGTATAAGAGATTACTTCTGTATGGGAAGACACAAATTTATTGATTGCTTTTATCTGGGTCAAACATATACTAAAATTCCAAAACATCTAATACGTGATAATGCAAATATGATTATAATATTTAAGCAGGATGAAATGAATTTAAAACATATATATAATGATCATGTTATTGGTGATATGACTTTTAAACAATTTGTTGACCTTTGCAGTGAGTGTTGGAAAGATAAATATGGATTTCTTGTTGTAAGCAAGGATGATTTAATAAATAAAGGATGTTATCGAAAAGGATTTGATAGTTTCATACAACTATGAAATGTTATTTGATATTAGATAGCAAGCAGATCGTAACCAGATATAAAGCAAATCGTAACCGGATATAAAGCAGTTCGTGAGCAGATAACAAACAGATCATAACCAGATAGCAAGCAGATCGCAACCAGATGTAAAGCAGTTCATTAGCAGATAGCAAGCAGATCGTAACCAGATATAAAGCAGTTCGTGAGCAGATAGCAAGCAGATCATAACCAGATAGCAAGCAGATCATAACCAAATCAAAATCAATTAAAAAATTATTATAATGTCTAAAAATGATCATAATAAAATGTTAGAAGATCTTGTAAAGACAAGAGCTGTTCTAAAGGAAAAGTTAAAAAACATTAAACTGAACCAAATAGATAGAGTTAATTTATTAGAAGATACCTTTCAATCAATAACAAAACCACTTAAAAAAATCATCGGAAAACTTGAAGGTAAACATAAGGATATGTATATAGACAACACTTTTGATGGCGAGGATGATAATGATGATGTAAATGGTGATAATAAAATCATTGGAAAACTTGAACATAAACATAAGGATATAGACAACACTATTGATGATGATGATTATTATGACGTGAATGGTGATAATGAAATCATTGGAAAACTTGAAGATAAGCATAAGGATATAGACAAAACTATTGATGATGACGACGATTACGATGATGTAAACGGTGATAATAACGATTTTCAGTATGAAAATATTTCAACTGATGATAATGATGATGAAAAAAACTATGACCATAATAGACCTGTATCAAGTACATGTATCAAGAACTTGAAAAGAAAACAATGTTTAAAGCTGACGAAAAGCTCTCCATTATTTGAAAATATTCAAACACTTATTAATAACAAGCAGTTGCATAAAATTTATGGTTTTAATCAAGATGTAGACGGTAGTTGGAGATATGGCAAGGAAAAATTAATATTTAATAGAGATAATACTCTATTTAATAGAGATAATACTATGGAAGCCGCCGTGGTCTAGTAGGTAGTGTGTTGGCTTATTCGACGAAAAGCCAGGGTTCGAGCCCCAGGCCAGACATCAAAATAAAATACAAAAAGTATTTCTTCGGTGACTTCCTCTCAGCAGATTTCTGGCAAAAACTCTGAGAGTAAATAAAATTGCCAGGAAAAGTTTTTCAAAAATTTGTCGTTCGGAGTCGACTTTAAACTGTAGGTCCCGCCACTCATGTATAAAATTAACACACACAACATAAGTGGTGTGAGAAACTAGGTCGTAATCCTGACTGAAGGGTTGTAATGACCAATTACGTACATTACGTAATACTATGCGGATAGGAAATATGAAATTGAAAATGACGCCTGCATTATTTGATCGCTATGAACCTAATGAACAAGTGAAAGGAACACGAGCCTTCAAATATATACGAATAATTAAACATTTATTCGAAACAACAACAAACATTTTAACAAAAGGCAGTGGTTTAATGCTAAAATGACTAAATAATCTGAAATCAAATTACATATATTGGGATGATCCTAATGAACTAGTTGACAGACTACGTTTACTTCTTTCATCGGAAGGTGTTGGTCACAACAATCTTCAAAACGAAATAATCTCTATTATCGAAGAACTTAAAGAATATAACATAATTTATTAGAAGAGTGAAAGAAATGTCATATTAATAAATTTGGGGAAGGTTTTAATAAATATAATCATAAAAACAAAAAACAAAAAATGTCGTAACCACAAAAAAAATAAATATATATATATAACACAAATACATGATGATCTAGCTGATCAAATAAACAATTTAAACATTGAGTTTGAACATGTTTATCTAAAACATGGCAATGACAAAAAAAAAATTAAAAAAAAATTAAATAAAATAGACAAAACCAAAAACCAAAAAAGTAGATCGTTATCAGATATAAAGTAGATCGTGACTAGATACAAAACAGATCGTGATCAGATGTAAAGTAGATCCTGATCAGATACAAAGCAGATCGAAATCAATATCAAAGAATTAACATACTGAAATCATATAAATTGGTGTATATATAGGAGATCGTCTTGATTTCAGATATTTTTGCGAAGAGGTATAAAAGTAACGCAAACAATTTGTTATAATCTACAGTCAAAACAAAACCCCAGTGTATGATGAGAAGAGGATTTGTAAACAACTTAATAAATAAAGTACCTGTTGAATTACATCTGCCTGGTAATCAGTTTTGTGGGCCTGGTACAAAACTTGAAAAACGTTTAGCAAGAGGAGATAAGGGTATAAATTTATTAGACGCAGCTTGTAGAGCGCATGATATTGCATATTCACAATCAAAAGATATAGACACATCAAGCAGATCAAATATTAGCTGAAAAAGCCTGGCAACGAGTTAAATCTAAAGATAGTGATATTAAAGAACGTGCTAACATGTGGTTTGTGACAAACGCTATGAAAGCTAAAGTGAAATTTGGATTATGTTTGAAGGAGCAGAGACATAAGAAAAGAAAGAATTCAAAAAGAATGAGAAAAGGAAAAATGAATAAATGTAATAAGAAATTATTCACAGCTACTGTGAGAAAAACTTTAAAACAATTAAAAGAACAGAAACCCCTTGATATAAATGATGCTGTTAAAATAGCACAAAAGCCTATTCATTTAAATTTTAAAGGGAAAAAGCGAGCGGACATTATAATACCGGGAGTAATACCTGTACCGAAAATTGGAGGATTTCTTCCCCTTATTCCCGTACTAACAACATTGTCAGCGCTTGCTGGTTTGGCAAGTGGAGGATCCGCTATTGTCAAAGCAATAAATGCTATCAAAAATGGAAAAGAACAATTGGCGGAAGCTAACCGTCATAATAGATATATGGAATCAATTGCAATGGGTAAAAGGTTATATCTCAAGCCATATAAAACTGGATATGGTCTCTATTATAGTCCAGCTCCAAAAAACTATTAGATAACCTACATAAGCGCTCATTAACAGATCTGAAATCATATAAATATTAAAGACCATCAACATAAAAGACTGTTTACAAACTTTACACATGAGCATACAATAGTTGTAGATTAACATACATTGATTTTAAAGGAAATATACAACTTTTTAAAATCATTCTCTCACATAATTTCTGACGTAGATAAAACTGAACTCATCAACATACAAACGCAACTGGAGTATGTAGACAACCTGAAAAGAATAAGAAATAGACATGGTGAACATTTCGAGGATTGCACATGCGGTCCTGACACCTGCCCCTGTATATTTTATAAACATAGACTATATCAACCTGAAAATGAAGCTAAAAATATAATTAATTTTTATAATCTTACTAAATGTAAACATTGTGTTTTCAATAAATTGTAATTTTCAATAAATTCAAACGAAGAAATTATATGATAAATGACAAAAAAAACTTAACCACATCTGAAATTTTTGTTTAGTTAATTATTACTATTTGTTCAGAGTACATCGTCCCGCACATACGCAACCTACTATTGACTTTTTTAAGAAGGGGAAAATGGTTACATCAGCTGAATTGGAAGAACTATTAATAATCAGATTGATAAAGAACATATAGATTTATTTATGAAACTTATAAATAAACTAAGAATATGTAACATTAGTAAAATAAGTAATCCATTTTTATGTATTAATAATGTCATACATTTGTATTATTGTGAAAAAATTTACTCAGAATCTTTTGACATTTGCAGATGTCAAACATTCTATACACAATATTTGTTAACACTTAAGCTATTTAATATGCATAAACGAATGTTTAACTATTATTATATTCAATAGATATATGTATTGTATTGTATAAAATAACAAAATCTGAAATAAAATATACATACCTAAGAAAAAAAAATCTAATAAAATAAAACCTAATTTGTTTTAATTAATCTCATTATTGTATAATTTTATTTATTTAAGACAGTAAAAATAAAAAAATAAAAAAAAATCTAAATCCTTAGAACAAGTCTATTTATACTCGGGGATGTTGTAGATCAATCAGTAAATTCAATTATGTAAAAACAGATATTCTACTTATGCGTGAAAAAACCCACAGGCACAACTATACATTTCTCTCTCATCAATTTAAAAATCCTTATAACACAACAACAACACCACGTAAAACTATATTTCTATTACTTCAAAATTATTATCTCAAAAGAACGTGCACATACTCATTCTGTCCGTCCAATCATTCGAAAAGCAATACAAATACAATGAACATGTACACTCATGTTTCTACTTAGGTATACGACGTTATTTATTATCCCAAAAAAAAATTTATACAAGTGTTTATCCCTTTCTTATCACATTTAAAATTAAAGATCCTTCTAATTAAATCATACTAAAAATAAAAAACACACAACAATCATACAGGTGTACATTCTGTAAACAAACAAAAAATCATAAGGACTAAAACGTGCCAAGAATTTATTATTAAAAAACGATCATACACATCTAGGGTTGCCAGCCTGGCTGGACTTAGCTGGATTGTCCAGCTTTTTTGATGCTTGTCAAGTTTCGAGCTAAAATGTAATTTGTCCAGCTAAATTTTTTACAAACCTCTAAAGGTTTGGAATTGGCCAAGTCAGTAAGCTCAAACATAAAATATAACTGGCAAAAATCGTATTGATTATTTTTAATTACAAATTATTATTTATTCATTAATAAATAAAGTACAAAGTACAAACTAGTATGATTAAAATCAAACTAGACTGAATTATTTTTTATTGTTTTGTTTAGTTTTTGATTTTTTGTTTGTTTTTGTATTTAATTTTAATTCTTACTTACATATGCATATGCATATGTAAATATTTATATTTCGGACTGAACCGAAAAAATTTAAGTTTAGTTAAAAAACTTTTGAAGTCGCCGTAGTCTAGTAGGTAGTGTATTGGCTTGTTACACGTAAAAGCCAGGGTTCGATTCCCAGGCCAGACATCAAGACAAAATACAAAAAGTATTTCTTCGGCGACTTCCTCTCAGCAGATTTCTGGCAAAAACGCTGAAAATAAATAAAATTGCCATGAAAAAGTTTCTCAAAAATCTGTCGTTCGGTGTCGACTTTAAACTGTAGGTCCCACAATTAACACACACAACATAAGTGGTGTGAGAAACTAGGACGTTGTACAATGGGTCAATGCGACCTCCGGGTACTGTACTTGTCCTAATTGACAAGTACACGTCCTCTAACCTAACATAACCTAAAATTTTTTTAAAGAATGCTATGAATATATTTAATTGTAATAGTAATTAAAAAGAGCTATTGACGAATATGCAAGTCGCCTTGATTATTTTTAATTATAATTTATTATTTATTCATTAATAACTCTATACGACAAAATACAAGAAATTAAATACACCCGAGTAAGTCTAGTCTAAGTTGTTCAGTTAGTTGAGTCGAAAGTTCATTTGATAAAATGACATATAAAAAATATAAGACGACTGTTACAGTATTTAAATTATAACTACCGTAATTTTTGTCCGATTAAATCAAACGAAGTGTCAATTTCTTCCCAAGATAATGTACTTGCAGAATGTCATCACTTATTTTATATTGTTTGATTAAATTTTGCAATTAAGAATAGCTAAACTTGAAAAAATACGAAAAAAAATTATATTTTCCAAGTTTACCCCACGTTTATGTATACCGTTTTAAAGACTAATCTATCCCCTTTCTAAAAAACTTTGGATTTTTAAAATATATTCAAACATATTTGGATAATTAATAATTTTGTGTGAAAAGATCAAAAAAAAACCGTTTTTGTCAAATGAAACAAGTTTGAAGGGTTCGAGAAAAATAAAAAAGTATTTTTGAGTTCTACTTAACCTAGTGAACAACTTAGACTATGTAGTTACTCAGGTGTATTTGCACTGTCGCACCGTGTAATTAGTTTATTACAAACATTTTTTTTGTATTTAATTTTAATTCTTACATACATATGCATATGCAAATATGTATGTGACGGAATGAACCGAAAACATTTAAGTTTAGTTAAATAAATTTTAAAGAATGCAATGAATTTATTTAATACGTTGATAACAATGGATATTTTAATAAAAATTATTTATACAAAACCAAAATTAACATTTTCTCAGTATTTTTTTATGTCCAGGTTTTTTTTCGTTTTGTCCAGCTTTTTAAAACCCAATGTCCAGCTTTTTGCGAATCGGAATCTGGCAAACCTATACACATTACATGTTACGCACACACTCATTCTGTCCGTCCAACCATTCATGCATACGTACATAAATTTTCACATTACATGTTACAAACCAGAGTGTCATCTACTTTCAAAGTGAATAGACGTGTTTAGCTCTTTACGAAAGAAAAAAATTATAAACAATTAAAAACAAAAAAAAAAATAAACTTTAAAAACAATATATTGTGTTAACTAGTTGTTGTTACATTTCAACATTTCAACAACATGGATACTGATGCTGATGAAGCTGAAGCAAGCAGTGAATCAAGTGAAAACAGTTACATACATTGGCAAAAAGTGACAAGAAGTAGAAAAAGAAATTTAAACGAATCGCCAAAAATTTACAAGAACAAAAGGCCAAAGTTTAAAAATGATGATTTACCCTCACCCAGCAACAAATTTTCTATTCTCCAAAATGATGATGCAGATGACGACACACAAACAAAAACACTCAAACCTCCACCGATATACATTCCTGATGTAGTTAATATTGATAATATGATAAGTAATATATCTAATATTATACCTAAGGTAGATTTTAATTATAAATCCTTAAAAATAATCAAATTAGGCTCATGATTAAGACTGTAGAATCATACAGAAAAATAGTTAAGTATTTTCAAAATCGCAATGTAGGCTTTCATACTTATCAGCTCAAACAAGAGCGGTCTTATTCAGATGTGTATTTAGAGCAAATGGAAATAAGAACAGCACCACCATTTTTAGACCTCCTATCACGTCTATAAATACTGAAATTACCAGACATAATCTCAGAATCAAAAATATTACAATTCAGCCAAGTTTCAGTAAAAGCAATTCCACCAAATTCAAAATCAAAGCTACTATTATAAAGCGAAGAAAGTTTAGACCTAAGTCCGCGAACATTTTGATAAGCAATTTTGAAATTAAAAGACGATTTCGAAGTTAGTTTTTTTGAGAAATAGGACCAGGCAAATTAGCACCTTTTGGCCTTCGTTGGCCTAGCCTGAATACGAATTCTCGTACCAATACACCCTGCGGCCAAAACGCAGGATTAACAATTTCACCAAATTTTTCATCGGGAACATACAATTTAAACGAAGAAATACTGCTATTCAAAGATGGCCTCATCTTATAGCAACCAAACTCAAAAGGTTCCCTAATCTTCGATTTAACGAAACATCTTATATCATCGACCGAAGTATCACATGAAAGACGAGACACAAAAATAGTCCTTTTAGGTTTAACTACAACCAATTCCCTTGGAGCAGAAGTATCTAAACTAGCGGACACTACAGATGAATACGAAACAGAAGACGGTTTAGAAGATGCATGAGAAGTGACATCACCTAGAGGTAAAGGTAAAGGAGATAGAGTAGACTTTGGACTCAGTTCAACTAAATTTGCAGACTTCAGTATGGAGCTGCCAGTTGGGTTATCGTCAATAGATGGACAAATGTCCACAATAGGAGTAACAGTGGACAATGTGTTGATTGTCGCAGTTTCCCTTGGTACAGAAACTTGCGCCACATGCCCAGAAGCCTCAGAAGAAAGAGGGCCTGGAACCCTTTCCGATTCAAGCAATTCGTTTCAAAGGCCATATTTTGAAAATAATTCCTCAAACCGACGAAATCTAGCAAAAAGAGATGCAAATTCAGTGTGCATCTCAGTAAACTCACGACGAGTCCCCATAAAAAATTTATAAAATTGGATGTCCACCACCTTACACTTAGGACAACACCAACGTAGACCCAAGGAACTATCCACTAATTGGTCCGTGGTACGAGGAAGCAAACCAACACACTTAATGTGAACAAATTATCACATAGCCAGCAAGAAATCTGGCGTTCGCCCTCTTTCTTTACAATGCACTTTGCTGCCATACAATTATTCATTTTTATAAATTAAATATAATAATAATAATATAAATTAAATAAATAAATAAAACAAACAGTATAAATTATCTATATAAAAAGAAATAAAAGAGTAAAAATAAATATAAAAGTTTAAAAACAAAAATAAATAATAAATAAGTAAGAATTACAAGCAAAAAAAAAAATAATAATACACAAAGCAGCAAACAAAATAAAAAGAAAAAAAAAACAAAAGAGGAACACTGATAGAAAAAAAAAATAAACAAATAAACCGTAACCAGCTTACAAAAACAAAAAAATTATTAAAACAAGCAATTTTTTGTTTTTGTTTTGCTAGAAATGATACAACTAGTATTACAATTTAACAAATTAAAACTTACAATTTTAAGATAAAAAATTCAAAAAACAAGGAAACAACAAAAACTGCTTCCAACACGCTTATATAAAAAATTTAAAACTTAATTTAAACAATTAAAAATCACAAATATAAAACTTTTACAAAGAGCACTTCAAAAACACACACAATCTCAACAGAGTTGCCAGACTTTTTTGATAGACTTTTTTTGATAGAGTGATCATTAAAGGATTGCATCATTCTACTCCACCTGAGAATATCAAGGCAGAATTAATCTTGTTAGGTCATCAAGTACGTAACGTCGCAAATGTAATAAGTAGGGTAACAAAGTTGCCTTTGCCTATGTTCCTTGTTGAAATAGATCCTCATTAAAACAATAAGGAAATTTTTAATATTAAGGCTATAAATAATGCAATTGGTACTGTAGAGGAGCCAAGAAAGAAAAATGAAATAGTACAATGTTACCGATGTCAACTATTTGGCCATACAAAAACGTATTGCAACAGGCCATTCAGTTGTGTTAAATGCGGTTTAAATCATCCAACTGCAGAATGTAGCAAAAATTCCAGCACTCCAGCTCGTTGTATTAATTGTTTGAAAAATCATGCGGCCAATTATCGAGGTTGTCAAGTCTACAAAAATTTAATTTCAAAAAGATTTTGTGATCGAAACTCACATAATAACAATAATCAATTCACACAGTTTTCAGTAAATCTAAATGACTTTCCACAATTTAGCAATCGCAATTCTAATGCTAACCAATCGCCTACAACCCACCAACCAAATTTGTCCCACTCAGAAATTTTAAAGAATGGTAATACTAATAATGTAGGCAATAGCACAATGGAGAGGATTGAAGCTATATTAGGAAATCTAGTTAATATGATAACGTTGTTAATTTCTAAATTAACAAAATGAATTTGAGAATGGCAATATGGAATGCCAATGGACTTTCCAATGGACTTTCCATAAAGCAGAAGTTGAAACTTTTGTAAACTTAAATTTCATTGACATATTCTTAATATCAGAAACGCATTTTAACAAAAAAATCGTTTTTTTAAATCAATGGTTTTGACCTCGTATGTTGTAATCGCCCAGATGACAGGTGTCACAGTGTATCAGTTATATTGGTGAAATCAAATATACATTATGATATTCTAGATGACTTCAAGAAACCATATCTACAAGCTACTGGTATACGACTTAAAAACACCAACAACAAAATTGATATTTACTCCGTATATTTTCCACCACGACATAATATTAAATATCAAGAATATCAAGAATTCTTCCTAAAACTTGGACATTCATTTTTAGTTGGCGGAGATTTTAATGCCAAACATCCATGGTGGGGCTCAAGGTTAAGTAATCCTAAGGGCAAAGAGTTGTATAAAAGTATAATAAATAATAAGTTCTGTCTACTGGGAGGCCAACCTATAGGCCAAGTGATCCTAGGAAAATTCCAGACTTGATGGATTTTGTTGTATATTCTGGCATTCCAAATAATTTATTGGACATTTTAGATACCGATGATCTAAGCTCTGACCATTCACCACTAATAGTCAACTATGATACATTTTTACCAACAGGAAGAGAATCTTATGGCACAACTTCAAAAACCGATATCGACTCCTTTAAATATTGGTTGGATAGAAATATAAATCTCAATATAAGAATCAAAGATGGTGCAGAATTGGATAGTGCTGTAGAAAATTTCACAAATTTAGTGCATGAGGCAGCTTATTTATCAACGCCATTAACTATTAAGAGAAATAGAGTTCTTGTTTCTGCTGAGATTAGAGGCCTTATACAGAATAAAAGAAGACTGAGACGATTATGGAGACTAACCAGAAATCCGTTAGATAAAAGAAATTTAAATAGAGCCGCAACTGAGCTCAAAGAACGATTAAAAGAGATAAAAAATCAAAATTTTAACACATATTTAAAAAATCTCACTGTTCATAACGACCGAAACGATGAAATCAACTTATGGAAGGCGACAAAATACTTAAAAAACCAACAAAAAGGAATGTTCCCATTAAAGATCTTAATGATTTATGGTGTAAATCAGATCGTAGTAAAGCGTGCGAATTTTCTAAATATCTAGAATCTACTTTTCAACCTTTTTCTTTTAACAATGATGACAGCAATATCACATCCCATTTAGATATCCCATGTCAAATGGATTTTCCTATTGCACACATAACACCTAAGGAGGTAGTATTAGAAATATCGAAGCTGAACAACAAGAAAAGTCCAGGATAAGACAAAATTAGTGCTAAAGATGTTAAATTATTTCCTAAAAAAGCCATACTTTATCTTACTCTAATATATAATTCTATTTTGAGATTACAATACTTTCCATTGCAGTGGAAATGCGCGGAAATTGTAATGGTTCCAAAACCAAGTAAAGCAGAAAATTTGATAAACTCCTATCGGTCAATAAGCTTGCTATGTTGTCTTTCTAAAATATTTGAAAAACTTTTCTTGAAGGGACTACAAAAAATATTGGACAACAAAAAAGTTATTCCAGAATATCAGTTTGGTTTTCGGCAAAAACATGGGACACCAGAACAGTGCCATCGGATTGTTAAAGTAATAAGAAATGCTCTCGAAACAAAACAATACTGCTCAGCGATATTTTTGGATGTTAAGCAAGCATTTGATAGGGTATGGTACCCGGGCTTACTGTTCAAATTGAAACAAATTCTCCCAGCACCTTTTTATTTAGTGCTGAAGTCTTACATAATGGATCGTTATTTCTACGTCAAGATAAACAACACTTTCTCTGAAATTTGTGACATCAAAGCAGGAATACCTCAAGGTAGTGTACTGGGTCCTGTGCTTTATACAATATATACCTCAGATATGCCAATAAACGAGGATATAACTACTGCTACGTATGCAGATGACACTGCTCTAATTGCGTGTAATAATAACTCCACAGAAGCCTCCCGGATGTTGCAAAGGCACGTTGACGATATTTCAAATTGGTTTAAAAAGTGGAATATTTGCATCAATCCAGAAAAATCAACCCATGTCACATTTGCTTTGAGAAAAGGCGATTGTTCAGATATATTTATTTACGGACAACAAATTCCGAATTCGAACTGTGTAAACTATCTTGGAATGCACTTAGATAGAAGATAAACATGGAAAGATAAAGATAAAAGCAAAGAAAGAACATCTTAATGTTAAAACAAAACGCATGTACTGGTTGCTGGGTAGTAATTCCGAGTTAAGTTTCGACAACAAGGTATTACTTTATAAAACGATTCTAAAACCCGTATGGACGTATGGAATAGAGTTATGGGGTACTGCCAGCAACTCCAATATTGAAATTTTGCAACGTTACCAATCGAAAACTCTTCGAATGATAGTAAATGCGCCCTGGTTTGTCACCAATGATAATATTGTTACGTTTTTACCTTTTTAAAAACTTTTAAATATGAGTTCGTTAATTGCAAATAAAGTAAAAACAAATATGTGGTTATTTTCTCTTAAACTCTCTTTATTATTTACTCTACTTTTGTGTACCACCGTATAGAACTTAACGATACAACAATAATCATCTGTTTATTCACTGTACTAGTTCACACAAGTATTCGCTAGATCTTTACAACCACGACTTATTTTGTTCACACGCAACTTCACACAAGGCTGACTTATTTAACTCTCCCTGCTGCTTGCTTTATCCAGCCCTTTTTATAGTCCGCACGCACGTATGATCAGTATGATGAACGTTCTCGATGTGGAAGGTTCTCGCTCACGCCTTCTCGAGACTTCTGATAGTACATTGTTGTTTGTGTACTTTGCTTATGTTGTCCGTTACATATTTGTCGTAGCTGGTTCACTTTATGTTGTTGTTGCTACCTGGTTCGTTGTACACATGTGTGTGTGTGCAGCTTTAGATAATCAACACGTTCGTTGTATTCTTAGTGTTAGTGCGTATTTGTGTCGTGTGTATTGTGTTGGTGTAGCTGATAGCTTTTGTTTATCGTTTTTATTGTTAAACGATATTAGGTCGTTTCGATTTACGTAACACTGCCGCCCACTTAAGCCTGTTCGTCCCGAATAGGCTCATTATCTCCTTTCCCATATTTTGCCAGTCGCTCTATGTGTACGACCTTCATTTTTGTTCGGAGGCTGTTAGCTTTCTTTTCTACACGACATCGTTTAACCGCTTAATTATTTTATACGGTCCATCCCAGCTGGTTTGTAGCTTGGGAGATAATCCCTTCTTCCGCTTTGGGTTGTATAGCAGAACCATTTGTCCCTCATGGAAGCCCTCCGTGTTTGCTGCTCTATCATACCTGGCTTTCATTCTATCACTGGCCATTTTTATACGGGTGCGTACAAACTCATGAAGTTCATTCAGGCTTTCTTCTTTTCCAGTGTATGTTTCGTTCCTCTCTGTGGCGGGCTTAACACCAAATTCTAAGTCACCGGGCAGTTTTATCTCAGTCCCAAAGATAATCTTGGCGGGTGATCTGGATGTTGAATCATGGACTGCAGATCGGTATGCCAGTAGAAACCTCGGAATGTGTTCGTCCCAATCCTTCTGTTGCTCGCTCACTACTTTCCGCAAGTATTCCTCCAGGGTTCGGTTAAATCGCTCTACCATTCCGTCTGACTGTGGGTGAAGAGTCGTCGTTCGAGTCTTCTTAATGCCATATACTTCGCACATTTCCTTGAATACAGCTGATTCAAAATTTCTGCCTTGATCGGAATGTAGTTCTATTGGAACCCCATAGCGGCATACCCAGTTGTTCACAAAAGCGTTAACTATTGTGTTCGCCTCTTGATTGGGTATGGCATACACTTCCGGCCACTTGCTGAAATAGTCCATCACAACGAGAACATATCGGTTTCCGGCATTGCTGACAGGAAAAGGGCCTGCTACGTCCATCGCTATCCGCTCGAAAGGTGCGCCTGAGTTATACTGCTGCATCTGACCTCGACTTCTTCTTGCTGGACCTTTAGCTGCAATACACTGGGTGCAGTTTGCTATCCAATCCGCCACTGCTTGTTGACATCCAACCCAATAAAAACGTTGCTTTAGCCTTTCCAGCGTCTTGGTCAATCCAAGATGTCCTCCACTGGCTCCGTCATGGAACTCCTTTAACATACATAATTGGCCATTACAACCCTTCAGTCAGGATTACGGCCTAGCTTCTCACACCACTCATGTTGTGTGCGTTAATTTTATACGTGAGTGGCGGGACCTACAGTATAACGTCGACTCCGAACGACAGAATTTTTGAGAAACTTTTTCATGGCAGTTTATTTTACTCTCAGAGTTTTTGCCAGAAATCTGCTGAGAGGAAGTCGCCGAAGAAATATTTTTTTTTTTTTTTTTTTTTTTTTTTTTTTTTTTTTTTTTTTTTTAACACTTTACACTTCTTTCATTTTGGAGGAAGGCACTACCAATAGGTTGGATGAGGTCTTGCCATCAGCGCTTTCCCAAAGTCGATATAGGCACCCATTTATGATCTTTAAGCTGTCCCATAGTGCCCAATAAGCTTTTGTAAGAGGACCTTCTGCGGATATCTCATTTCTTGTAGGTCGTTTGTCCTCCTCCTTCGCTGCTATTACCTTCGACAATATTGGGTCACTCCTTTGTGCTTGGGACCAGTCTTCGTTGGCTTCAATCCGCGTTAGCCGGATATCGACGATGGATTCCTTTCTCTCAGCTTTCACGCAATGTTTACACTCCAAATTACAGGGTCGGCGTGAAAAAGCGTCAGCATTTCCATGTTTTACGCCTCTTCGGTGTTCAATGCTGAAGTCGTAAGTCTGGAGGCGTTCAATCCAACGCGCTAACTGTCCTTCGGGGTTCTTGAATTGTAGCAGCCATCTCAGTGCGGAGTGATCAGTCCTTAGCAGAAAATTTTGGCCATACAGGTATTTATGGTAATGTTTGATGCACTCCAGAACTGCCAGTAGCTCTCGTCGGGTCACACAATAATTCCGTTCAGGCTTTGACAATGTGCGACTATAGTAGCCTACGACTTTCTCTGTTCCATTGACCACTTGGGAAAGTACACCACCAATACCATATCCGCTAGCATCACTGTCTAAGATGAATTTTTCTCCTGGGACTGGATACGCCAAAACTGGTGCAGCACACAATAGGTCTTTTAGTGTCTGGAACGCCTTCTCCTGTGGCTCACCCCATTGATAGATTTTTGACTTCTTTGTGAGCTCATGTAAGCTTACAGCCACGCTGGCAAAGTTAGGCACAAAGCGTCTGTAGTATGTGCATAGTCCCAAAAAGCTGCGTAGTTCATGAAGATTCTGGGGACGAGGCCAGTCCTTTACTGCTCGTATTTTATCTTCATCGGTGGATATGCCATCTGCTGTGACAAAATGCCCCAAATATTTCACCTGCTTTTGGAAAAATGCACATTTCTTTACGCTTAGTTTTAGTCCAGCCGTTGATATCCGTTGCAGAACTTCTCCCAGGTTCTTGAGGTGTTCGTCGAAAGTTCTGCCCATCACTATTATGTCGTCGAGATACACCAGGCAAGTCTTCCAATGCAGTCCCTTTAGAACACGTTCCATAAGCCGCTCGAATGTGGCCGGAGCATTACAGAGTCCAAATGGCATAACCTTAAACTGCCATAAGCCGCCGTTCGCACTGAATGCGGTTTTCTCTTTGTCCTTGTCTGCAATCTCCACCTGCCAATACCCGCTTTGTAGATCCAATGTGGAGAACCATTTTGTTCCGGCTAGAGTGTCGAGTGTGTCGTCAATTCTTGGTAGCGGGTAACTATCCTTTTTGGTGACATCATTCAGCTTCCTGTAGTCTACGCAGAATCTTGTACTGCCATCTTTCTTTTTTACTAAAACTACAGGTGAGCTCCACGGACCCGATGATGGTTCGATTACACCGCTCTTCCTCATTTCGTCGACTAACTCCTTGACTTCATTACGCTTCGCCAGCGGTATGCTTCTGGGTGCCTGCTTTATCGGTCTCGCTTCGCCAGTATCAATTTCATGTTTGACCATGGCTGTTCTTCCTTGCCTTTTGCTGTTAGTGGCGAAAGCGAAAGCATACCTCTTTATCAGCTTTTTGGCTTTGGTTTTCTCTGCAGCTGCTAAACCTGCTATCCATTTCTCCACATTTTCACCAAATTCCTTTTGATCCTTGGCTGACATATCGGCAGGTTGCGGCGTTTGTTCGCTGTTTATTACCGCCTCTACTGGAACACATTGGCCCACCTCTGAGTTTTTACAGACGACTCTTTCATGGCCTGATAGATTTAGCACTCTCACCGGGACTATTCTTTGTTCTGTGGATTTGACGAGGGCCTTTGCTGATATTAAATCCGTCTGTATTTCTGCTGGTTCAACAACCCACAAGCGGTTTTCCACACAATCTCCCTCCATACGCGCCCATATCAGTGATTCACTCTGAGGTGGCAATTTAAGTTCTTCGACCGCAACTATCCTTCTGGCGTGCACTTGGTGCTTGTACCCAACGTCTAGAGGTATCTCTACATTTCGCCAACTCATAATCTGTTGCCCCATATTCAAATTGATGCCATGAGCTATCATGAAATCGGCACCAATTATAACCTCGTCCACGATATCGGCAACAATAAAGATGTGACTTACACTAATGTTGGCTATAGTCACCTTCGCCTCTGTTTTCCCATGGACGGTGGCAGACTCTCCCGTAGCTGTCCGTAGTCTTACATTGCTAAGTGCCTCACACTTTCCTTTCATTACATCTGGTCTGATGATAGACTGCGTCGCCCCGGTGTCTATAGTGAAGGTATGTGGTCTGCCATTAATGTATCCGCACGCCGTAAGATTGTTGTTGTTTTGTTGCATCACTGATATTGAGATTGTGGGGCCCTCACTTGTGGGAGCCAGCACTTGCCCCTCAGTGCTAGCTCGTTTTAGTTTAACGGGGACTCTTGTGAAGATGGTTGGTAGTTCGCCCGTTTCTTATTCCTTGATGGTGAGGCGGATCTTGATCTCTTGCGTGGCGCTTTGCAGTTTCTTTGGAAATGACCACTCTTTCCACAATTGAAGCATTTAAGTTTAGCCTTTTGTCCGTTTTCTTCCAAAGCTTGCTTCACCATCTCCTTAACCTTGGTTAAAAGGCATTCATCTTCCTCCACTACTTCCATTCTTCGCACTCTGCTCATTTGTGGTCTTGAAATTGCGCGAGCAGTCTCTTGGGCTAGTGCGAAGGCCACGGTCTCGGCAAAGGTTGTCTTCTGCGTAGAGCATACCGCAAGTTTGATGTCAGGGTCACGTATACCATTGACAAACGCCTCGGTCTTAATGTTGTCTATCAGCGGGTGGTTTTCTCCGGGGTATGTGGGCTGCACTAATCTCTCAACCTCCATTGCAAAGGCTTGTAATGACTCATTTGCCTTTTGCGCCCGGCATCTCAACTCCATGCGGTATAGTTCCCGTTTGTGCTCATAGCCAAATTTACGCTGCAACGCCACCATTAAATCGTTGTAGTTGTTTCTGCTGCTGGCTGACATGGTTTCTAGAATCTCAGCTGCGACACCTTTTAATGCCAGAATTAGTTCTAGAGCCTTCTCTCCATCGTCCCATCCGTTTCTGCTGGCTACTGTCTCAAATTGGAATTTGAATACGGATAGGGGTGAACTGCCATCAAAGCAAGGTGGTTTTATCCTGCCGGTACTTTCGGATACAACTCGCACTGGTTCCGGTCTCTGGCTCTGGATGTTGTTGATCTTCTCTTCCATTATCTCCAGTTTTCCGTCGACGGTCTTTTCCAAATCGTTCACTTTCGTGTCGACGGTCCTTTCTAAATGTGACATCCTTTCCTCCACACCAGTAATTCGTTTGCTGACCGACTCGTGTATTTCCTGCAGCTTCCCTGATGTCGCTTCGAGCTCCTTTTCGATTTTCGTCAAAATTGCTGCTTGCAGTTTCTGGTTTTCGGCTCTAGAAGCTTCTTGCACTTCAGCTAGAAGTTTTTGATTTTCGGTTCTAGAAGCTTCTTGCACTTCAGCTAACAGTTTTTGATTTTCGCTTCTAGAAGCTTCTTGCACTTCAGCTAGAAGTTTTTGATTTTCGGTTCTAGAAGCTTCTTGCACTTCAGCTAACAGTTTTTGATTTTCGCTTCTAGAAGCTTCTTGCACTTCAGCTAGAAGTTTTTGATTTTCGCTTCTAGAAGCTTCAAATAGTTTCTGGTTTTCGGCTCTAGAAGCTTCTTGCACTTCCGTTAATACTTGCATCTTTTCCATCATAGCGGCTAGCAACGAATTTATGTCGATACCGCTAGGGGTTACAGGGGCCTTTACCTCTCGTTCCTCTTCATCCTCGAACTCGTAGGAATCGATGTAGACGTCCTGAAGCTGCAGATGTTCCCTTAATCGCCGTTCCACTTTTAGATCGCAGAGTTTCATTTTCTCTTTTTTTTTTTATTTATTTATTTTTACTTTTGGATTTTGCAATCCCACTTCTGACACCAATTGTTACGTTTTTACCTTTTTAAAAACGTTTAAATATGAGTTCGTTAATTGCAAATAAAGTAAAAACAAATATGTGGTTATTTTCTCTTAAACTCTCTTTATTATTTACTCTACTTTTGTGTACCACCGTATAGAACTTAACGATACAACAATAATCATCTGTTTATTCACTGTACTAGTTCACACAAGTATTCGCTAGATCTTTACAACCACGACTTATTTTGTTCACACGCAACTTCACACAAGGCTGACTAAATTAACTCTCCCTGCTGCTTGCTTTATCCAGCCCTTTTTATAGTCCGCACGCACGTATGATCAGTATGATGAACGTTCTCGATGTGGAAGGTTCTCGCTCACGCCTTCTCGAGACTTCTGATAGTACATTGTTGTTTGTGTACTTTGCTTATGTTGTCCGTTACATATTTGTCGTAGCTGGTTCACTTTATGTTGTTGTTGCTACCTGGTTCGTTGTACACATGTGTGTGTGTGTGCAGCTTTAGATAATCAACACGTTCGTTGTATTCTTAGTGTTAGTGCGTATTTGTGTCGTGTGTATTGTGTTGGTGTAGCTGATAGCTTTTGTTTATCGTTTTTATTGTTAAACGATATTAGGTCGTTTCGATTTACGTAACAATATCCATAAAGACCTGTCTATACCAAAAGTCAAAACTGAAATTAACAGATATAGTTCAAACTATCTCAATAGACTTAGTAATCACTCGAACGTCCTTGCAATAAACCTACTAGATGACAGTGATGAGGTCAATAGACTTAAAAGATGTCACGTACTAGACTTGCCTTTTAGAACTTAATCCATAATAAGTTGTAAATATGTAAATTTTAATGTAAATAACTGTATTATTATCTATTTTAAGAAAAACTAAGTTAATTATTTTTTAACTTGTTAAGATATGTTTTAAACCCAATGGGGTTTAAACCAATGTTATGTTGTAATATTTTTAGTAAATTTGCTTATTATTGTAAGATAGATTGCAAATAAATTTCGAGAAAAAAACATGTTACAAACCTATCGACTAACCGACACTACCGACTGTAGCGTAGGCATGAGCCAAATTTTGTATGGAGTAAGTGGTCGAGAAGGTACATAAACATACTACTAATGTCCCCAGGCGTAAGTGTCAACATTATTTTCACATATAAATCTCTTATCGTCAAAATAACTTAAACTTAATTTACTTATATATTGTGTATATACTTGATGAATTTTAGATCTAAACACATACATAGAATTATGATACAGCTTTTTCTCTAATAGACATTTTCTAAAATCATTAATACTTAGTCTAGATGTTACACTATTTCTAACACCTTTAATTTTTTTAATTTCTTTGTCTACTCTATCTATTTTGACGGAATACATTTTAGCTCTTAAACCAATGAATTCCTTAATAATTTTTCCATTACATTCATCTTTCATCATTCCCAATCTTTGTCTTTTGAATAAGCAGATGTATCGAAATGTGTTGGAATATCATTTCTAATATCATCATACATATCATTTGTTCCCACATCATATATAAATGAATCGGTATCCATATAGCAGAGATTAATATTATCAAGATATTTTGGCTTCATATAATCGTAATGAAAATTATACATTTTCCATTTTGATAGTTCAAGAACAGAAAAACCAATATAAATGGGTTTATTATATTCCGTTTTCACTCTAGTCATTTCAACGGCAACCATTTCTTCAGCAATTTCAATACAACTATGAGAATTTGGTTTCGCAATTAGTGATCTGGCTCCTAATCGTTTTCTTCTATTTTCCCATCCAATTACTATTTTGATGTCTTTTCGCTTATCGACATTTTTCATAGTTTTACATAGACAGCATTATTGAGAAATTTGAAAAAGTTTTGTTGAAATGTGTTTTTAACTAATGTTCTACGATGGTTATTTACATCAATATATTTTTTTAACCAATTCGATTGATTAAATTGCAGAATTCTATGAATTTTCTTCATAATTAATCCATGTTGAATGCATTGCTGAAGATTGCGGTAATGTATTATGTAATTCTTTTTGTCATTTAAGTCTGTTATTAGTTTTCTATGTTTCATATTCTCAATTTTCTTATTTTCTGCACAGAATGGAAAATCACTATGATGATCGTGCAATACAGTTGGACATTCCAAATCTACTTCTAAAATATAACCAAATTCTGAATCTTCTTCTATAGTAGTTACATCAAAGTCGTTACAGTTGTCAAGCCATTTAAAATTTTTATAGGGAAGATATTGAGACATTGCATAACCATATAAATTATTTACATCTAAATACATTAGACAATTTGATTCTTTTGTTGAATTATAGTCACTAACGTATTTATTATTAGCTGTCACATGTCGCTTACTGCATTGAACAATATCTCCCCTAATACCCCGCACAACGAAGTTGTACATGCTGATATCTGTTAATAATTCCAACTCAATTTCAGTTGTTTTCAACATTGCATCCCAGGATAAACCTGGTGTAGTATAATATTGACAGGGTTCTAAATTGTAAATGTTTTTACAAACTTTACGGAAATTTTCAAAAACATCACAAAGCAATAGGACATCAACTTTTAAATATAATAGAAGATAATCTAAAAGTTTCTTACATTTGAATGTATTCCAAACTTTTTCAGCGTGTTCGTAATCGTCTTCACTACACGACTCATTAGTAAGTTTATTAAAGAAACATGATCGGGGTGGTAGTACTGTTTCTTCAAGACGGTTGACTGAATCTAGATAGTCATATGGAAAGACACCTTTACGTTTCATTAAACTAAATTCATTGGGAGTTTGATAACTTGATTTTACTGTCAACAGATCATTATCTCACAAATATCCCGCTAGTTTTTCCAAACTTGATTGCATAAACCGACAAGAATCTAGAAAACGTAGTTCTATAGTATTTTTTTCATCTACATTAATTTTCTTCGATATAGATACATATAGTTCTTTGTTTAAGGGAATTACATTTATATCACCTTCAATAGAAGAAAGTTCTCTTACGAACAAATGACAATCATATGATGAAAGATTATGAAAGAATATAGGAATAAATTTTGCTATTTGAAACTCTAAATTACATTTGTTATGTGCCGGTCCTCTATATTCACCCGTTAAGTGACAATGATCGGCTACTCGATCTACATGAGATACAAATTTTTTGCAAATGTGACAAATTGTGTCCTCTTTCTGTCTAACCAGTTGAGAAGGTGTTAAGGTATTCATTGGTTTCACGATACTTAAATAATTAACATATAAATCTGTACAATCTGTACATGTTAAATTTGTCTAAACTACTGTTAAACGAGCATTTGATGTAATAACTATAAGCAAATGGAATATGTTTTTGTATTGACTTGACATTTGCTGAATTTTGAATATTAATAGTCTCTAGAATACACTCAAAATCAGCGTAGACTACAAAAGGTACATCCATTTGCTTTTTGAAATTTTTAAAACTTACAATATTATTGTCTACAGAGGGCATTTTAGTTACCATCTTATTACATTCATCTTTGTGTTTAATCAGCGCCGTTTCACTGTGAAAATGTATTAAACAAGTGTTACATATGTGGACTCGTCTACAGTGTTTTGTTAGTTGGTTTCTTATTAATCTGTAATTAAATGGAAAGTGAAACAATTTTATATTAATATCATTTTTTTAACATAAAATTATTATTGATTTACCTTGAAATATTTTTAATCCATACGTAGTGGAATCTCTCACCATCTTCTAGTAAGAATAAATTAACTTGCTTAGCTTTTTCATTTATACTGGAATAGTAGGGACCGACTATCTCATTGTTGTCATTCAACCCAAATACGTTCACGCTAATATCGGGAGATACAATGCTGATATTATTGCCCACTTGAAACAATACTCATCGTTATTTTGAACATTAATGCATGCAAACTTTCTCTGTTTTGGGGTTGGTAGAGGGATATACTGCGAACCTTTTATGCACTAGTATTTATTTATATTAATTTCTATCCGTAATATTTGTATTAATGTCCATCTATCACGTTCCTGGAATTCACTCATTTTTTAACAAAAACATCGCATTGTGTTTTGTAAATATTGAGGAGATCATCTGTAGTTGATGATGAGAGATTAATTATAACCAACTTCGTCTGATGTGATTTTATTTCAATATAGCATAAATTCTCCTCTTCTTTAACTAACATGTATTCGCAAAATATCTCCAGATTGAATTTAATATTATCATGTTTTTGGATCATATGACCTAACAGCTTAGTCACTTTAAATTTAATTCCCGATAAAAAGTTCTCGGGTATTAAATTCGTTTCATCATTATTCTCAATAACATATGTGATAATTCTATTATTAAACACTTATCTTACACATTTTACTTCGTCATCATCATCATTAGCATCATTATCATTTCGAATTTTATCAGCACAATTAAGTTTATGTGTATTTGTTCGAATGTGATAGTGCCAATTCGTCTTTGGAATACGTTGATTGCACTCAGTACTGTATCAAATGTTTCTCCTCCATCACCAATCTTTGAATATGTTAAAATATGTTGATTATAATTTAACTGGCTTGAGAAATATTTATTGCATGGTATGCATTTTAATGATGTGGATGGTCCACCATGACATAATTTAATATGTCTTCTTAAATTCCTATTAAACTTGAATTCTTTAAGACAAAATTCACAAGTAAAACTAGCCATTTTTTATATTTAATTTTTTATTTTAAATTTTAAATTTGAAAACACAACTCGCTATCAATTTCTAGCACAAGAATGACTTCTAAATCCTTAAAACAAGTCTATTTATACTCTGGGATGTAGATGATTAAACGTAGACAGACTCATTCTGTCCGTCCAATCATTCGTTTGAAAAGCAATACAAATAAAATGAACATGCACAATCATGTTTCTATCACACAGGTATACATCGTGTTTACAAAAAAAAGCTATCATGCAGGTATTCATCTCTTTTCTATTTCTTCAACATTTGATCATGAACAATACGTGACGTGAATTTATTATCGATTTAAAATTACAGATCCTTCTAATTAAATCATACAAAAAAATAATAAACAACCACACAACCAACCTACCCTTTCTTATCAGTTTATACTTCTATTTCTTCTACATTTGATCATGCGCAATACGTGACAAGAATTTGTTATTTACTATGCAGGTGTTCATACTGTATACACTAAAACGCGATAAGAATCTATTATGCCTAGAAAACTATCTTGCAGGTGTTCAACCTGTATACATTAGAACGTGATAAGAATCTATTATTCCTAGAAAACGATCATACAGGTGTACATCCGTTTACTATTTCTTCTACATTTGATCATGAGTAGTACGTGACAAGAATTTCTTATCAATTTAAAATTACAGATCCTTTTAATTAAATCATACAAAAAATAAAAAACAACCGCACAACCAACCTACCCTTTCTTATCAGTTTATACTTCTATTTCTTCTACATTTGATCATGAGCAATATGTGATAAGAATTAGTTATCAGTTTAAAATTACAAATCCTTCTAATTAAATCATACAAAAAATAAAGAACAATAATGCAGGTGTTCATCCTGTATACAAAAAAAATCATAAGGTCTGAAACGTGCCAAGAGTTTATTATTAAAAAAACGATCATACACATTACATGTTACACACACACTCATTCTGTTCGTCCATCATTCGTACATACGTACATACATTTTCACATTACAGTCTTTTTATACTCTATCACACATTCATTATGTCCGTCCAATCATTCGTACATACGTACATACATTTTCACATTACAGGTTACAAACCTATCGACTAACCGACACTATCGACTGTAGCGTAGGCATGCTCCTAAATTTGTATGGAGCAAGTGATCCCGAACATACATAAACACACTACTGAGGACACAGTGGAATTGGTATTAATAGCCACCACAAGATATAATAGGTCAATTCACTGAACCACCGAACTTAGGCCAATAGACATAATTCAGTCTATGCCGGATGGTTTGAAAGAAAGGGTTCAACGCAAAATATTGGCAAAGCAAAAGTCTGATCTTGATTATCACAAGAAAAAAGCAATAGTTAAATCATACAGCCCTGGAGAAAAGGTTTTTGCTAAAGTAAATAAGCGTTTGGGAATTAAATTTAGTAATACGTTTGCCGAAAAAGTGGTGCAAGAGGATTTGGGCACAACCGTAAAAATTGACAATAGAATAGTCCACAAAGATAATATCCGTTTCCTTATTGCAGCACCCTAATATTTACAATAATTCTGACCACCAACTATGCTGCCATCTCGGATTATTCCACCTCACACTACATCCCAGTAGCGGACGGAGAAGTAGCAATCTTTAATTCTTATGGAGCTTTGGTTCATGTAACGGACCTGTCAAATTTCACAACCATAGTAGAAGAGACTAGAAACCTACCAAAACTATTGCCAGAATCGCACATGCGTAAATTACTGGAATCAGATGTTGACCAAATGAAAAAAGCAATACAGTCCTTACGAATGCTCGTAGCATAACATTTTTGGGAATGCATTGAAATACATAGCTGGCACGCCGGATCACGATGATATGACTGATGTCTATGACAAACATAACGAATTGATTACAGCAAGTAACACGCAGTTAATTATAAACACTAAAATACATTCTAGAATTAATAACTTAACTAAAACTGTCAATACACTTGTAAAGAAAGTAAAAACCTCGGAAATGGATTCGGGATACCTTTATAGTCTGCTAAGCGAAAGAAATAGAGAAGTACTGAGGGAACTACGTAATATAGCTTTGTCCATAGCTTTCGGAAAGTTGCAAATGATTAATCCAATTTTGTTGGATAGTTCAGAAATAGATTTAATCTTAAAATCCGAAGCAGATCCCGATATTAGTGTAAGTGAAATAATTACGAATTCTAAATTAAAAGTTCTACAGAATAAGAACATTATCAAATTTTTAATAAAATTTTCTAAGGTCTTAAAATTTTGTAATAAGAAGCTAATATTTCCTGTTGTCCATACTGATATTACATTATCTTTTGAGACCGGTGATGTAGCAAAATGTGGATACGAATACATTATGTTAAAGAATTGTAAGATGAAATCCATAACTTCATTTTGTGAATTATTGAGCAGTAAGAACAGTTCATGCCTCAGCAGTTTATTGAACAATAACACAGCCGCTTGCGGCACAAATTCCGCACAAAATATGCAAACCTTTATAGAGATTGACGATGGAATCGTCATCATAAACAACCAGCCCTCCAGAGTCATTTCCGAAAATCTAACAAAATATCTTCCAAGAGGTACTTATCTCATAACTTTTGACAATACTTTGGCCATTAATTCAACGGAATTTAAAAATTTTCGGAAAATCGCCTTTAAGAGTCCTGAGATTCCGGTGGCTCACACCGTTAAAATAATAAAGTCAAAATAATAAAGTTTGCTAAATAAAACAGATTGAAAATAAAGAAGTTTACCAAATTGTTAAATAAAATAACTAAGAAGTAAACAAATAAAGTTGTAAAATTATTATTTGGAATAAAATAAATAAATAAGACAACTCACATAGTGAGAACAGTAAGGTGGAAAATAATTTATATATATATACAGTGCTTGACAAAACAATGGAAACTTTTTCAAAAATGTATTTAATCGGACGAAAATTTAACATGTTTTTTTTATCGGCAAAACATTTGTGGAGCTTATTAATATGCACTGTTATTAACGTTTCTGTATATTAAAATTATGTATAAAAATGAATTATATTAAAAAAGTTTCCAAAGTTTCCATTGTTTTGTCAACATCAAATATGTGAATAGAATTATTTTTTTTTATTACTGAATTATATAGTCTTTTTATATATTTTTTAAATACAGAAATGTTAATAAAAGGCATTAATATTTTGCCGATTTCTTAAAAAGATTTTTAAATTTTCGTCCGATTGTAACACATAAATAAATTTTTGAACAAGTTTCCATTGTTTTGTCATGCACTGTATATATGATATAATTCTATAATAATAAACATATTTGCATTATCACGTATTAAATGTTTAGGTATTTTAGTATGAGTTTGACATAAGTAAAAACAATCAATATTTTTATGTCTACCCATACAAAAGTAATCTCTTATCGAATTTTGTTTCCACAAATCATACCATCGAAAATCATTATTGAATGTTGTTTTGCTTCAGCCGGACTTAGAATTTGTTCATTTTCCGAAAACGTATAGAGACTGATCCCCTTTAAATTTCTTTTCAAGCCAGACTTAGATTTGTTAATTTTCCGAAATCGTATAGAGACTGATCGGCTTTAAATTTCTTTTCAAGCCAGACTTAGAATTTGTTCATTTTCCGAAAACGTATAGAGGCTGATCCCCTTTAAATTTCTTTTCATTTTCAAATGTAAATTTCTTTATTGCATTTAAATCGTTTTTAATATTTTTTCATTTTCCTTTATTTGTTTATTAGTAACTAGCAAAGCATCATTTTTAAGAGTTGTCACATCAATTTTTATATTTTAAATTTCTTTCGATATCGATTTAATACTATTTGTTTGTATATTTTCAATTTTTCTATATTCTTCAATATTTGTGTATTAATGCGTTTAAGCGAAAGGTTGATTTCCTGTTGTAATAATTCTAATGAGTTTTTAATTGTTTTTTATCAACGTCATCAATTTTATTTTTAAATAATTCAGTTCTATTATTAAGATATGCTTTTGTAACTGCATCTTTAGATTCAACAGATGCAGTTAAATTCGATATTATTTTCTTATGTAGGTCTAACCGTTTGCTGTCTACGGCAATATCCAGTCTTTTAAATAGATTTTTCTTAAAGACTGACTTGCTATGACTTTTTAAGTTTTCTCCAAATTTATATATATATATAATTTTCTAATAAATTATATTATCTTCTTTCAGTTCTTCAACTATAGATATTATTTCCTTTTTATGACTGTTATGTCCAATACTTTCAGAGGATCGAATAAGTCTTACTCTATTGACTAACTCATTAAGATTATCCCAATATATATAGTTTGGTTTTTTGTAATCTACAGATTAAAGTGTTAAACCACTATATAATTTTGTTCTTTGAGATATCAGGGGAGGTAATATTCAATGTTCTAACAGATATTCAGTAGCTAATAATAAATATATTAGTGATTATGATTCTAACAAGGAATCAAATTATATAATATATTTAGATGTAAATAATTAATATGGCTATGCAATGTCAAAATACCTTCCGTATACAAATTTTAAATGGGTTGAAAATTTTAATGTTAATAATATAGAAGATCCTTTTCTTTATTGGGTTATATATTAGAAGTATATCTAGAATATCCATCGACAGTAATTGCCTTAAACAAAGAACTATATATATCTATATCGAAAAAGATTCATTTATATGAAAAAATACTATAGAACTACGTTTTCTGGATTCTTGTCGGTTTATGTTATCAAGTTTAGAAAAACTAGCAGGATATTTGCCTGACAATGATCTGTTAACAGTAAAATCAATCTATCATAGCTTACAAGCTATACCTGCCATACCAGCTATACAAGCTGTACCAGCTATACCTGCTATAACAGCTATACCAGCTTACAAGCTATACCTGCTATACCAGCTATACAAGCTGTACTAGCTATACAAGCTGTACTAGCTATACCAGCTATACAAGCTGTACTAGCCATACAAGCTAGTATAGCAGCTGTACAAGCTGTGCTAGCCATACAAGCTAGTATAGCAGCTGTACAAGCTGTACTAGCTATACTAGCTTGTATAGCTGTACTAGCTGTACTAGCTATACTATCTTGTATAGCTGTACTAGCTATACTAGCTATACTAGCTGTACTAGCTATACTAGCTATACTAGCTGTACTAGCTATACTAGCTTGTATAGCTGCTATATTGAGACATTGCATAACCATATAAATTATTTACATCTAAATACATTATATAATTTGATTCTTTTGTTGAATCATAATCACTAATATATTTATTATTAGCTGTCACATGTCGCTTACTGCATAGAACAATACCTCCCCTAATACCCCGTAACGAAATTGTACATGTTGATATCTGTCAATAATTCCAACTCTATTTCAGTTGTTTTTAACATTGCATCCCAGGATAAACCTGATGTATAGTAGTATAATATTGACAGGGGCCTAAATTGTTAATGTTTTTACAAACCTTACGGAAATTATCAAATACATCAGACAGCAATAGGACATCAAATTTGAAATATAATAGAAGATAATCCAAAAGTTTCTTACATTTGAATATATTCTAAACTTATTCAGCGAGTCTGTAATCATCTGCACTATACGACTCCTTAGTAGTTTATTAAAGAAACATGATCGGTTCCGTAGTCCTATTTCTTCAAGACGATTTACTGAATCTAGATAGTCATATGGAAAGACACCTTTACGTTTCATTAAACTGTATTCATTGGGAGTTTGATAGATTGATTTTACTGTTAACAGATCATTATCAGACAAATATCCTGCTAATTTTTCTAAACTTGATGACATACAGTGGTGGTCACGAATTTAAGACACGACATCGTATTTATACATTTGTGATAATTTTTACATCTTATCAAAAATATTTTAGGTCCATGATATTTTTCTTAAGATTTTAGTAATATTAGGAAGAAAAAGTAATAATATTTTGCTACCTATACTTGGTTGAGAATTTATATTTACATATTATATAGATCAAGACCAAATGCTAGTCAGGATTTGATATTTTTTGACACAAGTGGTTTACGTTGTGCAATACACCCACGCAAGTTTTTCCCTTTTAGACATCTGCTTATTGCCCTAGACGAAATATCGATACCAAAATCCAATACAATTTTATTTTCTATTGTACTTGAGCTCGAGAAAGGATTATTAGCAGCTACTTTAGGGTGTGGTTTTTCGGGCTCTAGGTTGCTGTTTGACATTTTTGGTGGTACCATGTTGCTTGATGTGTTCCAGCACGTTGTAAATCTTGCATATAGAACACTTAAGCAGCTTGGATATCTCCATTATTTTTTTTTCCATCAAATTTTAGTCTGACCATTTATAATTAAATATTTCTATGTATTCCAACATAAAATAAAATAAAACATTCGTTGTTCAACGTTTAGCTTAAAAAAACACCAAAAAATTTCTTAAAAACCAGATATTTCTGAAATGTCTTAAATTCGTGGCCAATTTCTAATAAACGTTTTTACAATAATATGATCAAAAAGCAACAAAATGTAAAAAGAAACAAAATCAAATAATGGTACTTTTTCTTAGTATTACAGGGTACAAAGAAGAATAAAGAATATCAATTTTGATATTACATGATTGTAAATATTATCACAACTAAGTCAGTCATATGTCGTGTCTTAAATTCGTGGCCACCACTGTATACCAGTAGTATGTTTATGGGGTTTCTGGCGCACTTATTTCATACAATTTTGGGATTATGCATATCTGGAAAAGAGTAAAAACATTGCAGAATTGTGAAATGAATTGTGTGCGATCGGTCTTTAGGTTTGTAGCATGTATTAAGAAAAGGTAATGCTTTTTAATATGTTTGTGTGTGTGTGTTAAAATTTGAGAGCATGCAAAGAATTAAATCATTTTCATTTTTCATTTTTCCATACAAATTTGGGATCATGCCTGCTTCTTCTTGATCCTTTTATTTGTATTGCTTCGCAAACGAATGATTGGTCGGACAGAATGAGTGTATAAGATCAATAAGAATGAGTGTGTGTATGTGTTTTTTTTGTTTATAGCTTTACGAGCTGAAGGTTGGGAATCTTCGAAAGACATTGGTAGCCCGGCCTACCAATGTGCACGATTCGCCGCAAGACTTACTCTCGGCTTGCTAAACGCATACGTACTAAACCCAACCTAATTCGTCACACTTTCAACCATTTGCCCCCCCCGGGACCACAATCAAGAATTACTTCGGGGGGGGGGGTGGAGATTCAGCGAGTGCTGCCTTCAAATTCTGCTGACCCTGCTCTCTCAGCCAATCTTTGCTGCGTCAACACCTTCCTTGCGAAAACACATACTGCGTTCCAATTGTCACATGAGGTTAACATCAGGTTAACTATGTTATCGGGCGTTACCTGGAATCCTACTGTCCTCTCCAGGCAATTTCGTTGAACAACATATCGCGGGCAAGTAAAGAAAACGTGCTCCGCCGTCTCCCTTTCATTGGGGCATTCTGGGTATGCCTCGTCTACATCATGACCATACTTATAGAGATATGCTCTATAACATCCATGGCCGGTTAGTAACTGTGTCAGGTAGAAGTTCACCTGACCGTGTCTCCTTTTGGTCCATTCGCCTATGCTCGGTATGAGTCTGTGTGTCCACCTTCCCTTGGTTGAATTGACCCAGTCATGCTGCCATCTATGCATAGCGTCATCCACTAACTGAACAGGACTGGGTAGATCCATTCCCCTCCTTGTGTCATGTTTCCTCCGCTCTACATCCACTACTAGCCTCAGGGGCATCATCCCCGCAATCACCAATGCTGCATCAGTAGACACCGTGCGGAAGGCAGAAATCATCCTGAGAGCTGATCTTCTGTAGGCCGTTTCTATACCTGCTCTATAGGTCTTCTTATCCATGGCCCCGGCCCATATAGGGGCCGCATATATAGCGATCGAAGTCACTACCTTCATCAGTAACCGCCTCCTCTCCTGTTTTGGGCCTCCAAGGTTAGGCATTAATCGGGCAAGTGCACATGATGTCGCCGCACACTTTGCACCGACGTACGTCAGGTGTTCCCTAAACGTGAGCCTGTTATCAATCATTACTCCCAGATATTTAATCGCCTGCTTTGATGTTATGCGCTGGTCGCCTACTGTTATTGTAATAAATTCTATCTTCTTCCTACTGCTTACAAGTAGTACATCCGTCTTGTGATCAGCAAGTTTGAGACCTATTCCCGTGATCCAGTTCCTGACCATACCAACCGCAGTATTACATGTTCTCACTAATTCATCTAAATGTTTTCTCCTTATCACCAGGGCAATATCGTCCGCAAAACCAATGATCTGTGTACCTCTAGGGAATCTAAGCCCCAGTACACCATCATACATGACATTCCATAGTATTGGGCCCAGCACGGAACCTTGTGGGACCCCCGCCGATACCGCATATGTCTTCCTGCCATCATCTGTGTCATATAAGAGCACTCTATCCTTAAAGTAGTCCTTAATAAGTTCCATCAAGTAGTTCGGTACATCCTTTCCATCTAGGGCTGTTAAAGTGGCATCCCAATCCGCAGAGTTGAATGCGTTCTTGACGTCCAGGGTGATGATAGCGCAGTACTCCTTATCGCCCTCCAGCCAGCGCTCACCACTGATAGCATCCTTTGCTATTGTCATAACCATCTCTATTGCATCTATTGTGGAACGGGCTTTTCGGAAACCAAATTGGCGATCCGACAAGCCTTCTGCCCCCAGGAATGCTTTCAGTCTCCTACAAATTATCCTCTCCAAAAGTTTTCCAGCTGTGTCGATCATACAGAGCGGGCGGTAGCCCGATGCATCCTGTGGGTTGTTACCCTTCGGAATTAGAACCAGTCTCTGTCTCTTCCATATCCTAGGGAACTTCCTCTCCTGAATACAAGCGCAATGTTTGGGATCCCGTCGATCCCCGGTGCTTTGTTAAGTTTCATTTCCCCACAGACTGATTCCAATTCCTGCCTGCTGACTTCTGGGATTTCCTCCGGTGACCGCATATCCCGCACGCAGTATGTAATTTCGGCTTTGTGCGGAAAAAGGTCCGCAACGGTTGATTGCAGCTTAGCTGCACATGACGTTGCTGGTGGTCGGAAGCAGTTCAGCTTTCTCATCACCACCTTATATCCAGTTCCCCAGGGATTCTCGTCCACATCGGCGCACATTTCCCTGTAGCATCTTCTCTTGCTGAGTGCAATGGCCCCATTAAGGCTGGTCCTACTCCTTCTATATCTTTCACGCAGTTCTGCAAATTCATCCCGGCCTCTGGCCCTTTGGAATAGCCGCCGTGCGCGCTTGCATTTACGCCTCAGATCCGCTATATCCGCGTTCCACCAGTAGACGTGTTTCTTCCCAGACATATTACGCCTCCTTGCCATAGACACGTTGCAAGCCTCCGTTATGGAGCGCATAAGTTCCTTCGCGTTCCCGAATAACCGAATATCCTCCAATGCGAGGACAAAGGTTTCCCTGTCAAAGGTGGAGTCCTTCCAAAGAGGGTTCGGCGGTGCGGCAGGAACGTTGTGTCCCGTAGAGCGTTCCCGGATCTCAAAAATGATAGCCTGATGATCGCTATGTGTGTAGATGTCAGACACCAACCAGGTAGATGATGTCGCCAGTGAGTCGCTGACGAATGTCAGGTCAATTTTAGAGCAGCGTCCATTTCTCGAGAATGTATCCCTATCACCACTATTAAGTAAAACTACCTCCAATGTTGCAAGTGCGTCGAGTAGGCATTCTCCTCTTGGATTAGTGAATGGCGAGCCCCATTCAACAGCCCAAGCATTGAAACCCCCGGCAATTACCACAGGTCTCACGTTCCTTGCTTCCTTAACGATGTCATCTATTCTGCGTCTATAGTCTTCTATTGATAGGCTAGGGGGAAGATAACAGCTGAAGAAATGTACCCCATTAACGGTGCATTTCACACAGCTCTCCCACCTGTCGTCGACATTTCCCATTGGGAATTTACCACAGGACCACATCGAAGCCCTATTGCATTTGCTGGCTATCCAACGTTGGTTTTCAGGTGCTCGCAATGGTTCAAGTTCAACTGCAGGACTCTCATTTACCTGAGTATGTCAACTTCCGTCGTGCCGCTAGATAGTGTGCGCACTTATGTCCTCCCGTGATATGCTTCGCGTCCGCATCCGGATCGCCTCTACAAAGAAGGCAGTGAGGGTCACGGTCGCAAGCCTTGGCAATGTGACCTTGCCCTCCTCATTTGAAGCAGTGTTTGGACCAGTCACTATTACTGCTACACTTCCCTGCTACATGCCCGAACTGCAAGCACTTGTAACATCTCCTTGGGGTTACCTTTCTCAGTAAGCGGCAAACTGTCCACCCTACACGCAGTTTACCAACTTCCTCTGCCCTGCCTGCCAGCTTCATAGGGATTGCGATTACCGCCGTCCTAGTACCTCCTGGAACGTTCCTGATCGTCTTGAGAGCCGACGGTTGTATTTCCCCGATTTGGTCCCTCCATGCGGCGATTATTTCCTCCTCAGTTGTTACTTCATCCAGGTATCTTAGTTCGAATGTAGCCTCCTCAGTTATCGTTCTGACCTCTATCTCTTCGGCCAATAAGCTCCTTAGCTTAGAACGGTGCATCTCCGTAGCCACCTCTGCCGATCTTCTAAACTCCAGAAGGAGTGTGTGTATGTGTGTGTGTGTGTATGTGTGTGACATTTTTTAAAGTGTGTGGTTAGCCATCCTTTGATTGAAAGTGAGTAGGTTCGTCTTGCTTTTGTTTATTTTTTTTTATATTTGCTGATGGTCAAAAGTGGGATAACGACACACTGTTACAAACAATAGCAGTGCTTTGTTCTAAACAAAACAACAACAAACAGCGAGACTCCTTATGATTTCTTATTCTTAAGCATAAGTTCAATAAGAATATATTTTAATGTAAACAAATTTTAAAACGCTTGACTCACATTTCATTTTTTAATGTAAACAAATAAAGAATTTTGGATGTGGTTGTTCACACGAGTGAACAAATTCACATTCCTTTCCCTGACTTCCAATAGGACAACACAAACATCTTTAAAAAACAATAACAATAATAACACCAACACCACAACATTCATCATACATATCAAAATTCACCACACACATCACGTATACACATTCTTCAATAGGTTCAAAAGGATTGTTTATATCCTTTTAGATCAGTTGATTAGCGATCATTAAAAGACGAACAACCCAATAAGTTCTACGTGTACATATCAAAAAGTGAACATAAAACAATTTTATATATATATATTCAACAAATTATAAACATTGTGAACATTAAAAGAATTAAAACAAGAACTGTGAAGAATGTGAACAAAATAAACATTGTAAACAAAAATATTTAGTGTTACAAAATACAAACAAATAAAATACTTTTATAACGTTTGAAGAAAATACAAGCAAATATAAAACCCTATATAATACTTATTATTTATACATATATAAAAATAATTCCAAAGGTTTGTGCATTTCCTACCTATATATACCCTACCCCTCTTACCCTTAAAACTAACCCTACCCTATAACCCGTACGTTCATGGTCCTTCAAGGAAAAAGAAGAGACAGCGACACGTATATATACAGTCCACAAAACACCCCCTAATTTGTGAAAAATCTGCCCCACCCTATAATTTATAACCCCATAACACCCCAACTTTTAAATTTTATTAAAAATCAAAAGAATATAAATAAGTACAAAGTGATTTAAATAAACAAAATAAAATATACACACATACACTATCAAAAACAGGTAAAATATAAATCCCCCATACAAAAAACATAAAAAAACGTCCTAAAAACAAAAAGTGTGCAAGTATTTAAAATTATATGTTTAAACACAAAATTAGTAATTAAAACAACAATAATCATAGAAGGACACATTAAATTAAAAAGTGCATTAACAAAAAAAACATACATAAAAAACAGTAAAAAATAAGACATTACAAGGTCGAAAATAATAATACATCACATATTTCAAATTATTAAATATTAAAAATACAAAAAGAAAGTGATATTACATAGAACAGTAAAATATAATTTAAAAACAAATATAAATTGAAAAGGAAACATAAAAGTTCAACAAGGTTCACAAAAAATAGAAACAAAATACACATAATAAAGAGGAACACATATTGCACATTTTTCAAAATAATACATAAGCAAAATCAAAAGTAAAGAACACAAAAATAAAAAGTTCGAATTAAATAGCAACAAAATACATATTACAAAAATCAAAAAAAAAAGAAATTGAAATATATCAAGTACACGAACAAGTACATTGCATTACTGTTAACTAAACAGACATCAAAAACAATTACAAATAAATAAATACTAACAAATAACCCTTATTAACATTAAACACAAACACAACACAAAACATAATAACAAAATATTACAAAAAATACTGCAATATAAAAAACCACATTAAAATATACATACGTACAGTAAGAGTACTTACAGCGAGTGTCGACAATTACAACAACAACACTGCCCATATTATCAACACACACCATAGCGGGAAGACGACACAAAGAGGAATCAACAAACAAGAGAATTTTTCTATATATATTATTGTGGTTTGTACCCTACCCCCAGCAAAAAGGGTGAGTCGAAGTTTTTGCTATTTATACGAAATTTTTTATTTCCAATTTCTTTTGCAAATTTGTTCCATTATTTTTCAGCAATATAATATAAAATATTTTTTTATTTTTTTTTAACACACCCAACCCTTTCAAAATATTTTACCCTTTTAAATTAAAATAATAAAATTAATAATAATTAATTTAATTAAATGATAAAATAAAATTTTTTTAAAATATTTTTTATATTGCTTCAAAGGAACTTTTATTTCAATGATCTGTGTACCTCTAGGGAATCTAAGCCCCAGTACACCATCATACATGACATTCCATAGTATTGGGCCCAGCACGGAACCTTGTGGGACCCCCGCCGATACCGCATATGTCTTCCTGCCATCATCTGTGTCATATAAGAGCACTCTATCCTTAAAGTAGTCCTTAATAAGTTCCATCAAGTAGTTCGGTACATCCTTTCCATCTAGGGCTGTTAAAGTGGCATCCCAATCCGCAGAGTTGAATGCGTTCTTGACGTCCAGGGTGATGATAGCGCAGTACTCCTTATCGCCCTCCAGCCAGCGCTCACCACTGATAGCATCCTTTGCTATTGTCATAACCATCTCTATTGCATCTATTGTGGAACGGGCTTTTCGGAAACCAAATTGGCGATCCGACAAGCCTTCTGCCCCCAGGAATGCTTTCAGTCTCCTACAAATTATCCTCTCCAAAAGTTTTCCAGCTGTGTCGATCATACAGAGCGGGCGGTAGCCCGATGCATCCTGTGGGTTGTTACCCTTCGGAATTAGAACCAGTCTCTGTCTCTTCCATATCCTAGGGAACTTCCTCTCCTGAATACAAGCGCAATGTTTGGGATCCCGTCGATCCCCGGTGCTTTGTTAAGTTTCATTTCCCCACAGACTGATTCCAATTCCTGCCTGCTGACTTCTGGGATTTCCTCCGGTGACCGCATATCCCGCACGCAGTATGTAATTTCGGCTTTGTGCGGAAAAAGGTCCGCAACGGTTGATTGCAGCTTAGCTGCACATGACGTTGCTGGTGGTCGGAAGCAGTTCAGCTTTCTCATCACCACCTTATATCCAGTTCCCCAGGGATTCTCGTCCACATCGGCGCACATTTCCCTGTAGCATCTTCTCTTGCTGAGTGCAATGGCCCCATTAAGGCTGGTCCTACTCCTTCTATATCTTTCACGCAGTTCTGCAAATTCATCCCGGCCTCTGGCCCTTTGGAATAGCCGCCGTGCGCGCTTGCATTTACGCCTCAGATCCGCTATATCCGCGTTCCACCAGTAGACGTGTTTCTTCCCAGACATATTACGCCTCCTTGCCATAGACACGTTGCAAGCCTCCGTTATGGAGCGCATAAGTTCCTTCGCGTTCCCGAATAACCGAATATCCTCCAATGCGAGGACAAAGGTTTCCCTGTCAAAGGTGGAGTCCTTCCAAAGAGGGTTCGGCGGTGCGGCAGGAACGTTGTGTCCCGTAGAGCGTTCCCGGATCTCAAAAATGATAGCCTGATGATCGCTATGTGTGTAGATGTCAGACACCAACCAGGTAGATGATGTCGCCAGTGAGTCGCTGACGAATGTCAGGTCAATTTTAGAGCAGCGTCCATTTCTCGAGAATGTATCCCTATCACCACTATTAAGTAAAACTACCTCCAATGTTGCAAGTGCGTCGAGTAGGCATTCTCCTCTTGGATTAGTGAATGGCGAGCCCCATTCAACAGCCCAAGCATTGAAACCCCCGGCAATTACCACAGGTCTCACGTTCCTTGCTTCCTTAACGATGTCATCTATTCTGCGTCTATAGTCTTCTATTGATAGGCTAGGGGGAAGATAACAGCTGAAGAAATGTACCCCATTAACGGTGCATTTCACACAGCTCTCCCACCTGTCGTCGACATTTCCCATTGGGAATTTACCACAGGACCACATCGAAGCCCTATTGCATTTGCTGGCTATCCAACGTTGGTTTTCAGGTGCTCTGTAGTGCTCGCTCAGTACTGCCAAGTCTATCCTTTGCTCCCGCACCGTCTGTTTAAGTAGCTCCTGCGCCGCTTCGCAATGGTTCAAGTTCAACTGCAGGACTCTCATTTATCTGAGTATGTCAACTTCCGTCGTGCCGCTAGATAGTGTGCGCACTTATGTCCTCCCGTGATATGCTTCGCGTCCGCATCCGGATCGCCTCTACAAAGAAGGCAGTGAGGGTCACGGTCGCAAGCCTTGGCAATGTGACCTTGCCCTCCTCATTTGAAGCAGTGTTTGGACCAGTCACTATTACTGCTACACTTCCCTGCTACATGCCCGAACTGCAAGCACTTGTAACATCTCCTTGGGGTTACCTTTCTCAGTAAGCGGCAAACTGTCCACCCTACACGCAGTTTACCAACTTCCTCTGCCCTGCCTGCCAGCTTCATAGGGATTGCGATTACCGCCGTCCTAGTACCTCCTGGAACGTTCCTGATCGTCTTGAGAGCCGACGGTTGTATTTCCCCGATTTGGTCCCTCCATGCGGCGATTATTTCCTCCTCAGTTGTTACTTCATCCAGGTATCTTAGTTCGAATGTAGCCTCCTCAGTTATCGTTCTGACCTCTATCTCTTCGGCCAATAAGCTCCTTAGCTTAGAACGGTGCATCTCCGTAGCCACCTCTGCCGATCTTCTAAACTCCAGAAGGAGTGTGTGTATGTGTGTGTGTGTGTATGTGTGTGACATTTTTTAAAGTGTGTGGTTAGCCATCCTTTGATTGAAAGTGAGTAGGTTCGTCTTGCTTTTGTTTATTTTTTTTTATATTTGCTGATGGTCAAAAGTGGGATAACGACACACTGTTACAAACAATAGCAGTGCTTTGTTCTAAACAAAACAACAACAAACAGCGAGACTCCTTATGATTTCTTATTCTTAAGCATAAGTTCAATAAGAATATATTTTAATGTAAACAAATTTTAAAACGCTTGACTCACATTTCATTTTTTAATGTAAACAAATAAAGAATTTTGGATGTGGTTGTTCACACGAGTGAACAAATTCACATTCCTTTCCCTGACTTCCAATAGGACAACACAAACATCTTTAAAAAACAATAACAATAATAACACCAACACCACAACATTCATCATACATATCAAAATTCACCACACACATCACGTATACACATTCTTCAATAGGTTCAAAAGGATTGTTTATATCCTTTTAGATCAGTTGATTAGCGATCATTAAAAGACGAACAACCCAATAAGTTCTACGTGTACATATCAAAAAGTGAACATAAAACAATTTTATATATATATATTCAACAAATTATAAACATTGTGAACATTAAAAGAATTAAAACAAGAACTGTGAAGAATGTGAACAAAATAAACATTGTAAACAAAAATATTTAGTGTTACAAAATACAAACAAATAAAATACTTTTATAACGTTTGAAGAAAATACAAGCAAATATAAAACCCTATATAATACTTATTATTTATACATATATAAAAATAATTCCAAAGGTTTGTGCATTTCCTACCTATATATACCCTACCCCTCTTACCCTTAAAACTAACCCTACCCTATAACCCGTACGTTCATGGTCCTTCAAGGAAAAAGAAGAGACAGCGACACGTATATATACAGTCCACAAAACACCCCCTAATTTGTGAAAAATCTGCCCCACCCTATAATTTATAACCCCATAACACCCCAACTTTTAAATTTTATTAAAAATCAAAAGAATATAAATAAGTACAAAGTGATTTAAATAAACAAAATAAAATATACACACATACACTATCAAAAACAGGTAAAATATAAATCCCCCATACAAAAAACATAAAAAAACGTCCTAAAAACAAAAAGTGTGCAAGTATTTAAAATTATATGTTTAAACACAAAATTAGTAATTAAAACAACAATAATCATAGAAGGACACATTAAATTAAAAAGTGCATTAACAAAAAAAACATACATAAAAAACAGTAAAAAATAAGACATTACAAGGTCGAAAATAATAATACATCACATATTTCAAATTATTAAATATTAAAAATACAAAAAGAAAGTGATATTACATAGAACAGTAAAATATAATTTAAAAACAAATATAAATTGAAAAGGAAACATAAAAGTTCAACAAGGTTCACAAAAAATAGAAACAAAATACACATAATAAAGAGGAACACATATTGCACATTTTTCAAAATAATACATAAGCAAAATCAAAAGTAAAGAACACAAAAATAAAAAGTTCGAATTAAATAGCAACAAAATACATATTACAAAAATCAAAAAAAAAAGAAATTGAAATATATCAAGTACACGAACAAGTACATTGCATTACTGTTAACTAAACAGACATCAAAAACAATTACAAATAAATAAATACTAACAAATAACCCTTATTAACATTAAACACAAACACAACACAAAACATAATAACAAAATATTACAAAAAATACTGCAATATAAAAAACCACATTAAAATATACATACGTACAGTAAGAGTACTTACAGCGAGTGTCGACAATTACAACAACAACACTGCCCATATTATCAACACACACCATAGCGGGAAGACGACACAAAGAGGAATCAACAAACAAGAGAATTTTTCTATATATATTATTGTGGTTTGTACCCTACCCCCAGCAAAAAGGGTGAGTCGAAGTTTTTGCTATTTATACGAAATTTTTTATTTCCAATTTCTTTTGCAAATTTGTTCCATTATTTTTCAGCAATATAATATAAAATATTTTTTTATTTTTTTTTAACACACCCAACCCTTTCAAAATATTTTACCCTTTTAAATTAAAATAATAAAATTAATAATAATTAATTTAATTAAATGATAAAATAAAATTTTTTTAAAATATTTTTTATATTGCTTCAAAGGAACTTTTATTTCATATTAAGTTAATTGTGTGCGCTACAATTAACGTTTTATTACCCAATTGGAAATTTTGTCTGCTGGAGCAAAAGTAATTTTGATACAGCTAAAGCAAAAACCCTCACACTTTTTTAAATTTGAACCCTACATATTTCTATATAGAAATATATTTATTTTATTTTGAGAATTTTTTTTGTGAATTTCTTTTAAATAACCCGAAATGACGGAATTAAAAACTTTGGCCGCCGATATTGTGCGTTACATCCAACAGGACTTAAGTGCCTTTGAGGAAGATTATAAAGCTCTTCCGGAGAAATCTCAATCACTACCCGCATTGAGATTTATGAAGAGTGAATTGGAAGAGTTGTGGTCGAACATAGATGGGAAATTCAAGCAAATTCGAGAATCGCCACAACTCAATGACCCTGACGCCTCCAATTCGATAAATTTTAATGGCCTCTCCAGGAGTGTGAGATCGGCCAAAAAATTCTACAGATCATCTATGATTTCTATAGATGAATCAATAGACAATTTAACACACCCCAAAAATGCAAAACCAAACCCACCCGAACCCCCACAACCCAGCAGTTCTGCAGGTTTCACTGTACCCCCTTGTGATATGCCAATATTCAGCGGAGATTTCAAAGGCTGGGCTTCGTTTAGGGATCTTTTTAAGGCCATTTATGGCAATAATACCCGTTTAAGTGGAGTTGAAAAACTTTTCCATCTTAAACAAAAAACAAGCGGCGAGGCCAAAGAGATAGTAGATAACGCACCCTTAACAAATGATGGCTTTCTTGTTGCGTGGAACCAGTTATCTTCTCAGTATGAAAATCGTAGGATGCAAATTAACGCGCAATTAAAAACCCTTTTAAATTTACCCTTAGTAAGCACCATGTGTAGTGTTTCTATAAGAAAGCTTCAGAGAAGGATAAATTGCTGTATTGCAAATCTGAACTCTTTGGACATAGATACGGATCAGTGGGATCCTATCTTAGTATACCTGTGTACATCAAAATTACCTAGGGAAACCCGAAGGGAATTTGAAAAATCCCTAAAAGATTGTGCAGAAATGCCTTCTTGGACTGACTTAGATGTGTTCTTGACTAACACATTTAAGGAACTAACTTCGGTTAATGATGTCCAAGACCATGGCAATAACTCTACCCATCCAAAACCCAAACAATTCCAAGAGATTAGAGCACAGTATGATAGAAGAGGCAGGACATTTCATAATATAACCAATGAGTCAAATGGGAAGAGCCCTAGGGATCAACCAAAATTAACAAAAAACCCACCCACTCACAACCCACCCACCCAAAACAAACGTAAAAGCGAACAAAAATTCCCCTCTTCAACCCAATCAAACCCAAGCATCCAAATTAAACATGATGGTTCAATTTGCAAACTTTGCAACGGAAACCATACCTTGAGGGAATGTTCGTCATTCAATTCACTCGGAATAAACGAGAGAATTGAGTTTGTAAAGAAACATGAAATATGTTACAATTGCTTGGCCGTCGGTCATGTCATACAAGCTTGTCGCAGTACATTCATCTGTAGATATTGCGGTGGACGACATAATAGTCTATTGCATAGACCAAATTCAAGAATTAACCCACATAATGGTGATAACCAAGCATCTTCTTTGTCAAATACCGTTCAGTCTTTCTCGACACACACACAATCGAGCAAACCCATTCCAATAGATGACAGAACGAAGTTATTGGGAACCGCAGTTCTGAATGTAGAAGTCCAAGGAGAATTGTTTCCAGCCAGAGCTCTTATTGACCCAGCTTCAGACTTCTCATTTATAACGGATAAACTAAGAAGAAAATTACATTTACCCACTACACCCATAAATGCAGAAATTTCTGGATTAAATGAGATAGTCTCTGCAAGATCGACTAAACTGTGTCAAGTTTCTCTACGCTCGAATACCAATAGTAATTTCAAATTGAATATCCAAGCAATTGTAGTGAAAACACTAACGAAAAATTTACCCACCCAAAGCTTAAACCCAACCCTTATAAAAGATTTGGAAGATATTCAATTAGCAGACAAAAGGTTCTATGAAAGCAGACCTATAGATTTTATAATTGGCAGCGATTTTTACCCTCAAATATTGAAATCTGGAGTACGAAAAGATCTTCTTAATACGGTAATAGCTCAAGAAACTGAATTTGGATGGATTTTAACAGGACCTATTCAGAACACAAACAATACACAACCCTTAGTTTCATACTTCAGTTCAGTCACGCTTGATAAAGTTTTGACCAAATTCTGGGAAATTGAGGATGTACCCACCCAACCCAAAGTTTCAGAGGAAAGTTCCTTTTGTGAGGAAACTTATATGACCACTACCCGTCGATTACCGAATGGCCGTTATCAGGTAAATCTTCCCTTCATATACCCTCCTGTAGAGTTAGGAAACTCGCGACATGTGGCTATGGTTCAATTTTTAAGAAATGAGAAAAGTTTGATGAAAAAGCCAGAACTCAAAATGGAATATGATAACGTGCTACAAGAGTACATCGAACTAGGTCATATGAAACTTATAAAATATAACCCAAACACACCTTCAAACACACATTATTACTTACCCCATCACGCTGTTGTTAAACTTGATCGCGTTACAACAAAAGTTCGAGTTGTTTTTAATGCATCTAGCAAAACCTCGAACAGCATCAGCCTTAATGATACCCTATACACTGGTCCTACCCTACAAACAGATTTAGTTGTACTCGTCTTGAAATGGCGCTTTTACAAAATAGTTTATAATGCCGACATTACAAAAATGTATCGGCAGATTATGTTAAACCCTACACACACTCCGTTCCAACGTATATTATTCCGCAAAGGTGTCAACGAACCCATTCAGGATTACGAACTGCAAACGGTCACTTTTGGTGTCAATTGTGCGCCATACTTAGCTATTAGAACACTACATGAATTAGCTAAAGACATTAAAAAAACCCACCCTATCGCTTCGCAAATATTACGAAATAATATGTACGTAGACGATGTCTTAGCCGGAGGTCACACCATTGAGGAAGCTAAAGAGGGCCAAACCCAATTGATCTCGGCTCTTGACTCTGCTGGATTTCCTTTAAGAAAATGGATATCTAATACGAAGGAATTGTTAAAGAACTTACCCGAAGAACACCTACTTGATGTGGATTTACTCAACCTTCCGGAATCGAATAATGCCAAAACATTAGGAATACGGTGGAATGCGAAAGAGGACACATTTTTCTTTAATGTACCCTTAATCGAAAGGAAATCGGCATACACAAAGCGAACTGTTTTATCAGATATCGCTCGTCTTTTTGACCCAGCTGGTTGGTTAGCGCCAATTGTAATATCTGCAAAAATTATAATGCAACAAATTTGGCAAGATAACACAGCTTGGGATGAATGTCTTGACCCATTCACCCTTATAAAATGGAAAAAGTTTTTGCAGTTTTATGACAATATTAATAGAATTCGTATACCAAGATGGATTAACTTTTCACCTACAGCTAAAATTGAATTTCATGGTTTTTCAGATGCTTCTGAAAAAGCATACTCTGCATGTCTATATGCACGAGTTACACCCGTAGACGGACCTAATTCCGTAACCCTACTCTTCGCTAAAACGAGAGTTGCGCCAATCAAAGTAATCTCCTTACCGAGACTTGAACTTTGTGGCGCAGTGTTGTTGGCAAATATGACAAAAAATTTACTCATCCAACTTAACCTACCCTTACATAAGTCATATTTTTGGACCGACTCATCGATAGTCTTGGCCTGGCTCAGCAAAAACCCTAACACTTGGAACACCTTTGTGGCAAATCGAGTTTCAACGATTCTGCAAACAGTAGGAGTGGACAACTGGAACCATGTGGCTTCTCATGATAATCCTGCCGATGTGGCTAGCCGAGGATGCAATGCTGATGAACTAAAAGATGATGATTTATGGTGGAATGGACCATCATGGTTGAAGCAATCTGCTTCACTGTGGCCAGCAACACATAAAAATTTCACAACTCAGGCTGAAGCGAAAGTTAGTCAGTCGTTTACTACGACCGTTAATACCCACCCTACCTTGGATACGAACGCTGAGAACCCAGACATATTATCAAGATTTTCAAAATTGTCAAATGCTCTACGAGTAATGGCATATGTCTATCGATTTTGTGATCGCGTATCGTATAAACGAAACAATACAATTCGAAAAGATAGAATAATTCTTGATCGAAATTACCCACAACTAGTTAACGAAAGATTACATTTGTTAACGACCCACCCAAGTATTGAACTTGATACGACAGAGATCAAATCTACCCGTGATAGACTTATCATTCTCTGTCAGACTGAATATTTTAAAGATGAATATCATTGTTTGAAGAAAAGAAACCCTATACCCAAGAAAAGTAACCTGCTCACCCTAACGCCATTTTTAGATTCCGCAAATATAATGCGAGCAAATGGTCGACTAGCAAATTCCAACGGTTTGTCATATTCTGAAAGACACCCGATTTTATTACCATACGGCAGTTCATTTGCTAAACTATTAACCCAACACGTACACCTAATAACCCTACACGGCGGAAACCAACTTATGTTGAGAATAATACGCTCAGGATACTGGATTCCAAAACTAAAGAATCTTGTTAGCGCTGTAATTAACAAATGCTTACCGTGTACTAGATATAAGAATAGACAAACAACCCAATTTATGGCAGCATTGCCACCAGAACGTACCCAAATTAATAAACCATTTACGAATGTGGGAGTTGATTTTGCAGGACCATTCGACATTAAAGTATATAATGGCAGAGCATGTAGAATAACAAAAGGTTACGTATGCATTTTTGTTTGCTTTGCAACAAAAGCTATTCACTTGGAGCCAACATCTGATTTGTCAACCCAAGCTTTTATGGCAGCTTTCGCACGATTTTTTTCGAGGCGGGGATGCCCTGTCGCTATTTACTCTGATAATGGGACAAATTTCATTGGAGCTAGCAAATTATTGAAGAAAGAGCGACAGGAATTCATTAAACAATTAAAAGGTTCCGTTACATCTGCTAGCAGTTTCCAAAATTTGACGTGGCATTTTATACCCCCAGGTGCACCACACATGGGTGGTTTATGGGAAGCGGGAGTGAAAAGCTTTAAGGCTCATCTAAAGAAAATGAATACCCTGAAGTACACATTTGAGGAGCTAGCCACGCTTCTCGCGAGAATAGAAGGATGCCTGAATTCAAGACCCTTAAGCCCGTCAAGCGAGAATCCACAGTATCTTAACCCTTTAACTCCAGGACACTTTTTAATTGGATCACCTATTTTAACCCCAGCAGAACCCGATGTAAGCAATGAGAATTTAACCCTGGCAAACAGATGGCAAAAGTTAAAGATTCAACATCATAACTTTTGTAGAAGATGGAAAGATGAATATCTTAAAGAGCTCCACAAGAGATACAAGTGGAAGAACCCTCAACGTCAAGTTGAAACGGACGACATCGTTATTATCAGACAAGACAATTTACCTCCAAACGAGTGGTTACTCGGCCGAGTCATTAAAACATACACTGGCTCTGATGGACGAAACAGAGTAGTCGATATACGGACATCGTCCGGGACGTTAACTCGACCAATAACAAAAGTTGTCATTTTACCCACTAGTTAGTTTAACACTTCTAGTGTAACCCAAATAACATTTAGTTGTTTACTTACTCTTTTTAACCCACTTATCCACTTGTAACTATTATTCATATACTCACCCTTCACCCTAACAGTCTAACCAACTAACACATTCATTACACTTCATTTCATTCACACCTATTTCTTTTACACAGGATATGGCACCCAACAAAAACAACCGTAGTGGAAGTTCCAACCGCAATGGATCTCGACCAAAACCCAATCAAAAAAATGACAAGCGTCAACCAAAACGCCATTTTGGTTGCGGTATTTGTCAAGCTAATCACAGCTTGACAAACTGCAGAAAGTTTCAACAGATGAACTTGGCGGAGAAATATAAAACCGCAGTTAAATTGCATTATTGCGTCAATTGTCTGGCCAGGAATCACCTGATTGGAAAATGTTCGAGTAAATCCCGATGCCAAAAATGTAATGGCAAACACCACACCACCCTACACGGCCCAGATCGTATTCTGAAGGACCTCAAGAAGGAACAATCCCCACCAACAACATCACGAAGAAACACGTTACCGATTCCTGCGCCACGAACAATTGTCAATCCAAGTTTAATAACCACATTACCAACGTCAAGGACCCAGACCATTGTGCCTACGGTTGTCGTTCAAGTCATAGCGGAGAAATCCAAGCAACTTGTCAGAGCTTTATTAAACCCTAGCCTAACGACCTCGAAAATAGGTGTAGCGTTCGTGCGTGAGTCCACATTAAGACCGTTTAAAGTGGATGAAAGTGTATATGTGAAGGTCATAATCTCACCTAACATGGCCTCCACAATACAATATGAGGTTTGCATGAAGGTTGCAAATGATTTACCCAAAACACCCTATTCTCAAGGATTGGACCCAGCCATAAAGGGGAAATTCTGCAGGATTTCTCTAGCTGATCCAGAATTTTATAGTAATTCACCTGTGGCCATGGAAATTGGTGGTGATTTATACACCACCATTCTACAGCCAAATACTGTTCATCTCGATGGCGGTTCGCTTATCGCACAGGACTCAACCCTTGGTTGGCTCGTTATGGGATCACTTAATAATTAAAAAAAAAAAAAAAAAAAAAAAAATATAATAAAGTATTTTAATTTATAATTACCCTCACACTCTAACTCAATGTTGAACAAATAAAAATAATTGTTCTTTTTATTCACAGGTTGTAGGCCCGGGAGGATGTTCACACGAGTGAACAAATTCACATTCCCTTCCCTGACTTCCAATAGGACAACACAAACATCTTTAAAAAACAATAACAATAATAACACCAGCACCACAACATTCATCATACATATCAAAATTCACCACACACATCACGTATACACATTCTTCAATAGGTTCAAAAGGATTGTTTATATCCTTTTAGATCAGTTGATTAGCGATCCTTAAAAAACGAACAACCCAATAAGTTCTACGTGTACATATCAAAAAGTGAACATAAAACAATTTTATATATATATATTCAACAAATTATAAACATTGTGAACATTAAAAGAATTAAAACAAGAACTGTGAAGAATGTGAACAAAATAAACATTGTAAACAAAAATATTTAGTGTTACAAAATACAAACAAATAAAATACTTTTATAACGTTTGAAGAAAATACAAGCAAATATAAAACCCTATATAATACTTATTATTTATACATATATAAAAATAATTCCAAAGGTTTGTGCATTTCCTACCTATATATACCCTACCCCTCTTACCCTTAAAACTAACCCTACCCTATAACCCGTACGTTCAGTGGTTGTGTTTAATTAATTTTTTGTAAGAAATATAGTTGTACGTGTTGTTGTGTTTATAATAGTGCTTTGTTTTGAGCAGGAATTTATTTTTTCAGTTTTTTTTGTTAGGTTTTAAATAAATAAAATTATACCATAAAGAGATTAATTAAAACAAATTATTTTTTTTTCTTAGATATGTATATTTTATTTTCAGATTTTGTTACAGTTCATTTAAATTAACTGCATATAATTCTTATACTCTTTTAAGAAAATCTATTAACCACTTAACTTTTTTATTTCCTTTTACATATATGACAGAGTATAGTTGTTCCCTTTTAAATTTTATATATTTAGTATTTACTGTTTAAAATAAATAAAACTATATATAATAAAGAGACTAATTAAAACAAATTAGCTTTTTATTTCATTAGATTGTTTCCTATGATTTTTTTAAGAGGATATTGTTATTGGTTGAAAGGTATCTTCTAATAAATTAACTCTATCTATTTGATTCAGTTTAATAATTTTTCACCTTTCCTTTAGAACAGCCCTTGTCTTTACAAGATCTTCTAACATTTTATTATGATAATTTTTAGACATTATAGTAATTTTAATATTGATTTTGATCTTCTTTATATCTGGTAACGATCTGCTTTGTATCTGCTCACATCTGATTTATACCTGATCATGATCTGCTTCATGGCTTATGTCTGTGTCTTTTGAATTTTAGTACACTATATCGTGCTTTCTACAAGCTGCAAGTAGTATGTTTATGGGGTTTCGGGCGCACTTATTCCATACAAATTTAGGAGCATGCCTACGCTACAGTCGGTAGTGTCGGTTAGTCGATAGGTTTGTAACATGTAATGTGAAAATTTATGTACGTATGCATGAATGATTGGACGGACAGAATGAGTGTGTGCACGTTTCTTCATCTACATCCCAGAGTATAAATAGACTGTCATGTGAAAATGTATGTACGTATGTACGAATTTTTGGACGGACAGAATGAGAGTGTGCTTAACATGTGATGTGTATGATCGTTTTTTAATAGTAAATGCTTGGCACGTTTTAGTCCTTATCATTTTCAAATTGATAAGAAAGAAATGTCGGTAGTGTCGATTAGTCGATAGGTTTGTAACATGTAATGTGTATGATCGTTTTTTTTTAATAATAAATGCTTGGCACGTATTATCATACTCAATGTTGAAAAAATAGAAAAGGGATCTACACCTATATAGTTGTTGTGTGTTTTTTATTTTTTGTATATTTAATTAGAAGGATCTTTAATTTTAATGTGATAAGAAAGAGATGAACACCTGTGTAAAATTTTTTTCTTTGGGATAATAAATAACATCGTATACCTAAGTAGAAACATGAGTGTACACGTTCATTGTATTTGTATTGCTTTTCAAATTATTGGACGGACAGAATGAATGGGTGCACGTTCTTTTGAGATAATAATTGTGAAGAAATAGAAATATAGTTGTACGTGGTGTTGTTCTTGTTGTGTTATAAGGATTTTTAAATTAATGAGAAAGAAATGTATAGTTATGCCTGTGGGTTTTTTTTCACGCATAAGTAGAATATCTGTTTTTACATAATTGAATTTACTGATTGATCTACAACATCCCAGAGTATAAATAGACTTGTTTTAAGAATTTAGATTTTTTTTTTAGTTTTACAGTTTTAAATAAATAAAATTATAGAATAAAGGGATTAATTAAAACAAATTAGGTTTTATTTTATAAAAATTTTTTTTCTGAGGTATGTATATTTTATTTCAGATTTTTACAGATTCGAATTTAAAAATACGTTTATAAAGATTAAATAAATTAAGTGTTAACAAATATTGTGTATACAATGTTTGACATTGACAAATGTTGAAAGATTGTGAATAAGTATTTTCAAGTTAGATCTATGTATAATATTATTATCACATATACATGGATTACTTCTTTTACTAATGTTGCATATTCTTAGTTCATTTATAAGTTTCATAAATAAATCTATATGCTCTTTATCAATCTGATTACTGTTTTATTAATAGTTCTTCCAATTCAGCTGATATAACCATTTTTCCGCTTCTTTAAAAAGTTAATAGTAGTTTGCGTAAGTGCGGGACGATGTATTCTGAACAAAGAGTAATAATTAAATAAACAAAGATTTCAGATGTGGTTAAGTTTTTTTTGTCATTTATTATATCGTTTCTTCGTTTGAATTTATTGAAAATTACAATTTATTGAAAACACAGTTTTTACATTTAGTAAGATTATAAAAATTAATTATATTTTTAGCTTCATTTTTAGCTTGATATAGTCTAGGTTTACAAAATATACAGGGGCAGGTGTCAGGACCGCATGTACCGTTTTCATTCGACTATTCGCAATCCTCGAAATGTTCACCATGTATATTTCTTATTCTTTTCAGGTTGTCTACATACTCCAGTTGTCTTTGTATGTTGATGAGTTTAGTTTTATCTACGTCAGAAATTATGTGTGAGAATGATTTTAAAAAGTTGTATATTTCCTTTAAAATCAATGTATGTTAATCTACAACTATTGTATGCTCATGTGTAGAGTTTGTAAACAGTCTTTTATGTTGATGGTCTTTAATATTTATATGATTTCAGATCTGTTAATGAGCGCTTAGGTAGGTTATCTAATAGTTTTTTGGAGCTGGACTATAATAGAGACCATATCCAGTTTTATATGGTTTGAGATATAACCCTTTACCCATTGCAATTGATTCCATATATCTATTATGACGGTTAGCTTCCGCCAATTGTTCTTTTCCATTTTTGATAGCATTTACTGCTTTGACAATAGCGGATCCTCCACTTGCCAAACCACCAAGCGCTGACAATGCTGTTAGTACGGGAATAAGTGGAAGAAATCCTCCAATTTTCGGTACAGGTATAACTCTCGGTATTATAATGTCTGTTCGCTTTTCCCTTTAAAATTTGAATGAATAGCCTCTTGTGCTATTTTAACAGCACCATTTATATCAAGGGGTTTCTGTTCTTTCAATTGTTTTAAAGTTTTTCTCACAGTAGCTGTGAATAATTTCTTATTACATTTATTCATTTTTCCTTTTCTCATTCCTTTTGATTTTTTTTCTTATTTCTCTGATCATTCAAACCTAATCCAAATTTCACTTTAGCTTTCTAGCGTTTGTCGCAAACCACGCATTAGCACGTTCTTTAATATCACTATCTTTAGATTTGACTCGTTGCCAGGCTTTTTCAGCTAATATTTGATCTGCTTGATGTCTTCTGTCTATATCTTTTGATTGTGAATATGCAATATCATGCTCTCTACAAGCTACGTCTAATAAATTTATATCCATATCTGCTCTTGCGAAACGTTTTTCAAGTTTTGTGCCAGATCCACAAAACTGTTAACCAGGCAGATGTAATTCAACACGTACTTTGTTTATTAAGTTGTTTACAAATCCTCTTCTCATCTTACACTGGCTGGGGTTTTGTTTTGACTGTAGATTATAAAAAATTTTTTGCGTTACTTTTATACCTCTTCGCAAAAATAGTTGAAATCAAGACGATCTCCTATATATACACCAATTTATACGAGCACTGTTTCAGTATGTCAGTCAACTTGAAGCTAGTTAAACAAGCAAAGCAAATTATTATAAGAAATATTGATGAATCGTCTCAATCAAGAGATAAAACAGTTGTACACAATACATTATTACCGAATTCGATTCGTGCATTGATAGTGGGACCATCGAATTGTGGTAAAACTAATGTGATGATAAGTCTAATTGAAATTTGATATTGATTTTGATCTGCTTTGTATCTGGTCACGATCAACTTTACATTTGAACACGATCTGCTTTGTATCTCGTTACGATCTACTTTACATCTGATCACGATCTGCTTTGTATCTGGTCACGATCTACTTTATATCTGCTCACGATCTACTTTATACCTGATATCAATCTACTTTTTTGGTTTTTGGTTTTGTCTATTTCTTTTTTTGTCATTGTCATTTTTTAGATAAACGTGTTCTACCTCAATGTTTAAATTGTTTATTTGATCAGCTAGATCATCATATATTTGTTTTATATATATTTTTTTTTTTGGTTACGACATTTGTTTTTTGTTTTTATGATTATATTTATTAAAACTTTTTCCAAATTTATTAATATAAGACATTTCTTTCACTCTTCTAATAAATTATGTTAGATTCTTTAAGTTCTTCGATAATAGAGATTATTTCGTTTTGATAATTGTTGTGATCAGCACCTTCCGATGAAAGAAGTAAACGTAGTCTGTCAACTAGTTCATTAGGATCATCCCAATGTATGTAATTTGATTTCAGGTTATTTAGTAATTTTAGCATTAAACCACTGCCTCTTGTTAAAATATTTGTTGTTGTTTCGAATAAATGTTTAATTATTCGTATATATTTGAAGGCTCATGTTCCTTTCACTTGTTCATTAGGTTCATAGCGACGTTTATGTGCATTGGTATTAATTAAAATCTCTTTATATTTTTTCAAATCATTTTTAGAATAATGGAGAGGTTTTCTCTAAAATCCTAGTTCAAATAATCCAGGCGTCATTTTCAATTTCATATTTCCTATCCGCATAGTATTATCTCTATTAAATATTAATTTTTCCTTGCCCTATCTCCAACTTCCGTCTACATCTTGATTAAAACCATAAATTTTATGCAATTGCTTATTATTAATAAGTGTTTGAATATTTTCAAATAATGGAGAGATTTTCGTCAGCCTTAAACATTGTTTTCTTTTCAAGTTTTTCATACACGTACTTTATACAGGTCTATTATGATCATAGTTTTTTCATCATCATTGTCATCAGCTGACATATTTTCATACTGAAAATAGTTATTATCACCATTTACATCATCATAATCATCGTCATCATCAATAGTGTTGTCTATATCCTAATCCTTATCTTCAAGTTTTCCGATGACTTCATTATCACCATTTACGTCATAATAATATCATCATCATCAATACTGTTGTCTATATGCTTATGCTAATCTTCAAGTTTTCCAATGATTTCATTACCACCATTTACGTCATAATGATAATCATCATCATCAATAGTGTTGCCTATATCCGTATGCTTATGTTCAAGTTTTCCGATGATTTTATTAAGTGGTTTTGTTCTTGGTTGAAAGGTATATTCTAATAAATTAACGCTATCCATTTGATTCAGTTTAATATTTTTTAACTTTTCCTTTAGAACAGCTCTTGTCTTTACAAGATCGTCTAACACTTTATTATGATCACTTTTAAACATTATAATAATTTTTTTACATTGATTTTGATCTGTTTATGATCTGCTTGCTATCTGATTATGATCTGCTTTGTATCTGCTTACGATCTGCTTTACATCTGATCACGAAATGCTTGCTATCTGTTCACGATCTGCTTTATATCTGCTTACGATCTGATTTGTATATGATCACGATCTGATTGATGGCTTGTGTCTACATCCATCGATTTTGAGTACGCTATATCGTGCTTTCTACAATCTGCATCCAATAAATTATTCCTCTATCTCCTCTTGCTATTTGTTTTTAAAGTTTTGTATCAGGTCTACAAAACTGATAACCAGCTGGATGTAATTCAACAGATAATTTGTTTATTAAGTTGTTTAAAAATCTTCTTCCAATCTTACATTAATAAGTTTTTTTTCTTTTGATTGTAGTTTATAACCATTTTTTTCGTTACTTTCATACCTCTTCGTATAAACCAATATACTAGCAAGCTATACAAGCTGTACTAGCAAGCTATACAAGCTGTTCTAGCTATACAAGCTGTACCAGCTATATCAGCTATACCAGTTGTACCAGCTATACCAGCTATACCGCTTTACCAGCTATACCAGCTATATCAGATATACCAGCTATACCAGCTATATCTGCTATACCAGCTATACCAGATATAGCTATTCCAGATATAGCTGGTGTAGCTGATATAGCTAGATATAGTATAGATATAGCTATACCAGATATAGCTGGTGTAGCTGATATAGCTAGTATAGCTGGTATAGGTGGTATAGCAGATATAGCTGGTATAGCTGATATAGCTGGTATAGCTGGTATAGTATGCTAGTATAGCTGGTATAGCTGGTATATCTGATATAGCTGGTATAGCTGATATAGCTGGTGTAGCTGATATAGCTGGTATAGCTGATATAGCTGGTATAGCAGGTATAGCTGGTATAGCTGGTACATCTTGCTAGTATAGCTAGTATAAATTGTATAGCTTGCTTGTATAGCTAGTACAGCTTGCTAGTATAGCTAGTACAGATTGTATAGCTTGCTAGTATAGCTGGCACAGCTTGCTAGTATAGCTAGTACAGATTGTATAGCTTGCTAGTATAGTGTTTCATGCGAAGAGGTATGAAAGTAATGAAAAAATGGTTATAAACTACAGGCAAAAGAAAAAACCTAATCAGTGTAAGATTGGAAGAAGATTTGTAAACAACTTAATAAACAAATTATATGTTGAATTACATCCACCTGGTTATCAGTTTTGTGGACCTGGTACAAAACTTCAAAAACGAATAGCAAGAATAAAGGAGATAAGGTAATAGTAGTATGTTTATGTACCTTCGGGAGCACTTATTCCATACAAAATTTGGCTCATGCCTACGCTACAATCGGTAGTGTCGGTTAGTCGATAGTTTTGTTAAATGTAATGTGAAAATGTATGTACGTATGTACGAATGATTGGACGGAGAGAATGAGTGTGTGCACGTTTCCTCATCTTTATCCCAGAGTATAAATAGACTGTAATGTGAAAATGTATGTACGTATTTACGAATTATGGACGAACAGAATGAGTGTGTGTATAACATGTAATGTGTATGATCGTTTTTTAATAATAAATTCTTGGCACGTATTATCATACTCAATTGTTGAAGAAATAGAAATATAGTTGTACGTGGTGTTGTTGTCGCGTTTTAGTCCTTATGATTTTTTTGTATACAAGATGAACACCTGCATTATTGTTCTATATTTTTTGTATGATTTAATTAGAAGGATTTGTAACTGATAACAAATTCTTATCACGTATTGCTCATGATCACAGGTAGAAGAAATAGAATTATAAACTGATAAGAAAGGGTAGGTTGGTTGTGTAGTTGTTTTTAATTTTTTTTGTATATTTAATTAGAAGGATCTTTAATTTTAAATGTGATAAGAAATGATAGGTTGGTTGTGCGGTTGTTTTTTATTTTGTGTATGATTTAATTAGAAGGATTTGTAATTTTAAATTGATAATAAATTCTTGGCACGTATTGCTCATAATCAAATATAGAAGAAATATAAATATAGTTATACGTGGTGTTGTTGTTGTGTTAGAAGGATCTTTAATTTTAAATTTGATAAGAAAGGGATGTACACCTGCATGATTGTTTTTTTTTGTATGATTTAATTAGAAGGATCTGTAATTTTAAACTGATAACAAATTCTTGTCACGTACTGCTCATGATCAAATGTAGAAGAAATAGTAAACGGATGTGCACCTGCATGATCGTTTTCTAGGAATAATAGATTCTTATCGCGGTTTAGTGTATATAGGATGAACACCTGCATAATAAATAACATCGTATACCTAAGTAGAAACATGATTGTGCATGTTCATTTTATTTGTATTACTTTTCAAACGAATGATTGGACGGACAGAATGAGTCTGTCTACGTTTAATCATATACATCCCAGAGTATAAATAGACTTGTTTTTAAGGATTTAGAATTTTTTAGTTTTACTGTTTTAAATAAATGAAATTATATATAATAATAAGATTAATTAAAACAAATTAGTTGTTATTTTTTAAAATTTTTTATTAGATATTTCTTTTTTCAGATTTTTACAGATTCGATTTTAAAAATACGTTTATAAAGGTTGAATAACTTAAGTGTTAACAAATATTGTGTATAGAATGTTTGACATCGACAAATGTTGAAAGATTGTGAATAAGTATTTTCACAGTTAGATCTATGTATAATATTATTAACACATATAAATGGATAATTTACATAATTACAAGTTCTTAATTCATTTAAAAGTCTCATAAATAAATCTATATGATCTTTATCAATCTGATTAGTATGTTTTGTTAATAGTTCTTCTAATTCAGCTGAGGTAACCATTTTTTGCTCTTCTTTAAAAAGTCAATAGTAGGTTGCGTAAGTGCGGGACGATGTACTCTGAACAAAGAGTAATAATTAACTAAACAAAGATTTCAGATGTCGTTAAGTTTTTTGTCATTTATTATACAATTTCTTTATTGAAAATTACAATTTATTGAAAACACAGTTTTTACATTTAGTAAGATTATAAAAATTCATTATATTTTTAACTTCATTTTCTACTTGATATAGTCTATGTTTATAAAATATACAGGGGCAGGTGTCAGGACCGCATGTACTGTTTTCATTTGACCATTCACAATCTTCGAAATGTTCACCATGTCTATTTTTTTATTCTCTTCAGGTTGCCAACATAATCCAGTTGTGTTTGTATGTTGATGAGTTTAGTTTTATCCTCATCAGAAATTATGCGTGAGAATGATTTTAAAAAGTTGTATATTTCCTTTAAAATCATTGTGTGTTAATCTACTGCTACTGTATGCTCATGTGTAGAGTTTGTGAATAATCTTTTATGTTGATGGTTTTAATATTTATATGATTTAAGATCGCTCGTAAAAGATAACTCCTATCGTCTTTATGGTTATGTATTTCAGCACCGGTGTCTATATCCCTCTCGTGTTCGTGATAGTACTGAGAACAGTAGATGTTAAGGTTGATATTTATATTTTAATCTCTTCTATACAATAAGATGTATACACAGTAATGTCAAAATAACTACAATGTTAAACAATAAACCAAATTTCCTCTTTTTATACCTAAGCTAATTTTAAAATTTCATAATATTGTGAAATTAAAAGAATATTTTTTTTTTATTATTTTTATTAATATAACATATAAAATATTCAGAGTTACATATACATTTACAATATTTTTTTTACTTCATTTGTAAGAGGTACATATTCAAACACTCTATCATGTATAATTAAACAATATGCAGATGTGTTAAGTGGTATGTTTTGTTGTGTCTTCAATTCGATTCGTATATCAATAGGTCCAGTTTTTACGGTTTCATTTTGATGTGTTACATCTAGAGGGAGGGAGGGATGCATGCAAACAAGGTAAAGTTTCTGATTGTGGTCAACGTGGCGACCACCAGGACGATCCTTGTTTTGCTGTATTCAAGTTGACACGCAGCCTCCTCGTGGCCCCTCCTGGATGGCATTCTAGCACCCGCTAGATGTTAACTAATGCGTGCAGCGAATGTCCAATGCCCTGTACGTTAAATTTGGGTTGTGCGTAGGGCTTGGAACCCACCACGTAAAAACAAATATCCAATGAAAACTTAGACAGTATCCTATAAAAAGATCCCCTCTAAAGTTGACGACCACGGCAAACGTATAAAGGACTATGATTTACGTATTGGCACATGGAACGTCCGCACCCTTTATAGGGTAGGCGCTTCCGCCCAGCTGGCGGATGCCCTCTTTAAATGTAGGACTGACATCACTGCCATTCAGGAAATGTGATGGACAGGACAAGGATGCAAAAGGCTTGCATCTTGCGATGTATACTACAGCTGCCATGAAAACAAGCACGAATTTGGATGCGGATTTGTGGTTAATAAGAGACTTCGTCACCTTGTCTCTGGGTTCACACCTGTGAACGAAAGAATAGCCACAATCCGCGTCAAGGCAAAATTTTACAACATCAGCCTAATATGTGCTCACGCCTCGACGGAAGAAAAGGACGATGTGGTTAAGGATGCCTTCTATGCTAAACTCGAGGACGTATACGATAAGTGCCCGGCCCATGACGCCAAAATCGTCCTCGGTTTAATGCAAAGGTCGGGCGGGAAGGTATCTTTGGCCCCACTGTCGGATAGTTCAGCCTCCACGCAAACACTACCCCCAATGGTATGAGGCTGATCGATTTCGCCGCGGCGCGTAACATGGTAGTATGTAGCACTAAGTTTCAACATCTCGACATTCACAAGGCCACATGGATGTCCCCTGATCGGTCAACATCTAACCAGATCGATCATATTGTGATAGACGGAAGGCACGCACAGGGCTTAGCTTGGGCTACTGTGGGGGTCAGCAAGGTGGCGGATAGCTGAACGGCCTACAGATATGTGGGTTAGCTGCGAATATTGAATAAGCAGTCCCCGACCAAAAGCGGCAGAGATGGAGGGCATAACTTAAAAGGTTTTTACTGCCTTTTGAAGTCACTGCGACGGGGCGAGCCGATACCGCCCTTAAATAAGTATCAAACCAAAATCCTAACAGCGTCTGTCCCATATTGAGCGGCTTTTTAGGCAGCGTCTGTCTCCGGAGTGGGAGCGGCTGAATTAACACCTGTCAGTAGGTATAAAATGATATGGGTAGGATCCCGGAACAATAAAACATGAATACAAATTCGACAAGAAATGATGAAGTTACGGTGCAGGGTGTAAAAAGCCCAGTGCCGGCGGTATTGAGGGGTGGGCAAGCAGCCCCCGACCGTCGAGATCAAGCGACTGCAATGATATGATGGTGGCGCACTTGGCCAACATATCAGATAATGCCACAAGCAGAAATCCTTTCCAAAGAGCATCGAAGCTGGCTCGAACACCGGAAAAAGTAACTCCCAGCGGAACGACGGTGAGGTCAAGATCTTCTCCGCCGCGTCTGAACGAAGACACAACAACTATTGCGGAACCAGATCATGAACGAGAGTACATGAGCGAATTGGGAGAAAATATTAGCAAATTGACCGAATTGATGCGATTACCGCAACGCTCGATAAATAACAATATGCGAGAAGTCCTTGGCAATATCTCGAAATTGCATGCCTACGCTCAGGAGCAGTACAATACACTAAAGAAGAAGCAATCGTCGGTGCCTAAAGTGACTACAGAGGCAACGCCGAAGAGGTCTAGAGATGATACGGAAGTGCGAAGAGAAACGCCTCCTAAGAGAAGTAAAACGCTCTACGGAAGGATTGAGAAAGAGGAAGTGATTTTAATCAATGAGGAAACGAAAAAAGACTCAGTAGGCGATGAAACTCCCAGGGAAGAAAACTGGGTTAAGGTGAAACGCAAAAGAAGGGGAAGTGCTAGATCCAGAGAGAATGTGAAGAACAAGGGGAACAATAAGTCCAATAGGAAAAAGAATGTACTGCCTCCTCCAAGACCGGATGCTATAGTCATTGCGAGAAGCGGAGATCTGTCTTACAGTGATATATTAAGAGTGGTTAAGAAAGAGGAAAGCCTCCAAGAGCTAGGTGAAAATGTCTCCCGAATAAAGAACACAACAAAAGGAGAAATTCTGCTCGAATTGAAGCGGGCTTCTACAGGAAGCGTCGTAAAATATAAAGAGGGAATTGGTAAAATACTGGGAGAGCAGGCCGAAATTAAAGCACTAACCCATGAAGTCGCTCTTGAAATCCGAGATATTGACGAAATTACCACGAGAGATGACATAGTTGAGGCTATCTGTTCGCGTATCCCTGGATTGGAGAATTTCAGAGAAGGCTCCATTAGAAACCTAAGGCCGTCGTATGCGGGCACACAGGTGGCAGTTATTAGTCTGCCAGTGCTGGAGGCAAGGAAATTATTGGAAGCCGGAAAGATAAAAATAGGCTGGGTGGTATGCAGAATACGAGAGAGAACTAGTTTACGAAAGTGTTTTAGGTGCTTCGAGTATGGTCATATGGCAAGGGCATGTAAAAACACTGAGGACAGGAGCGAGTGTTGCCTAAAATGTGGTGAAAAGGGGCATTTTTGGAAAGAATGTAGGAAGGAGCCATCCTGTATTGCATGTAAAAAAGATGGTGGAAGAGATATAAAACATCGAATGGGTAGTAGGAGGTGTCCGTTATTCCAGGCAGCGAGCAAATCTGCTAAGAAATGAGGATGAGGTTACTACAAATAAATTTGAATCACTGTAAAGCTGCACAGGAACTACTAAGTCAAACTGTATATGAGAATAAAGTGGATGCTGCCATTATATGTGAGCAGTACAAAAACCCATGTCTTGGAACGTGGGTGGAAGACCTAACAGGGAAAGTAGCGGTGTGGGCGTGTGGAAATAGAACTCACCAGGATAGGCCACTAGTAAACAGAAGGTATTACACTATGACGAAGATTGGTGGGGTACACATTTACAGCTGTTATGTACCGCCAAGTATACCTCAGGAGGAGTACGAACAAATACTTGACAACCTAGTTAGGGATGCTCTCACAACGACGCCAAATATAGTAGCGGGAGATTTCAACGCGTGGGCATTGGAATGGGGAAGCAGGAGCACAAACCAACGAGGCCATGCGTTGCTTAGAGCCTTCTCCGTTCTTGACGTAATTTTAATGAACACGGGAGCAAGGAATACCTTTGAGAAGAATGGACGCGGCTCCATTATTGACATAGCCTTTGTGAGCTCAGCATTGGCTGCAAGAACAAATTGGCGAAACAGTGATACATATACCCACAGTGATCATTTGGCGATTGTAATAGATATCAGCAGTGTAGGACCAATACGAGAGAGAAGCGGACGCATAACGAAAGCACAGACGAAGGGGTGGAAAGATGAAACCTTTGATGAGGAAATATTTAGACAAATGCTGGACGAAAATATAACTGATTCGAGTGACGCAAATGAACGAGCAAAGCTATTAGCGGAACATATTAGCAGGGCTTGTGACGCTGCTATGGTGAGAAGGAGAAGCACATCTACCCGAAGACCAGTCTATTGGTGGAACAGCGAAATTGCGATACCGAGACGCGAGTGTCACAGTGCGAGACGACAATACCAAAGGAGTAGAGGTTAAGCTTACAATGCAAGAATAAGGACCGTTTTTAAAGCCAAACGTAGGGAACTCAAGATGGCTATTAAGAGAAGCAAATCGTTCTGCTTTAAGGAGCTATGCGACAAAGTCGATGAGAATCCATGGGAAGGAGCTTATAAGGTGGTAATGTCTAAAATAAGGAGCTGTAGAGGACTAGTGCCAACTTGACCAGTACTCCTGAGGAGTGTGGTTGAAACTCTTTTTCCAATACAGAGCATTGAGAGGGAAAATATAACAGTAGACGAGAATGCAAATTCTATTGATGCCATGGATCCAATGACGGACCAAGAGGTGATGCTAGCGTCGGAACGTTTTGGAAATGCCAAGGCTCCAGGTCTTGATGGAATTCCAAACCGCGCTCTTAAAATAGCAATTAAACACAGTGTTCGACCCTTTACGGAGATGTATATGAAGTGTTTTGACGACGGAGTTTTTCCGAAAATATGGAAAGTTCAAAGACTGGTATTGCTACCTAAACCAGGAAAACCGCCGGGAGATCCAAGTTCTTATCGACCGCTTTGTATGATCGATACAATGGGCAAGATTTTGGAACGATTGATCTGTAACCATTTGGAACAACACCTTGAAAGAGTAGCCGAAGGTCTCTCTGAAAATCAGTACGGATTTCGTAGAGGACGATCTACTATAGACGCAATTAAGAAATTGACAACGATAGCAGGCAATGCAATTGAAGGAACCAGATGGATGGGTGGTTCTAAGGAATATTGTGCCGTCATAACACTTGATGTTAGAAATGCTTTTAATTCCGCGTGCTGGTCGCACATTATACAGGCTTTGCGGACTATACAGACGCCGGCGCATCTTATGCGTATCATTAACAGTTATCTTTCTAAAAGAATACTACTCTATGACACAGATGAAGGAGTTAAGAGCTATAAAATAACTGGTGGAGTTCCACAGGGCTCTGTGCTAGGTCCACTGCTATGGAATATACTCTACGATGGAGTGTTACGTCTCCCAGTACCAAGAGGTGTGCAGATAATTGGTTATGCTGACGATATAGCAGTAACAATTGTGGCGAAGGAATTGCATCAAATTGAGGCTACGTGTATGACGACGTTGACTAGAATAAAGAGCTGGCTTATGTCAGCGAATCTTCAACTGGCTGGACAAAAAACTGAAGCTATTTTGATAACGAGCAGAAAGAAAATTGAATGGATTACTCTTAATATAGACGGACATAATATAACTTCTCAGCTAGCGCTTAGATATTTAGGAGTAATGATTGACGTAAGATTAAATTTTAGAACAAATATTGAGAAGGCTTGTGAGAAGGCTGCTCGAGTGAATGCAGCATTATCCCGCATTATGGCTAATATAGGAGGGCCAAATCAGAGCAGAAGACTGTTATTGGCAAAGGTTACTCAGTCGATAATGATGTATGCAGCACCTGTGTGGGGACCGGCGTTGGGTATTAGAACCTACGCTAGAGCTGCAAGGTTTTTGTTTCGTCTAAGCGCCCTTAGGGTTGCTAGTGGTTCCCGAACAGTTTCATATGAGGCTATTAGTATCATATCTGGTATAACTCCCCCTGATGTTATGGCTATGGAACTGAAAAGGATATACGATAGAGTTAGTATTGTTGGTAGAAAATTAACTACGGAAGAACGAAAGGAGGAAAGACAAAAGAGTTTAGACGAATGACAGATTCAGTGGGATACTGCGACGAAAGGGCGATGGACACATAGACTTATCAAAAGTGTACAAAGTTGGGTTGAAAGGAAACACGGTCATGTTGACTTTTACATGACACAGTTATTGACAGGGCATGGCTGCTTCAGGGAATATCTCTGTAAATATGGCCATGACATATTTTCTTTTATTGCGATAGATTCAGAGTGGAACGCGAGCTGTTAGAGACGATGATAAATGAAATAGTGACACCAGACAATATAGTGTACTAGATGTGCGCACATTCAGAGGTCCAAACATCGGACGTTAAGAAGCTGCGATCACAAAGGACAGCTGAGGCGTTCTCCGCTCAACTCTCGGATAAGCTCCGTCGTTCCCCATCTAATCTCAACGACATTGGCGGACTGTGGGCCAACATCTCCCACTCCTTGCGCACTACTGCGGAAACAGTCCTTGGTTTCGAACGCCCACCCCAACGAAATCAATGGTACGATGAGGAGTGTCGCGAGGCAACTGCAGCGAAAAACGCCGCATACAAGAAAACGTTGGAGTCTGCCGCTACGCGAGCCATTGTCGAGAACTATAGAGAGAAGAGAAGGGATGAGAGACGCCTTTTCAGACGCAAGAAGAGGGAGCAGGAAAGGCGTGAGCGTTAGGAAGTCGAGATGTATAGATGTAGGAATGACGCTCGAAAATTCTATCAAAAGGTTAAGCGTCTAACCGAGGGTTATAAACCCGGAGCGTCTTCCTGCAAGGACGAAAATGGAAACTTAGTAACAGATCCGCAGGGAGTACTGAGGTTATGGAGGAAACACTTCTCTACTATGCTACAAGGCGATGACGACACCAATACCGCCTTTAGAGATGATGTTCCGAACCCGATCGATGATGACGGCGTGGAGTTTCCGCCGCCTAGCCATGAAGAGGTCAAAGTCGCGATTACGCGCCTTATTACGGCAGGTCCTGATGGCCTCCCCGCTGAATTGTTTAACACCGGATGTAATGAGTTGGTAGGGCGCATGCACCAGCTTATTTACAAAATATGGCTAGAGGAAAGTATGCCCAACGATTGGAACCTCAGTGTCCTCTGTCCTGTCCTGAAAAAGGGAGACTCTACTATATGCGCCAACTATAGGGGTATAAGCCTTCTCCCTATCGCATATAAGGTTCTTACAGGCGTATTGTGTGAACGACTGAAGCCACTCGTCAAAACACTGATTGGACCTTATCAGTGCGGCTTCAGACCTGGCAAGTCCACCATCGACCAGATCTTCACACTACGCCAAATCCTGGAAAAGACCCACGAGAAACAAGTCGACACACACCATCTTTTTGTCGACTATAAGACTGCCTTTGATAGCCCCATAAGGGATCGTGTTTTTGCCGCAATGTCTGAGCTCGGTATACCTGCGAAGCTGATAAGCTGCAAAAGCCTTACGTTGACGTTGAGCAATTCCTGTAGCTCCGTCAAGGTAGGAATGGACCTCTCCGAGCCTTTTGATACCGTGCGAGATTTCAGACAAGGCGACCCCTTATCATGCGACCTCTTCAACTTCGTCATGGAGAGTGTTCTGCGAAAGGCAGGAGTGCATCGCAGTGGCACTATTTTTCAAAAAAGTGTCCAGTTGCTTGCGTACGCTGACGACATTGACATCATAGGGCGTACGAAGCGAGATGTTCCTGTCGTTCGAATGGAGGAGGATGCGCCGGCAAGACGGGTATTTGATGCGGGAATCTGCGGAAGTCGGCGAAGAGGACGACCTTGCATCCGTTGGAAGGACCAAATCGAGGAAGCCCTGTCATCGATTGGTGTGACCAACTGGCGTAGGCGCGCACAAGGCAGAGGCGCCTGGAAGGATGTGTTGCAGCAGGCCGAAATCCAATAAACGGGTTGTTATGGCCAATTAAGTAAGTAAGTAAGTGTTACATCTAGAACAATTATTGGTGCAATTGTCTTAAAACTATCTCGTTTTAGTAAGGGTTGCGAGGGGCGTGAATAATAACTTTCTTGAAATCTTGAGTACATATGATATAGTAGAGCGAACCGATTTCTATCAAATTTAAGATTTAAATCATCGTAGGGATACGAGTTGAGATGAACTTTAACATCGGATAGATTACAATGTATAAATTTGTTAGAGTTGTCTCGAAATGCTATTAACAGAAATCGAGGTCTTTCACTTTCACGAGCAAGCTTAACATTCCATAATATTGTATTGCTTTCGGGAAGATATAAACGATATATTCAAAGGTCGACGGCTGTTGATAGTTTTTTACATTTCCAGTTTATAGGCATCAGAAAGTTGAACATGTGGTACTTTCCATTTTATATTTAAAATCGATAGTTTACATTTTTCACTTGATATATTTGATTTAAAGGCTTGAGAATCATCTTTAGATCGTAGAAGAATTAATTCGTGTTTGGAATTAACTATTATCTTATTGAAATCTTCAGCAAATCCGAGTAACATTTTTAATGGAACACAAAAATTAAAGCCTCCAGTAATAAGCGAAAGATCAGATTCACCATTGATTGGTGACCATCCTGCATTTACTAGTGCATCACTTTCGAATTGATTTAATAAAATATAGTTCTTAATATCCGTTGTTATACCCAGATGACGTGTATGATCAATTTCTACACCATTTATTTCATAACGAATTTCATCGAACAGATAGGCCATACAGTTGTTTAAGAGTTTTAACGATGGAGAGACTGTAGAATCGTCTTTTGTTGCAAATCCTTCTATGTATAGAAAACTTTCACTTGGTAGAACTAACAAATCTTGGTTTTGAATTGATATACGAATTTCATCGTTATTCTTAAATGATTGTAGATATGATATTTATGTCTGACAGTCTAAACTTCCCATCCTTGCCGACTTAAACGAAATTGTTTGAACGATGGGAACAACCAATAGAGGGCGCTGTAATATTAATTTAAGCTTTTATAATGTAATGTAATTTTATCTAAGCTTTATATTTTTAACATTACGTTGTAATTGTGTTTAACTTAGGCTTCTTGTTTGTATAAGCCTAACTTAATTTTTTTACTCTTTCTTGTAACATCCACAAGGATGCAACTACTTTGTTTGACAATTTTTAAGATCTGTGCAATAATTTTTTCTTGTCTTGTAAATTTAAATAGTGCAATTAATTATGAGTTTGTGAATAGTAAAAGATTTGAAATTAATTAAAATTATAAATAACTAAAGTAAAACAAAAAGAACTTGAACCAATAAATAAAATATTATAAATTGTCTATGAAGAAAGGAAATAAACCAAAGAAGATTGTTGTTGTGCTTGAATGCTCATAAATTTGCATCAATAGTTTCCTTTTCTTTGGTCTCCCCCCATACAGTCCAAAGATAAACATATAATGTATAACTATGATAGTCTTTTTTGATGATTGAATTGTCAAAGTTTGGTTGTTGTAGTATGTTAATTATACTCATTTTTGTTTCAGTTTAAAATCAAGTTGTTTTAGAAATTCACGATTGTGTCCACTGAGATTCTCTGTCCTCTGTTTTTGAATATTTTTTATTATTTTTTGTGATAATTTCTTAAAATCTTCAGTTCTTGTTGCTGTTTTTATTGCTGGAGCTGCGTATAACGTTTTCGGTTGCGATATTGATAATGAATTGTTGTTGTCGTTGCTGTAGGCATTTTTTTTACTATCGAATATAACCATTCCTTCAGAGGTTTCAAATGTAATCTAATAGTTATTTTTTCTCCACGAAAATTAATAAGGTTTCCAAAGGTCCTGGTCGGTTACTTTTAGAACAATGGTGTTGATTGATCTAGAGTTAACTGGTAAATAAATGACGTTTGCTGGTGCTTCTGTTATTTTATAGCCAGGACTCACGTTAAGCGAAAATCGAGAGTGTGAGCAGAAGCGTTATTTATATAGGATTCGGTAACAATATTACACTCAATTAAATTAGTGTTTATTTTTGTAATATCTATTGTTTTGTCTGATTTATGCTCTTCATCAGGCTTTAGAACTCTCTTACTAAATCCAAGCAGCGTTCCAATTGATCTTTCTTTATCGAAAAATATCGTATCAGTTGAGCTCTCTAAGTAGGTTTGTAGTTATAATTTGCTTGAATTTTAAGTTTTCCTTTTACACTCAATTTTTTATATTTTCTAATTAAAAAATCAGCTAAGTTTGAAAATTCGTATGATCCCACAGGAATTTCTATAATATGGTTACCAATATGAAACAAATTGTTCTCATAATAAATATTCGAAATTGAGTGATATGTATCAAAACTTATTAGACCTCAAACATAGTTTGATTCAAGCACAATGGGTGGAAAATAGTCGGCAATTAGTTTTGATGTATTTCCGTTCAGAGTTAATGTTATGGACATCTTAACGTATACCTTGCGAATGAATAATTTTCAAATATTACACTGTTTTTATAATGATGTTGATGACGATGTTGATGTATTATTTGAATTTATCCATGAATTCTTATTTGATGAAAATCCCAACCATTTAACACACATCATATTTCCTCTTCTCTTTAATACTTTTTCAACTAAATATATTTAAGTGTATTTTGTTTTCAAAAGTTCATATTCATAAAATCCACCTTTAATTTCACTACCACGATAGTCTTCTAAAATGAAAGTATTGGGATTTGTATTCCTTATATTTTTGATTTTGAAGATTTCTGTAGTCCAATTTGGTGTATATCCTTTTTCTACCATCATCGGTTTGCAGGTTTTTCGGTTTTCGCTTTGATGTATCGAATACACTTTTCATAGCAGTCGTTACGTTCTGTGCACCTTTATTTTTAACGGCAGCAGCCCAGGCTTTTTTTGAAAAAGTATATATAACTGTTAGAAGATAACGATATCCATTATTATATGTTTCATAGCTTCCCGTTTCTACTAGATCAGCTTGCCATAAATCATCAATTCCCTTCACTACAACTCGTCTTCTTTTGAAATTTTTTCTAACTTGTTTATGTAATTCTTCTACTATTTGTCTTTTGTCTGCATTCAAATCCGTATTATTTATATGTGTTTTTTTTTAGCTTTACGGGCTAAAGGTTGGGAATCTTCGAAAGACATTGGTAGCCCGGCCTACCAATATGCACGATTCGCCGCAAGACTTACTCTCGGCTTGCTAAACGCATGCGTACTAAACCCAACATAATTCGTCACACTTTCAACCATTTGCCCCCCGGACCCACAATCAAGTATTATTTGGGGGGGGGGGGGTGTTGTGGAGATTCAGCGAGTGCTGCCTTCAAATTCTGCTGACCTTGCTCTCTCAGCCAATCTTTGCTGCGTCAACACCTTCCTTGCGAAAACACATACTGCGTTCCAATTGTCACATGAGGTTAACATCAGGTTAACTATGTTATCGGGCGTTACCTGGAATCCTACTGTCCTCTCCAGGCAATTTCGTTGAACAACATATCGCGGGCAAGTAAAGAAAACGTGCTCCGCCGTCTCCCTTTCATTGGGGCATTCTGGGCATGCCTCGTCTACATCATGACCATACTTATAGAGATATGCTCTATAACATCCATGGCCGGTTAGTAACTGTGTCAGGTAGAAGTTCACCTGACCGTGTCTCCTTTTGGTCCATTCGCCTATGCTCGGTATGAGTCTGTGGGTCCACCTTCCCTTGGTTGAATTGGACCAGTCATGCTGCCATCTATGCATAGCGTCATCCACTAACTGAACAGGACTGGGGAGATCCATTCCCCTCCTTGTGTCATGTTTCCTCCTCTCTACATCCACTACTAGCCTCAGGGGCATCATCCCAGCAATCACCAATGCTGCATCAGTAGACACCGTGCGGAAGGCAGAAATCACCCTGAGAGCTGATCTCCTGTAGGCCGTTTCTATACCTGCTCTATAGGTCCTCTTATCCATGGCCCCGGCCCATATAGGGGCCGCATATATAGCGATCGAAGTCACTACCTTCATCAGTAACCGCCTGCTCTCCTGTTTTGGGATTCCAAGGTTAGGCATTAATCGGGCAAGTGCACATGATGTCGCCGCACACTTTCCACCGACGTACGTCAGGTGTTCCCTAAACGTGAGCCTGTTATCAATCATTACTCCCAGATATTTAATCGCCTGTTTTGATGTTATGCGCTGGTCACCTACTGTTATTGTAATAAATTCCATCTTCTTCCTACTGCTTACAAGTAGTACATCCGTCTTGTGATCAGCAAGTTTGAGACCTATTCCCGTGATCCAGTTCCTGACCATACCAACCGCAGTGTTACATGTTCTCACTAATTAATCTAAATGTTTTCCCCTTATCGCCAGGGCAATATCGTCCGCAAAACCAATGATCTGTGTACCTCTAGGGAATCTAAGCCCCAGTACACCATCATACATGACATTCCATAGTATTGGGCCCAGCACGGAACCTTGCGGGACCCCCGCCGATACCGCATATGTCTTCCTGCCATCATATGTGTCATATAAGAGCACTCTATCCTCAAAGTAGTCATTAATATGCTTCATCAAGTAGTTCGGTACATCCTTTCCATCTAGGGCTGTTAAAGTGGCATCCCAATCCGCAGAGTTGAATGCGTTCTTGACGTCCAGGGTGATGATAGCGCAGTACTCCTTATCGCCCTCCAGCCAGCGCTCACCACTGATAGCATCCTTTGCTATTGTCATAGCCATCTCTATTGCATCTATTGTGGAACGGGCTTTTCGGAAACCAAATTGGTGATCCGACAAGCCTTCTGCCCCCAGGAATGCTTCCAGTCTATTTATATTTATATATTATCCTCTCCAAAAGTTTTCCAGCTGTGTCGATCATACAGAGCGGGCGGTAGCCCGATGCATCCTGCGCGTTGTTACCCCTCGGAATTAGAACCAGTCTCTGTCTCTTCCATATCCTAGAGAACGTCCTCTCCTGAATACAAGCATTAAAAACTTGTCTAAACAGCTCAGTATTACTTTCAATGGCCGCCTTAAGCGCAATGTTTGGGATCCCGTCGATCCCCGGTGCTTTGTTAAGTTTCATTTCCCCACAGACTAATTCCAATTCCTGCCTGCTGACTTCTTCTTCTTCATATCCCGCACGCAGTATGTAATTTCGGCTTTGTGCGGAAAAAGGTCCGCAACGATTGATTGCAGCTTAGCTGCACATGACGTTGCTGGTGGTCGGAAGCAGTTCAGCTTTCTCATCACCACCTTATATCCAGTTCCCCAGGGATTCTCGTCCACATCGGCGCACATTTCCCTGTAGCATCTTCTCTTGCTGAGCGCAATGGCCCCATTAAGGCTGGTCCTACACCTTCTATACCTTTCCCGCAGTTCTGCAAATTCATCCCGGCCTCTGGCCCTTTGGAATAGTCGCCGTGCGCGGTTGCATTTACGCCTTAGAACCGCTATATCCGCGTTCCACCAGTAGACGTGTTTCTTCCCAGACAGATGACTCCTCCTTGCCATAGAAACGTTGCAAGCCTCCGTTATTGAGCGCATAAGTTCCGTCGCCTTGTCATTCGCGTTCCCGAATAACCAAATGTCCTCCAATGCGAGGATAAAGATTTCCCTGTCAAAGGTGGAGTCCTTCCGAAGAGGGTTCGGTGGTGCGGCAGGAACGTTGTGTCCCGTAGAGCGTTCCCGGATCTCAAAAATGATAGCCTGATGATCGCTATGTGTGTAGATGTTAGACACCAACCAGGTATATGAGGTCGCCAGTGAGTCGCTGACGAATGTCAGGTAAATTTTAGAGCAGCGTCCATTTCTCGAGAATGTATCCCTATCACTACTATTAAGTAAAACTACCTCCAATGTTGCAAATGAGTCGAGTAGGCATTCTCCTCTTGGGTTAGTGAATGCCGAGCCCCATTCAACAGCCCAAGCATTGAAATCCCCGGCAATTACCACAGGTCTCACGTTCCTTGCTTCCTTAACGATGTCATCTATTCTGCGTCTATAGTCTTCTATTGATAGCCTAGGGGGAAGATAACAGCTGAAGAAATGTACCCCATTAACGGTGCATTTCACAAAGCTCTCCCACCTGTCGTCGACATTTCCCATTGGGAATTTACCACAGGACCACATCGAAGCCCTGTTGCATTTGCTGGCTATCCAACGTTGATTTTCAGGTGCTCTGTAGTGCTCGCTCAGTATTGTCAAGTCTATCCTCTGCTCCCGCACCGTCTGTTTAAGTAGCTCCTGCGCCGCTTCGCAATGGTTCAAGTTCAACTGTAGGACTCTCATTTACCTGAGTATGTCAACTTCCGCCGTGCCGCTAGATAGTGTGCACACTTACGTCCTCCCGTGATATGCTTCGCGTCCGCATCCGGATCGCCTCTACAAAGAAGGCAGTGAGGGTCACGGTCGCAAGCCTTGGCAAGGTGACCTTGCCCTCCGCATTTGAAGCAGTGTTTGGACCATTCACTATTACTGCTACACTTTCCTGCTACATGCCCGAACTGCAAGCACTTGTAACATCTCCTTGGGGTTACCTTTCTCAGTAAGCGGCAAACTGTCCACCCTACACGCAGTTTACCAACTTCCTCTGCCCTGCCTGCCAGCTTCATAGGGATTGCGATTACCGCCGTCCTAGTACCTCCTGGAACGTTCCTGATCGTCTTGAGAGCCGACGGTTGTATTTCCCCGATTTGGTCCATCCATGCGGCGATTATTTCCTCCTCAGTTGTTACTTCATCCAGGTATCTTAGTTCGAACGTAGCCTCCTCAGTTATTGTTCTGACCTCTATCTCTTCGGCCAATAAGCTCCTTAGCTTAGAACGGTGCATCTCCGTAGCCACCTCTGCCGATCTTCTAAACTCCAGAAGGATTTCGCCCCTTTGTGTCTTCTTCACAAGCTGGACATCCTCGCCAACTGATTTAAGCTCCGGGGCATTCCTTACCTTCCTTCGAATGTCCGCAAACGATAGTTTCTCGGTTGGCTTTATTATCACTGCGTCTGGTCTTGGAGGTTTTCTGCGCTTCCTAGTTTTCACGATCCAATCTTTGTGCTCCTGAGTGTTTTCCTCTGTTGCTGCGGGCACTACCAGCTGGTTCGTAGCAGTTGCTGGTCTCCCAGGCGAGTCACTATTCCTAACCTCAGCGGCAGGCTTAACTAGACCACGAGGACGGATTGTCCTGGTCTTCTTTGGGGGTGTTCTCCTTGGTTTTTTCCAATTCATCCCTCTGTCTTTTGGAAGAACAATTGGTTCTGACCTTTACCTCCTGTTCCGCAACTTTATCCTTAGCGGCTTGCTGGTATATTGACGATATAGAAGCTACTAAATCGCGCATCGCTTGGTGGATGGACCTGCTTCCTCCGCCCATCATTTCCACGAGTTCCTACATTCTGTCGCCTAGCTTGGTGAAATCATCCACCTCCTCTTCAGGAGCTTTGCTCCTCTGTAACTCCGGTGGTGACGAGCGAGATCTCTCGCCGTTCTGCTTCAGCGGGGGTGAGTGGAGTAACCTCGAAGCCCTCCGGAAAGGATTCAGGAAAGGGCTGTCCTGCTGGGTCTCCTTTGCACCCTCGGTGCCGGCTGGAGAAGTAGCGCCTGTAAAGTTATATAAATTGTTGTTTGTGTTGAATTCCATTTTATTGGAGCCGTTATCTTGTATTCGTTGTGTAGTTACCCTTATTGTGGTCCCATGGTTATCTTTGCAATGCAGGGAGGCCATGCGAGGGTTGACACAAGTCCTCATGAGAGCCTGTGTTCAGAGCCAGACCGGGAACTAAACAGAGGAAATTCTTAACTGCCCCTTCACCCCAACTCAACGGGACGAGTCCAAGATCGTTCTCCAAGGCTTGCCAGGTTTTAACGGGACGGAGACAGATGGTGTATTAGCCTGAAAGCCGTCTGTACCAGATTTCACTCCAGCACATATTGGTAACAGAATACCCCATCCGCCAGCCCATGTCATCAAATCCAAATAGTAGTGTAGTCCAGTATACCATAATCAGAATCTTACTGGAATCAATTCTGATGCCTATACGACAAGGCTCCAATCATCCACATCCGTTGGGTGCGTGCTTGCACGAATGCTGGTATGTGATTCCCACGGTGCTATCGTGATACCACGGTAGTTCAATACTTTGAGCGGCATTGTTTCGCTTTAAAGCATCAGTGTCATTGGGTATATGCCAGACTTTTCATCCGCACCCTCTACCTTTGCCCTCCCATTTAGTCGACTTTTACGACAAGCAGGGAACCACTATGGTAGTATTCTAATCCGCTACCACACGTCTTTTATTTATATGTGTATGTGTGTGTGTGTGTGTATATAAGTATATTTTATTCGATTTTTAGTTTTTCCTTTGAGTGAATGATTTGAATAGATATTCTTCAATATGATTTAACCTCTGATTATAGATATTAATTCTCTTTAAAACTTCAATTTCAATTTTCTTGAAAGCTTCGTTAAACACTTTTATTTCACCTTCAATCTTATTGAATTTCTATGTAATTTTATTTCTATATTCAATATTTCCATTATAGTTTTCCTGCTTAGAATCTATTATTGCCTTCTCAACATAGTTATCAAGGGCTTTTTCAAGTTTCTCCATATAGTCTTTTATTTTCTCAATTTTTACAGATTGTTCGCTAATTTTATTTTTAACATCATTACTCATTATTTCTTGATTGTGTATAATTGAAGTATTAACATTATCTTCGAATACTTTCATTTCGTTGTCATGTTTAAGATAAACATTTTCAATCTCACTTTTTAAATTGTTTATTTGATCAACTAGATCATCATATATTTGTGTTATATATTTTTCGATTACGATATTTTTGTTTTTATGGTTATATTTATTAAAACTTTCTCCAAATTTATTAATATAAGACATCTCTTTCACTCTTCTAATAAATTATGTTAGATTCTTTAAGTTCTTCGATAATAGAAATTATTTCGTTTTGATGATTGTTGTGAACTGAACCTTCCGATGAGAGAAGTAAACGTAGTCTATCAACTATTTGATTTCCGATTATCTAGTGATTTTAGCAATAATCCACTGCCTTTTGTTGAAATTTTTGTTGTTGTTTTGAATAAATGTTTAATTATTCGTATATATTTGAAGGCTCATGTTCCTTTCACTTTTTCTATTAAATATTAATTTTTCTTTGCCATTTCTCCAACTTCCGTCTTCATCTTTATTAAAACCATAAATTTTATCCAATTGCTTATTATCAATAAGTAATTGAATATTTTCAAATAATGGAGAGTTTTTCGTTAGCTTTAAACTTTCTTTTCTTTTCAAGTTTTTGATACATGTACTTGATACAGGTCTATTATGACCATAATTTTGTGCGTCATCATTCCATATTGAAAATCGTCACTATCACCATTTACGTCATAATAATCATCATCATCATCAATAGTGTTGTCTATATCCTTATGTTTATGTTCAAGTTTTCCAATGATTTTATTATCACCATTTACATCATCATTATCATCCTCGCCATCAAAAGTGTTGTCTATATACATATCCTTATGTTTACCTTCAAGTTTTCCGATGATTTTTTAAGTGGTTTTGTTATTCTTTGAAAGGTATCTTCTAATAAATTAACTCTATCTATTTGATTCAGTTTAATATTTTTTAACTTTTCCTTTAGAACAGCTCTTGTCTTTACAAGATCTTCTAACATTTTATTATGATCATTTTTAGACATTATAATAATTTTTTTAATTGATTTTGATCTGGTTATGATCTGCTTGCTATCTGGTTATGATCTGTTTTGTATCTGCTCAGAAACTGCTTTATATCTGGTTATGATCTGCTTGCTATATGGTTATGATCTCCTTGCTATCTGCTCACGATCTGCTTTATATCTGGTTGCGATCTGCTTGCTATCTGGTTATGATCTGTTTGCTATCTGCTCACGAACTGCTTTATATCTGGTTACGATTTGCTTTATATCTGGTTACGATCTGCTTGCTATCTAATATCAAATAACATATCATAGTTGTATGAAACTATCAAATCCTTTTCGATAACGTCCTTTATTTATTAAATCATCCTTGCTTACAACAAGAAATATATATATACATATTTATCTTTCCAACACTCACTGCAAAGGTCAACAAATTGTTTAAAATCCATATCACCAATAACATGATCATTATATATATGATTTAAATTCATTTCATCCTGCTTAAATATTATAATTATATTTGCGTTATCACGTATTAGATGTTTTGGAATTTTAGTATATGTTTGACCCAGATAAAAGCAATCAATAAATTTGTGTCTTCCCATATAGAAGTAATCTCTTATACTATTTTGTTTCTCACAAATAACATCATCGAATATTATTATAGAATGTGGATAAGCTTTTGCTGGACTTAGAACTTCTTCATTTTCCGAAAACGTAAATAGATTAATTTCTTTTATCGGTTTAATTAATTTTCTTAGATAGCAATATTTTGGTTGATATAATGATTTCGAGTATACATAGATGTTTTTAAATCTCAATCCGTTAGGACTTTCAATTAGACTTATCATCACATTAGTTTTACCACAATTCGATGGTCCCACTATCAATGCACGAATTGAATTCGGTAATAATGTATTGTGTACAACTGTTTTATCTCTTGATTGAGATGATTCATCAATATTTCTTATAATAATTTGCTTTGCTTGTTTAACTAGTTTCATGTTGACTGACATACTGAAACAGTGATCGTATAAATTGGTGTATATATAGGAAATCGTCTTGATTTCAGATATTTTTGGGAAGAGGTATAAAACTAACGAAAAAAAATGGATATAATCTACAGTCAAAACAAAAACCCAGTCAGTGTAAGATGAGAAGAGGATTTATAAACAATTTAATAAATAAAGTACCTGTTGAATTACATCTGCCTGGTTATCAGTTTTGTGGGCCTGGTACAAAACTTGAAAAACGTTTAGCAAGAGAAGATAAGGGTATAAATTTATTAGACGATCAAAAGATATAGACACAAGACATCAAGCAGATAAAATTTTAGCCGAAAAAGCCTGGCAACGAGTTAAATCTAAAGATAGCGATATTAAAGAACGTGCTAACGCGTGGTTTGTGACAAACGCTATGAAAGCAAACGTGAAATTTGGATTAGGTATGAAGGAGCTGAGACATAAGAAAATAAAGAATTCAAAAAGAACGAGGAAAAGAAAAATGAATAAGTGTAATAAGAAATTATTCACAGCTACTGTGAGAAAAACTTTAAAACAATTGAAAGAACAGAAACCCCTTGATATAAATGATGCTGTTAAAATATCACAAAAGGCTACTCATTCAAATTTTAAAGGGAAAAAGCGAGCAGACATTATAATACCGAGTGTTATACCTGTACCGAAAATTGGAGGATTTCTTCCACTTATTCCCGTACTAACAGCATTGTCAGCGCTTGGTGGTTTGGCAAGTGGAGGATCCACTATTGTCAAAGCAGTAAATGCTATCAAAAATGGAAAAGAACAATTGGCGGAAGCTAACCCTCATAATAGATATATGGAATCAATTGCAATGGGTAAAGGGTTGTACCTCAAACCATATAAAACTGGATATGGTCTCTACTATAGTCCAGCTCCAAAAAACTATTATGTAACCTACCCAAGCGCCCATTAACAGATTTGAGTAGTATGTTTATGTACCTTCGGGACCACTTACTCCATACAAAATTTGGCTCATGCATAGCTGTAAAAGAGTAAAAACATTGCAGCATTGTGAAATGAATTGTGTGCGATCGGTCTTTAGGTTTGTAACATGTATTATGAAAAGGTATTGCTTTTTAATGTGTATGTGTGTGTGTGTGTGTTAAAATTTGTGAGAATGCATATCTGGAAAAGAATTAAATCATTTTAATTTTAAATTTTTCCATACAAATTTGGGATCATACCTGCTTCTCTTGGTCCTTTCATTTGTATTGCTTTGCAAACGAATGACTGGACGGACAGAATGAGTGCGTGCACGTTTCCTCATCTACATCCCAGAGTATAGAAAGACTGTAATGTGAAAATGTATATACGTATGTATGAATGTTTGGACGGACAGAATGAGTGTGTGCGTAACATGTAATGTGTATGATCGTTTTTTAATAATAAATTCTTGGTACGTTTTAATCCTTAACATTTTTTTTGTTTACAGGATGATCACCTGTATGGTTGCACGGTTTAGTCTTTATGATTTTTTTTTTTGTATACAGGTTGAACACCTGCAAGATCGATTTTTTTTTTGGTATAATAAATAACATCGTATACCCAAGTAGAAACATGTACATGTTCATTGTATTTGTATTGCTTTTCGAATAATTGGACAGACAGAATGAGTGTGTGCACGTTCTTTTGAGATAATAATTGTGAAGAAATATAAATATAAACTGATAAGAAAGGGTAGGTTGGTTGTGGAGTTGTTTTTTATTTTTTTTTGTATATTTAATTAGAAAGATCTTTAATTTTAAATGTGATAAGAAAGAGTAGGTTGGTTGTGTCTTTTTAGTTTTGTATGATTTAATTAGAAGGATCTGCAATTTTAAATTGATAAGAAATTCTTGTCACGTACAGCTCATGATCAAATGTAGAAGAAATAGAAAACGGATGTACACCTGCAAGATAGTTTTCTAGGAATAATAGATTCTTATCGCAGTTTAGTGTATACAGGATGAACACCTGCATAATAAATAACAAATTCTTGTCAAGTATTGCTCATAATCAAAAGTTGAAGAAATAGAAATATAAACATAAGAAAGGGTAGGTTGGTTGTACGTGTTGAATTTTTTTTTTTTTTGTAAACAGGATATACACCTGCGTGATAGTTTTTTTTATATACCTAAATAGAATCATGATTGTGCATGTTCATTTTATTTGTATTACTTTTCAAACGAATGATTGGACGGACAGAATGAGTCTGTCTACTTTTAATCATCTACATCCCAGAGTATAAATAGACTTGTTTTTAAGGATTTAGAATTTTTTAGTTTTACTGTTTTAAATAAATGAAATTATACAATAATGAAATTAATTAAAACAAATTAGTTTTTTATTTTTTTATTTTTTGAAAATTTTATTACATATTTCTTTGTTCAGATTTTTACAGATTCGAATTTAAAAATACGTTTATACAGATTAAATAGCTTAAGTGTTAACAAATATTGTGAATAGAATGTTTGACATCTGCAAATGTCAAAAGATTCTGAGTAAATTTTTTCACAGTTAGATCTATGTATAATATTATTAACACATATAAATGGATAATTTACATAATTACAAGTTCTTAGTTCATTTATAAGTTTCATAAATAAATCTATATGCTCTTTATCAATCTGATTACTATGTTTTATTAAACCAATTCAGCTGATGTAAGCATTTTTCCCCTTCTTTAAAAAGTCAATAGTAGGTTGCGTAAGTGCGGGAATTACAATTTATTGAAAACACAGTTTTTACATTTAGTAAGATTATAAAAATTAATTATATTTTTAACTTCATTTTCAACTTGATATAGTCTATGTTTATAAAATATACAGGGGCAGGTGTCAGGACCGCATGTACTGTTTTCATTCGACCATTCACAATCCTCGAAATGTTCACCATGTCTATTTTTTATTCTCTTCAGGTTGCCAACATACTCCAGTTGTGTTTGTATGTTGATGAGTTTAGTTTTATCCTCATCAGAAATTATGCGCGAGAATGATTTTAGAAAGTTGTATATTTCCTTTAAAATCATTGTGTGTTAATCCACTGCTACTGTAGGCTCATGTGTAGAGTTTTTGAATAATCTTTTATGTTGATGGTTTTAATATTTATATGATTTAAGATCGCTCGTAAAAGATAACTCCTATCGTCTTTATGGTTATGTATTTCAGCACCGGTGTCTATATCCCTCTCGTGTTCGTGATAGTACTGAGAACAGTAGATGTTAAGGTTGATATTTATATTTTAATCTCTTCTATACAATAAGATGTATACGCAGTAATGTCAAAAAAAAAAAAAAAAAACTACAATGTTAGTCAATAAACCAAATTTACTCTTTTTATACCCACGCAAATTTTAAAATTTCATAATCTTGTGAAATTAAAAGAATATTTTATTTATTATTTTTTTTTATTACTTTTTTATTTATATAACATATAAAATATACAGAGTTACATATACATTTACAATATTTTCTTTACTTCATTTGTAAGAGGTACATATTCAAACATTCTATCATGTATAATTAAACAATATGCAGATGTGTTAAGTGGTATGTTTTGTTGTGTCTTCAATTCGATTCGTATATCAATAGGTCCAGTTTTTACGGCTTCATTTTGATGTGTTACATCTAGAACAATTATTGGTGCAATTGTCTTAAAACTATCTCGTTTTAGTAAGGGTTGCGAGGGGCGTGAATAATAACTTTCTTGAAATCTTGAGTACATATGATATAGTAGAGCGAACCGATTTCTATCAAATTTAAGATTTAAATCATCGTAGGGATACGACTCTGAGTTGAGATGAACATTAACATCGGATAGATTACGATGTATAAATTTGTTAGAGTTGTCTCGAAATGCTATTAACAGAAATCGAGGTCTTTCACTTTCACGAGCAAGCTTAACATTCCATAATATTGTATTGCTTTCGGGAAGAGAGGGGTAATAATACATATCCCAACTTCTAAACGATATATTCAAAGGTCGACGACTGTTGATAGTTTTATACATTTCCAATTTATAGGCATCAGCAAGTTGAACATGTGGTACTTTCCATTTTATATTTAAAATCGATAGTTTACATTTTTCACTTGATATATTTGATTTAAAGGCTTGAGAATCATCTTTAGATCGTAGAAGAATTAATTCGTGTTTGGAATTAACTATTATCTTATTGAAATCTTCAGCAAATCCGAGTAACATTTTTAATGGAACACAAAAATTAAAGCTTCCAGTAATAAGCGAAAGATCAGATTCACCATTGATTGGTGACCATCCTGCATTTACTAGTGCATCACTTTCGAATTGATTTAATGAAATATAGTTCTTAATGTCCGTTGTTATACCCAGATGACGTGTACGATCAATTTCTACACCATTTATCTCATAACGAATTTCATCGAACAGATAGGCCATACAGTTGTTTAAGAGTTTTAATGATGGAGAGACTGTAGAATCGTCTTTTGTTGCAAATCCTTCTATGTATAGAAAACTTTCACTTGGTAGAACTAATAAATCTTGGTTTTGAATTGATATACGAATTTCATCGTTATTCTTAAATGATTGTAGATATGATGTATAACTATGATAGTCTTTTTTGATGATTGAATTATCAAAGTTTGGTTGTTGTAGTATGTTAATTATACTCATTTTTGTTTTAGTTTAAAACCAAGTTGTTTTAGAAATTCACGATTGTGTCTACTGAGATTCTCTGTCCCCTGTTTTTGTATATTTTTTATTTTTTTTATTTGTGATAATTTCTTAAAATCTTCAGTTCTTGTTGCTGTTTTTATTGCTGGAGCTGAGTATAACGTTTTCGGTTGCGATACTGATAATGAATTGTTGTTGTCGTTGCTGTAGGAATTGTTTTTACTATCGAATATAATCATTCCTTCAGAGGTTTCAAATGTAATCTAATAGTTATTTTTTCTCCACGAAAATTAATAAGGTTTCCGTCCTGGTCGGTTACTTTTAGAACAATGGTGTTGATTGATCTAGTGTTAACTGGTAAATAAATGACGTTTGCTGGTGCTTCTGTTATTTTATAGCCAGGATTCACGTTAAGCGAAAATTGATGTAGAGTGTGAACAGAAGCGTTATTTATATAGGATCCGGTAGCAATATTACACTCAATTAAATTAGTGTTTATTTTTGTAATATCTATTGTTTTGTCTGATTTATGCTCTTCATCAGGCTTTAGAACTCTCTTACTAAATCCAAGCAGCGTTCCAATTGATCTTTCTTTATCGAAAAATATCGTATCAGTTGAGCTCTCTATGTAGGTTTGTAGTGTGTTATAATTTGATTGAATTTTAAGTTTTCCTTTTACACTCAATTTTTTATATTTTCTAATTAAAAAATCAGCTAAGTTTGAAAATTCATATGATCCCACAGGAATTTCTATAATATGGTTACCAATATGAAACAAATTGTTCTCATAATCAATATTCGGAATTGAGTGATATGTATCAAAACTTATTAGACCGCAAACATAGTTTGATTCAAGCCCAATGGGTGGAAAATAGTCGGCAACTAGTTTTGATGTATTTCTGTTCAGAGTTAATGTTATGGACATCTTTGTTTAATGATTGATGTGTTGTGCTGGTTCGTTTTTTGTTGTTCCTTTTAATTTTGTTTGAAATAAAATTCATTTATTTATTTTTGTAATTTTATTTTGTATTATTTATTGAATTCACTATGTTATTTTATTTACAAAATTTGTTTTGTTTTAATTGTTGTTTTTGTTTTGATTGTATTTAATTTCAATTTATGTTTGTCTTTTTCTTTTGTCTTTGTTCACAATGTTTGATGTTCACGTTTTGATTGTCGAAACTAGAGTGATTTTTAGGCAAAAAAAGTTTTATGTTAGAGCAATGAATATGAGAAAGATCAAGAATAAAAAGGTGATGAGAATATGTACATATGTAAGGAAAAGAACCGTTAATATATCTAAAAGGGTGTTCTAAAGAGTGATGTTAACGTTGAACATTCCGGCCCCCATGACTTGGTGAAGTTTATCACAAATTTTGAACAGGTCCTATTTGTGGGTTGTGGGTCGGTAAGTTGCAAAGCCTCATGAAGTTGTTGACAGATATGGCACCATGATGTACGTTAACGTATACTGCAAGAAAATTGCCAATGTTTGGGGTGTTGAGATGGTTAGGATGCCATACCTGTAAGTATAAAATTAGAACAATATTAGTGTATGTAAATGATTAGGGGTTATACTAATTTGCAAATAAAACCACAATTTTGGTAATTGGTCTGGTGATTACTCCATTTTTGGTTTTGATGTCTACAACTCTACAGTTCTGGTCAGGTCCAAGATATGTTTTGATGATTCGACCCATTTGCCATTCATTGGGTGGCAAGTTGTTGTTTTTGATGACTACCAGATCGTTGACTTTAACGTTGTCCCTCTGAATCTTCCATTTATATCTGCGTTGAAGTTCAATCAAGTATTCGGACTTCCATCTTTGGCAAAATGAGTGGTAGATGACCCTTAGGCGTTTCCAGCGGTTGATGAGATTCAGATTTTCGTTGCTTACATCTGGTTCAGCTGGGGTCAATAATGCACTACCAATAAGGAAGTGTCCAGGGGTCAATGGATTAAGGTCATTTGGGTCATCGCTAGCAGGACTTAAGGGTCTAGAATTTAGGCACGATTCTATACGAGCAAGAATTGTAGATAGCTCTTCAAATGTGAATTTCATGTTCGGTATCATCTTTTTGAGGTGCGTTTTGAATGATTTTACATCGGCTTCCCAAAGGCCGCCCATGTGTGGGGCTCCTGGGGGAATAAACTTCCAATTAAGATTTTGATGACTAAAATGATGGGTCACTTGATTTTGAAGAGTTTTTATGAATTCTAGACGGTCTTTCCTTAGAAGTTCTGCTGCTCCGACGAAATTTCTTTCATTGTCGTATGACATAAGCGAGTACTCGATAAGCTCGTGATAGGTCTGAAAATCGATTTAATGGGTCTTCGCGTGTTGTGGTTGTAAATGCTTTTACAGTTTTTGCTTCTAGATTTGTGTCACCTGTTTGTGTTGGTATCGGCCATTGACTTTTAGGCAATTTTAACCAGGAGGGTCCAAACCACCATAAGTTGTGGTTTTCCAGTTCTTGTGGAGTACATCCTCGGCTGGCTACATCTGCTGGGTTATCCTTTGAGTCGATATGTTGCCAATTTTGATTTCCAACCTTATCCAGGATTTCAGAAACACGATTTCCAACGAAAGTGTTCCATGAGCAAGGGGGTTTCTTTAACCAGGACAGCACGATTGTTGAGTCGGTCCAATAATATGCCTTGATATTTTGAATTTGAAGATTTGGTATAAGTCCACATGCAAGATTTGCCAATAATACGGATCCACATAGTTCTAAGCGGGGCAAAGATATTTGCTTAATGGGAGCTACACGGGTCTTTGAAGCCAGAAGAAATGTGAATACTGAGTTTTCTGCTTGTATTCGAACATAAAGAGTCGCAGAATAGGCTTTTTCTGAAGCGTCGCTGAAACCGTGAATTTCCACATTACAATTCGGGCTAAATTGGATCCAACAGGGAATTTTCAATATGTTTATTGCCGGGCAGTTTTTTATGAATTTTTGCCACTGTAGACAAGTCAAGGGTTTTAATATGTCATCCCAGTCGACTTTATCCAACCAAATCTGTTGCATAATTAGTTTTGCTTCAACTATTATTGGAGCTATCCATCCACAAGGGTCAAAGAATTTGGCAATTGTCGATAAAACTTCTCTTTTCGTGTAGTTTTCTTTTAATTTGACATCTGGCGCTGTAAATGTAAATGCGTCTGACGAATTGTTCCATTTGATCCCAAGAGTTTTTGTTCCAGCGCTATCTGACAGATTTAACCAATCGAGAGGTAGTAGGGTCTCATTTGGTAAGTCTTGTATGACTCGTGGGTCATTTGATGTCCATTTCATCAGGTCAAATCCAGCAGATTTTAGAACTGTTGTAAGTTCTTTTCTTGATTTGATGGCGTCGTTTAATGTGTGACCACCTGCTAAAACATCATCCACATACATGTTTTGATGTAGAGTTTTTGATGCGAGAGGGTGAGTTGATTTTACATCTTCAGCTAATTGAAGAAGGGTTCTAATGGCCAGAAACGGGGCGCAATTGACTCCAAAAGTCATTGTCAGGAGTTCGTAATCCTCAATTGGGTCCTTTTCTGATTGCCGAAATAATATCCTTTGATATTTGGTTTGATTCGGATCAATGAGTATCTGTCGATACATTTTTGTGATATCTGCATTGTACACAAAACGGAAGAATCTCCACTTCAATATCAGAAGTACCAAGTCCTGTTGAAGTATGGGTCCTGGATACAATATGTCATTCAAACTCTTCTTGTTTGAAGACGGGCTCGAAGCGTTGAAAACTACTCTAAGTTTCGTTGTTAGCCTTTCGGGTTTTATTACTGCATGATGTGGCAGGTAATAATTTGGGTTTGTGTTGATTTCCAGGGGAGATATTTTCCTCATATGTCCTAACTCGAGGTACTCAACAATTACTTGGTCGTATTGTTTTTTGAGTTCGGGTTTCTGGCTAAGTATGCGTTCCATTCTCAAGAACTGTGCCATTGCTATGTTTCTCGAAGTTCCTATTTCTTCGCTATTTTTAAAGGGTAGGGTAACGATATACCTTCCTGTGTCGTTTCTTCGTGTTGTCGACATGAAGTTGTTCTCGCAAAATGTGTCCTCATCTGACCTCAAAACCCGTTTTGGGGTTTCCTCCACCTCCCAAAAGCGTGTGAGGATTCGATCAAGGGACGTAGTGTTGAGTAATGACACTGTTGTACTAGGTTGTGTCGTTGTTGAAATTGGTCCCCCCACAATCCAGCCAAATACTGTTTTTTGTGCCAAAAGGGATCCAATAGACCTCATCGGTGTGTCCATGCAATATATTGAGTGGCCTAAGTCGAGGCCTATAAGCAAGTCGATGGGTCTGCTTTGACTGAATTGAGGATCTGCAAGTTCTAATTTAGCAGTCTCATTGAAATGTTGCAAATCTAAAGTCTGTGGTGGTAAATTAGATGGAAGAGTCTTCAGGACTGGCGCCCAGACTTCTAATTTAAATTGTGAATCCACCTTGGAGCAAAGATTGAATAAACATGCTTTGGTTGAAGTCTCTGAAACTGTTTGACTCAAGCCTGTAACATGAACTAAATTTCGTTTGGTGGGCAAATTTAGTCGATTTTTCAACTTTTCTGACATAAAAGTTGATTGTGAGCCAGGGTCGATGATTGCTCTTGCCTGGTACTTTTCGCCTCTAGTTTCGATCAGTACAATTGCAGTAAATAACAAGGTCTCTTTCTCATTGGGAGATTGATCGAGACGTTTGCTCTCTTGCAGTGTCAAGGAAGTGATATTTGGTATGGAGAAGTTTGATGCTGATGTGGACTGTATATTGGTGTTTTGTGCTACGATGCTCCTACTAGATTGGGTTGCGTCACAATTCTGAACTAATGTATGGGATTGTGATCCCTTATGTAACAAAGTGTTGTGTCTTTGCCTACATAATCTACAACTGAATTTACTTTTACAGTCCTTAACACTGTGGTCAATAGAGAGGCAATTGTAACATGAATTTGTGACCTTTACAATATGAATTCTGTCATTAACGTTCTTCTCTAAGAACTTGGAGCAAGACCACAATTGGTGAGACTCCTTACAATGTTGGCATTTGTAATTTGAGTAATTTTTCTGTGCCCTATTTGTGTTTAAAGGTTTTATATTTTTCGACCCAGTTTCATTTTGGGTTGTGTTTATGTGCAAAGTGTGAACTCGTTTTGACTTAAACTTTAAATTATCCTTTCTGGATTGTTCTAATTTTGAATTCGATTGTGTTATGGCCGCTATGGATTCTAGAGTCTTAGAATTGTGTGTCAAGAATGTGTTGAATTGTTCCCAAGTCGGAACTTTTGTAATTTCCTTAAGTGAATTTTCAAATTCCTTTAAAAGAGTTCGATGGAGCTTTGTTGAGCAGATGTATACTAGAAATGGGTCCCATGTGGCGGTTTCTACATCTAAAGCATTTAACGCCTGAATGCATCCATTAACTGTTCGCTGAAGTTTTTGAATCGATGAGCCTGAATCTTCAGCTACGTTCGGAAGGTCAAATAAAATTTTTAATTGTTCATTTACTTGGATCCGATTATTCTCGTATTGGGCTACAAGGTTTTTCCAGGCTATGTCGAAACCTTGATTGGTCAATGGGGCGTTTGAAACTATTTTTCTAGCATCTCCTCCTGTCTTTTGTATCAGATGAAAAAGTTTCTCAATTTTACTAAGTCTAGAATTATTTATGTATAATGCTGTAAAAAGATCACGGAAAGTAGGCCATGTCACAAAATCTCCATAAAATGTGTCCGTGTCGCAAGGTGGTAACCGCAAAAATGAAATGTCATGATTTTCCTTTGGTTGACTTTCAACATCAGAAATCCGCTCTTCTTTCTTTGGACTCGATAGGGCTTGAATTTCTGCATTAATTGACCCTAAACACGTTTTGTAGGCAGAAAAACCTTTTTTGTAACGATCACGAAGCTTATCTTTATCGATGGGTTTTTCTTTGGAATCATTTTTTGTGTCCCTACACTCTCCATACGTCCTTTTGACTTGGGTCCATAGAGAATCGAGTTCGACCCGAAGTACCTCAAGAGAGTGAATGTTGTTTTCGGCCGCACTTTGTGTGTACTCTGTTTCAAAGTCCAAAAGGTCATTTGTACAATTTACAAATTTATCGAGTGCCATTGTTTACCGATGAATTAAAATTTAAAACGATCAAATTAAGAATCAAATTTAAACAAAAAAGTCCCTGCTAGCGATTTCAAAGCAAGATTTACCAAAAATAATAATTAATTTCCCGATTGGTTATTAATTTGGGTATGTTTTGTTTCCCCAGTAAATTACTAAAAGAAGTATGGGTGGTAACCCTTTTCGTTTTTCTATTTCTCTTTCTTCTTTTACTCAACCGGGACAAAATTTATAAGAGCGTATACTTGTAATAAAGAGTTTTGTGTTTCTCTTTATTGTCTTATTTTTATTATTTTTAGTACTTACTTATCGTTGTTGTGTCTTTGTTTAAGCTGTTGCTCTCTAATTTGGTTCTCTTCTTGCTTGTGTCTTTTGCTGTAATTTTGGTTCTTTTTTGTTTTTCCTCTTTGCCTGTGGATTCTATTTTTTCTCAAAAAATTTAACTGTTCTTAACCGTTGCTTTTTTTTTGTGTCTTAATATTTTTTTTTTCAATTTTTTAGCAAGTTTTTGTTTTTGTAAATTACACTGCATACGGTTCGAAGTGACCAAAAAGATGTTTAATGATTGATGTGTTGTGCTGGTTCGTTTTTTGTTGTTCCTTTTAATTTTGTTTGAAATAAAATTCATTTATTTATTTTTGTAATTTTATTTTGTATTATTTATTGAATTCACTATGTTATTTTATTTACAAAATTTGTTTTGTTTTAATTGTTGTTTTTGTTTTGATTGTATTTAATTTCAATTTATGTTTGTCTTTTTCTTTTGTCTTTGTTCACAATGTTTGATGTTCACGTTTTGATTGTCGAAACTAGAGCGATTTTTAGGCAAAAAAAGTTTTATGTTAGAGCAATGAATATGAGAAAGATCAAGAATAAAAAGGTGATGAGAATATGTACATATGTAAGGAAAATAACCGTTAATATATCTAAAAGGGTGTTCTAAAGAGTGATGTTAACGTTGAACAATCTTAACGTATACCTTGCAAATGAATCATTTTCCAATATTACACTGTTTTTATAATGATGTTGATGACGATGCTGATGTATTTTTTGAATTTATCCATGAATTGTGATTTGATGAAAATCCCAACCATTTAACATACAACATATTTCCTCTCCTCTTTAATACTTTTTCAAAATATGTTTGAGTGTATTTTGTTTTCAAAAGTTCATATTCATAAAATCCACCTTTAATTTCACTACCACGATAGTCTTCTAAAATGTAAGTATTGGGATTTGTATTCCTTATATTTTTGATTTTGAAGATTTCTGTAGTCCAATTTGGTGTATATCCTTTTTCAAATACATGTTTATATTTGCTTATACGAACATGATCACCAATTTTAAACTTAGGTCTCCTAAAAACCTTTAAGTTATTATAGACGGTATCCAAAAGAGTTTTTTCATTGAAAGAGTTCACTTCATTTGGTCTCATTTTAATTGTTCTATGAAGTGTATTATTATATTTATCAATTAGTTCTTGATATATGTTTATCCATTTGTAAGTTCCTTGAAAGCTAAACTCTTTCCACATCACCCCTTTCAATGTTCTATTAAATCGTTCAACTATTGATGCTTTCAAAGAACTATATGTTGAATAGTGATTAATTTTATGAGATTGCATTAAATGTTGAAATTGATTATTAAAGAACTCTCTACCATCATCGGTTTGCAGGTTTTTCGGTTTTCGCTTTGATGTATCGAATACACTTTTCATAGCAGCCGTTATGTTCTGTGCACCTTTATTTTTAACGGCAACAGCCCAGGCTCTTTTTGAAAAAGTATCTATAACTGTTAGAAGATAACGATACCCATTATTATATGTTTCATAGCTTCCCATTTCTACTAGATCAGCTTGCCATAAATCATCAATTCCCTTCACTACAACTCGTCTTCTTTTGAAATTTTTTCTAACTTGTTTATGTAATTCTTCTACTATTTGTCTTTTGTCTGCATTCAAATCCATATTATTTATGTGCGTATGTGTGTGTGTGTGTGTGTGTGTGTGTGTGTATATAAGTATATTTTATTCGATTTTTAGTTTTTCCTTTGAGTGAATGATTTGAATATATATTCTTCAATATGATTTAACCTTTGATTATAGATATTAATTCTCTTTAAAACTTCTATTTCAATTTTCTTGAAAGCTTCGTTAAACACTTTCATTTCACCTTCAATTTTATTGAATTTCTCTGTAATTTTATTTCTGTATTCAATATTTCCATTATAGTTTTCCTCCTTAGAATCTATTATTGTCTTCTCAACATAGTTATCAAGGGCTTTTTCAAGTTTCTCCATATAGTCTTTTATTTTCTCAATTTTTACAGATTGTTCGCTAACTTTGTTTTTAACATCATTACTCATTATTTCTTGATTGTGTATAATTGAAGTATTAACATTATCTTCGAATACTTTCATTTCATTGTCATGTTTTAGATAAATATTTTCAATCTCGCTTTTTAAATTGTTTATTTGATCAACTAGATCATCATATATTTGTGTTATATATTTTTCGATTACAATATTTTTGTTTTTATGGTTATATTTATTAAAACTTTCTCCAAATTTATTAATATAAGACATCTCTTTCACTCTTCTAATAAATTATGTTAGATTCTTTAAGTTCTTCGATAATAGAAATTATTTCGTTTTGATGATTGTTGTGAACTGAACCTTCCGATGAGAGAAGTAAACGTAGTCTATCAACTATTTGATTTCCGATTATCTAGTGATTTTAGCAATAATCCACTGCCTTTTGTTGAAATTTTTGTTGTTGTTTTGAATAAATGTTTAATTATTCGTATATATTTGAAGGCTCGTGTTCCTTTCACTTTTTCTATTAAATATTAATTTTTCTTTGCCATTTCTCCAACTTCCGTCTTCATCTTTATTAAAACCATAAATTTTATCCAATTGCTTATTATCAATAAGTAATTGAATATTTTCAAATAATGGAGAGTTTTTCGTTAGCTTTAAACTTTCTTTTCTTTTCAAGTTTTTGATACATGTACTTGATACAGGTCTATTATGACCATAATTTTGTTCGTCATCATTCCATATTGAAAATCGTCACTATCACCATTTACGTCATAATAATCATCATCATCATCAATAGTGTTGTCTATATCCTTATGTTTATGTTCAAGTTTTCCAATGATTTTATTATCACCATTTACATCATCATTATCATCCTCGCCATCAAAAGTGTTGTCTATATACATATCCTTATGTTTACCTTCAAGTTTTCCGATGATTTTTTTAAGTGGTTTTGTTATTGGTTGAAAGGTATCTTCTAATAAATTAACTCTATCTATTTGGTTCAGTTTAATGTTTTTTAACTTTTCCTTTAGAACAGCTCTTGTCTTTACAAGATCTTCTAACATTTTATTATGATCATTTTTAGACATTATAATAATTTTTTAATTGATTTTGATTTGGTTATGATCTGCTTGCTATCTGGTTATGATCTGCTTGCTATCTGCTCACGAACTGCTTTATATCTGGTTACGATCTGCTTGCTATCTGCTAATGAACTGCTTTACATCTGGTTGCGATCTGCTTGCTATCTGGTTATGATCTGTTTGCTATCTGCTCACGAACTGCTTTATATCCGGTTACGATTTGCTTTATATCTGGTTACGATCTGCTTGCTATCTAATATCAAATAACATTTCATAGTTGTATGAAACTATCAAATCCTTTTCGGTAACGTCCTTTATTTATTAAATCATCCTTGCTTACAACAAGAAATCCATATTTATCTTTCCAACACTCACTGCAAAGGTCAACAAATTGTTTAAAAGTCATATCACCAATAACATGATCATTATATATATGTTTTAAATTCATTTCATCCTGCTTAAATATTATAATCATATTTGCATTATCACGTATTAGATGTTTTGGAATTTTAGTATATGTTTGACCCAGATAAAAGCAATCAATGAATTTGTGTCTTCCCATACAGAAGTAATCTCTTATACTATTTTGTTTCTCACAAATAACATCATCGAATATTATTATAGAATGTGGATAAGCTTTTGCTGGACTTAGAACTTCTTCATTTTCCGAAAACGTAAATAGATTAATTTCTTTTATCGGTTTAATTAATTTTCTTAGATAACAATATTTTGGTTGATATAATGATTTCGAGTATACATAGATGTTTTTAAATCTCAATCCGTTAGGACTTTCAATTAGACTTATCATCACATTAGTTTTACCACAATTCGATGGTCCCACTATCAATGCACGAATCGAATTCGGTAATAATGTGTTGTGTACAACTGTTTTATCTCTTGATTGAGATGATTCATCAATATTTCTTATAATAATTTGCTTTGCTTGTTTAACCAGCTTCATGTTGACTGACATACTGAAACTGTGATCGCATAAATTGGTGTATATATAGGTCTTGATTTCAGATATTTTTGCGAAGAGGTATAAAAGTAACGAAACAAAATGGATATAATCTACAGTCAAAACAAAAGCCCAGTCAGTGTAAGATGATAAGGGGACTTGTAAACAATTTAATAAATAAAGTACCTGTTGAATTACATCTGCCTGGTTATCAGTTTTGTGGACCTGGTACAAAACTTGAAAAACGTTTAGCAAGAGGAGATAAGGGTATAAATTTATTAGACGCAGCTTGCAGAGAGCACGATATTGCATATTCACAATCAAAAGATATAGACACAAGACATCAAGCAGATAAAATTTTAGCTGAAAAAGCCTGGCAACGAGTTAAGTCTAAAGATAGTGATATTAAAGAACGTACTAACGCGTGGTTTGTGACAAACGCTATGAAAGCTAAAGTGAAATTTGGATTAGGTTTGAAGGAGCAGAGACATAAGAAAAGAAAGAATTCAAAAAGAATGAGAAAAGGAAAAATGAATAAGTGTAATAAGAAATTATTCACAGCTACTGTGAGAAAAACTTTAAAACAATTGAAAGAACAGAAACCCCTTGATATAAATGATGCTGTTAAAATAGCAAAAAAGGCTATTCATTCAAATTTTAAAGGGAAAAAGCGAGCAGACATCATAATACCGAGAGTTATACCTGTACCGAAAATTGGAGGATTTCTTCCACTTATTCCCGTACTAACAGCATTGTCAGCGCTTGGCGGTTTGGCAAGTGGAGGATCCGCTATTGTCAAAGCAGTAAATGCTATCAAAAATGGAAAAGAACAATTGGCTGAAGCTAACCGTCATAATAGATATATGGAATCAATTGCAATGGGTAAAGGGTTGTACCTCAAACCATATAAAACTGGATATGGTCTCTACTATAGTCCAGCTCCAAAAAACTATTAGATAACCTACCCAATCGCCCATTAACAGATTTGGATTTGAATAAATTTGGAAGACATCTCAAACACTTTAGGGGTGTTTTCATGCGTGATTCTTTACCTGAAAAACCATTCAAACAAGATTGCGGCATTGTTAATTTAGATAATACAAATAGTATGGGAACACATTGGGTAGCATATTATAAAAACCACAACTATAAAGAATACTTTGATAGCTTTGGAAACTTACAACCACCACTTGAGATTGTCAACTACTTAAAATTTCCTATTGAATATAATTATGAACGAAAACAAAAATTGAATACATTTAATTGTGGGCACTTGTGTTTAAAATTTTTATTCAATAAATATAAATTGAAATGAAATGAAAAATTGTTTAATTTATATACATATAATATATTCTTTTTTATTAATTCGTATTATTTTGTACATTATATTCCTTATAAACTACTTAATCTATATATTTACATTTAAAAACATTTCATCATTATCGTCTTACATAAATTCTCCATATATATTTACATTTAAAAACATTTCATCATTATCGTCTTGCATAAATTCTCTATATGAATTTAAATTTGATGATGATGAGGTTGATGGAGAATTTATTTTATAATGTCCCCAGGCGTAAGTGTCAACATTATTTTCACATATAAATCTCTTATCGTCTAAATAACTTAAAGTTAATTTACTTATATATTGTGTATATACTTGATGAATCTTAGATCTAAACACATACATGGAATCATGATACAGCTTTTTCTCTAGTAGACATTTTCTAAAATCATTAATACTTAGTCTAGATGTTACACTATTTTTAACGCCTTTAATTTTTTTTATTTCTTTGTCTACTCTATCTATTTTGACGGAATACATTTTAGCTCGTAAACCAATGAATTCCTTAATAATTTTTCCATTGCATTCATCTTTCATCATTCCCAATACTTTTTTATTCATTAAGGGGAAATTATATGGATTGTCTTTTGAATAAGCAGATGTATCGAAATGTGTTGGAATATCATTTCTAATATCATCATACATATCATTTGTTCTCACATTATATATAAATGAGTCGGTATCCATATAGCAGAGATTAATATTTTCAAGATATTTTGGCTTCATATAATCGTAATGAAAATTATAAATTTTCCATTTCGATAGTTCTAGAACAGAAAAACCAATATAAATGGGTTTATTATATTCTGTTCGCACTCTAGTCATTTCAACGGCAACCATTTCTTCAGTAATTTCAATACAACTATGAAAATTTGGTTTCGCAATTAGTGATCTGGCTCCTAATCGTTTTCTTCTATTTTCCCACCCAATTACTATTTTGATGTCTTTTCGCTTATCGACATTTTCCATAGTCTTACCATTAACCGCATAATTGAGTAATTTGAAAAAGTTTTGTTCAAATGTGTTTTTAGCCAATGTTCTATGATGGTTATTTACATCAATATATTTTTTTAACCAATTCGATTGATTAAATTGCAGAATTCTATGAATTTTCTTCATAATTAATCCATGTTGAATGCATTGCTGAAGATTGCGGTAATGTATTATGTAATTCTTTTTGTCATTTAAGTCTGTTATTAGTTTTCTATTTTTCATATTCTCAATTTTCTTATTTTCAGCACAGAATGGAAAATCACTATGATGATCGTGCAATACAGTTGGATATTCCAAATCTACTTCTAAAATATAACCAAATTCTGAATCTTCTTCTACAGTAGTTACATTGAAGTCGTTACAGTTGTCAAGCCATTTAAAATTTTTATAGGGAAGATATTGAGACATTGCATAACCATATAAATTATTTACATCTAAATACATTAGATAATTTGATTCTTTTGTTGAATCATAGTCACTAACATATTTATTATTAGCTGTCACATGTCGCTTACTGCATTGAACAATGCCTCCCCTAATACCCCGCATAACGAAATTGTACATATTGATATCCGTCAATAATTCCAACTCAATTTCAGTTGTTTTCAACATTGCATCCCAGGATAAACCTGGTGTAGTATAATATTGACAGGGGTCTAAATTGTAAATGTTTTTACAAACCTTACGGAAATTTTCAAATACATCACAAAGCAATAGGACATCAACTTTTAAATATAATAGAAGATAATCTAGAAGTTTCTTACATTTGAATGTATTCCAAACTTTTTCAGCGTGTTCGTAATCGTCTTCACTACACGACTCATTAGTAAGTTTATTAAAGAAGCATGATCGGGGTGGTAGTACTATTTATTCAAGACGGTTGACTGAATCTAGATAGTCATATGGAAAGACACCTTTACGTTTCATTAAACTAAATTCATTTGGAGTTTGATAACTTGATTTTACTGTCAACATATCATTATCTGACAAATATCCCGCTAGTTTTTCCAAACTTGATGGCATAAACCGACAAGAATCTAGAAAACGTAGTTCTATAGTATTTTTTTCATCTACATTAATCTTCTTCGATATAGATACATATAGTTCTTTGTTTAAGGGGATTACATTTATATCACCTTCAATAGAAGAAAGTTCTCTTACGAACAAATGACAATCATATGATGATAGATTATGAAAGAATATAGGAATAAAATTTGCTATTTAATACTCTAAATTACATTTGTTATGTGCCGGTCCTCTATATTCACCTGTTAAGTGACAATGATCAGCTACTCGATCTACATGAGATAAGAATTTTTTGCAAATGTGACAAACTGTATCCTCTTTCTGTCTAATCTGTTGAGGAGGTGTTAAGGTATTCATTGGTTTCACGAGACTTAAATAATTAACATATAAATCTGTACAATCTTTAACTAAATTTACGAAGAAATGCTTTGGTGCATCATCACCACTGTACATTTTAAATTTGTCTAAACTACTGTTAAATGAACATTTGATGTAATAACTATAAGCAAATGGAATATGTTTTTGTATTGATTTAACATTAGCTGAATTTTGAATATTAATAGTCTCTAGAATACACTCAAAATCAGCGTAGACTACAAAAGGTACATCCATTTGCTTTTTGTAATTTTTAAAACTTACGATATTATCGTCTACAGAGGGCATTTTAGTTACGATTTTGTTGCACTCATCTTTGTGTTTGATCAGCGCCGTTTCACTATGAAAATGTATTAAACAAGTGTTACATATGTAAACTTGTCGACGATGGCTTTTAATTAATCTGTAATTAAGTGGAAAGTGAAATAATTTTATATTAATATAATTTTTTTTTTTAACATAAAATTATTATTGATTTACCTTGAAATATTTTTAATCCATACGTAGTGGAATCTCTCACCATCTTCTAATAATAATAAATTAACGTGCTTAGGTTTTTCATTTATACTGGAGTAGTAGGGTCCGACTATATGATTGTCATCATTCAACCCAAACACGTTCACGCTAATATCGGGATTTTTCATTTCAAAATCTTTAATTTTATTCGTTGGTAGCGGAAAAGTCAAATATTCAAAATTTAAAGCAATACCATTTTCCAACGTGATAATATCATCACTAATGTTATTAATTTTATATGATGTGGTTCTGTTAGAATGGATATTAATAGGATACAATGCTGATATTATTGCCCACTTGAAACAATACTCATCGTTATTTTGAACATTGATGCATGCAAACTTTCACTGTATTGGGGTTGGTAGAGGGATATACTGCGAACCTTTTATACACTGATATTTATTTATATTAATTTCTATCCGTAATATTTGTATTAATGTCCATCCGCTATCACGTTCATGGAATTCGCTCATTTTTTTAACAATAACATCGCATTGTGTTTTGTAAATATTGAGGAGATCATCTGTAGTTGATGATGAGAGATTAATTATAACCATTTTAGTTTGATGCGATTTTACTTCAATATAACATGAATCCTCCTCTTCTTTTACCAGCATGTATCCACAAAAAATCTCCAGATTGAATTTTATATTATCATGTTTTTGGATCATATGATTTAACAGCTTAGCCACTTTGAATTTAATTCCCGATAAAAAGTTCTCAGGTATTAAATTCGTTTCATCATTATTCTCAATAACATATGTGATAATTCTATTATTAAGCACTGATCTTACACATTTTACTTCATCATCATCATTAGCATCATTATCATTTCGAACTTTGTTAGCACAATTAAATTTATGTGCATTTGTTCGAATGTGATAGTGCCAATTCGTCTTTGGAATACGTTGATTACACTCGGTACAATTAACTGTATCAAATAGTTCTCCTCCGTCTCCAATCTTTGAATGTGTTAAAATGTGTTGATTATAATTTAACTGGCTTGAGAAATATTTATTGCATAGTATACATTTTATTGATGTGGATGGTCCATCATGATGTAGTCTATGATGTCTTCTTAATGATGTATTCAACTTGAATAATTTTCCGCAAAATTCACAAGTAAAACTAGCCATTTTTATATTTTTATTTTATTTTAAATTATAAATTTGAACACACAACTCGCTATCAATTTCTAGCACAAGAATGACTTCTAAATCCTTAAAAACAAGTCTATTTATACTCTGGGTGTAGATGATTAAAGTAGACAGACTCATTCTGTCCAATCATTCGTTTGAAAAGTAATACAAATAAAATGAACATGCACAATCATGTTTCTATTTAGATATATAAAAAACTATCACGCAGGTGTACATCCTGTTTACAAAAAAAAAAAAAAATCACGTACAACCAACCTACCCTTTCTTATCAGTTTATATTTCTATTTTTTCTACATTTGATCAAGAGCAGTACGTGACAAGAATTTGTTATTTATAATGCAGGTGTTCATCCTGTATACACTAAACCGTAATAAGAATCTATTATTCCTAGAAAACTATCTTGCAGGTGTTCAACCTGTATACATTAAAACGCGATAAGAATCTATTATTCTTAGAAAACGATCATGCAGGTGCACATCCGTTTACAATTTCTTCTACATTTTATCATGAGCAGTACGTGACAAGAATTTCTTATCAATTTAAAATTGCAGATCCTTCTAATTAAATCATACAAAACTAAAAAGACACAACCAACCTACTCTTTCTTATCACATTTAAAATTAAAGATCCTTCTAATTAAATATACAAAAAAAAATAAAAAACAACTCCACAACCAACCCACCCTTTCTTATCAGTTTATATTTCTATTTCTTCACAATTATTATCTCAAAAGAACGTGCACACACTCATTCTGTCCGTCCAATCATTCGAAAAGCAATACAAATACAATGAACATGTACATGTTTCTACTTGGGTATACGATGTTATTTATTATCCCAAAAAAAATCGATCTTGCAGGTGTTCAACCTGTATACAAAAAAAATCATAAAGACTAAACCGTGCAACCATACAGGTGATCATCCTGTAAACAAAAAAAATGTTAAGGACTAAAACGTACCAAGAATTTATTATTAAAAAACGATCATACACATTACATGTTACGCACACACTCATTCTGTCCGTCCAAACATTCATACATACGTATATACATTTTCACATTACAGTCTTTCTATACTCTGGGATGTAGATGAGGAAACGTGCACGCACTAATTCTGTCCGTCCAGTCATTCGTTTGCAAAGCAATACAAATGAAAGGACCAAGAGAAGCAGGTATGATCCCAAATTTGTATGGAAAAATTTAAAATTAAAATGATTTAATTCTTTTCCAGATATGCATTCTCACAAATTTTTACACACACACACACACATACACATTAAAAAGCAATACCTTTTCATAATACATGTTACAAACCTAAAGACCGATCGCACACAATTCATTTCACAATGCTGCAATGTTTTTACTCTTTTACAGCTATGCATGAGCCAAATTTTGTATGGAGTAAGTGGTCCCGAAGGTACATAAACATACTACTGATTTGGATTTTAATAAATATGGAAGACATCTTAAACACTTTAGGGGTGTTTTCATGCGTGATTCTTTACCTGTAAAACCATTCAAACAAGAATGCGGCATTGTTAATTTAGATGATTCAAATGGTATGGGAACACATTGGGTAGCATATTATAAAAACCACAACTATAAAGAATACTTTGATAGCTTTGGAAACTTACAACCACCACTTGAGATTGTCAACTACTTAAAATTTCCTATTGAATATAATTATGAACGAAAACAAAAATTTAATACATTTAATTGTGGGCACTTGTGTTTAAAATTTTTATTCAATAAATATAAATTGAAATGAAATAAAAAAAAATTGTTTAATTTATATACATATAGTATATTATTTTTTTATTAATTCATATTATTTTGTACATTATATTCCTTATAAACTACTTAATCTATATATTTACATTTAAAAACATTTCATCATTATCGTCTTGCATAAATTCTCTATATGAATTTAAATTTGATGATGATGATGATGATGGTGATGGAGAATTTATTTTGTAATGTCCCCAGGCGTATGTATCAACATTATTTTCACATATAAATCTCTTATCGTCTAAATAACTTAAATTTAATTTACTTATATATTGTGTATATACTTGATGAATCTGAGATCTAAACACATACATAGAATCATGATACAGCTTTTTCTCTAGTAGACATTTTCTAAAATCATTAATACTTAGCCTAGATGTTACACTATTTTTAACGCCTTTAATTTTTTTATTTCTTTGTGTTGAGGCTAAATAATTGTCGACTCCAATCTTTTAAATATCTGTCTTGTTTTAAATTATTTACTAATATACAAATATGTATATTGATGTTTATATGTTTATGCATATGTGAATGGTTAATGATCATTATTCATATTTTCTTTTATCTTTATTAGTTGTATACATATTTATGTTGAAAACAATATTTATTGCAAAAAAGAAATAACGGTGAAGTAACAAATACCACGTAGCCAATTTTCTTCAAGTTTGTTCTTATTAAAATTTAGGCAATAATGCCACTCCTGTTTTTAAAGTCGGCGGAATCAGACAAAATATTTTTAAAGCTCTTCTCGCTTTTACTTGTGAAAAATATTTAAATAAAAATAATATTGAATTTAATAGTGTTTTATTTAAAAAGAAAAGTTAAGTAATAGTGAGGCGCTAAAAAAAACTTTGTTAAGTTTTGCCTGTAACATTTCTTTAAAACTATTTTTGCTTAAATTATTTTGTGATTTAATTTAAACTAAAATTCCAACGGAGGGAATAGCAAATGGCTGGAGAAAATAATTGCAAAAGGTGTCGTGAAAAGGACACAGATGAGATGGTACAATGTGACGTGTGTGACCAATGGTACCACTTTGGATGTGTTGGATTAGACAGTAACGTGGCCAACGTAAGTTGGAGTAGTGAATTCTGTAGAGCTACTTCATCCCTAACAATTGCTGGTCATGTAACTCGCACGTCCACACCAATCAACACCAATGCCAATATATAACGTCCGTCAACCGAAATTCAAGGCGTAAATCCACAAGTTTATGTTACGATGACGTCATCAAGTGCAGCTACAGCACCACCGCAATCTGCCCCTCCGTCAATGACACCACTACATACGATTTATTCAGCTCCCATAATGTCGTACCTACCACCTTCTTTATGGCAAAGTGCTTATAACCCACTAATTCCAGCGTCCGTACCACCAAATTACTTTCAAGCCACCACTTCAAGTATTCAAAGCCAAACAACGTATGCAGTACAAAACAGAAATCTTGATGATATTGCTAGACAAAGAAACTTAGAGCTAAAACATCTCGAAGAAGAGATGCTGGTCAAGCGGCAGTACCTAGATGAAAAATACAAAATATCGCAAACATGCGAATCATCGACACCACATTTACCGATGCCAACGTCAAACTCAGGGTTAACAGTGGCGGCTGCAGCAAGCATTGGGCCAACAACAGCACAATTAGCAGCAAGGCAATCTTTTCCAAAACAACTTCCAACCTTTAACGGCGATACCGATGAATGGCCACTTTTTATAAGCAGTTTTGAAAACAGCACATCTTTAGCAGGCTACACAGATGCTGAAAATTTAATTAGGCTGCAGTCATCACTTAAAGGTAAGGCTCGTGAGATTGTTAAAAATAAATTACTTGTGCCACAGACGGTGCCTGAAATTATAAGGACACTTCGTATGTGTTTTGGAAGACCATAACATATTCTAGAGCGCGCAATTTCCAAAGCCAGAAGTTTTCCGCCAATTAAGGATAAATTAGAAACTTTAATAGAATTTGCAATGTGCGTTCGCAACATATGCGCCACAATGGAAGGAAGTCAAATGGATTCTCATTTAAATAATCCGCTATTAGTAAAAGAACTGGTGGACAAACTTCCTAACAACCATAAACTCAGCTGGGCGATGTTCCCTAAGGACTGCAGCGTTCCTAGTGTGAAGATTTTTAGCGATTGGCTTTACAGTATGGCAAAAGCAGCGAGTAGCGTGACCCCCCTGTTCGGAAAAACCGGCGCTTCAGTAAATACATACAACCGTGAAGAGTCCAACAGGAACAACAACACTAACAACACAGTGAGTACGTCATGTTTAGTATGCAATGATGGTATCCATAAAGTAGTTCAATGTGATGTGTTTAAAAATATGTCACTCAATCGCAAGTGGGAATGCGTAAAAACTAAAAATTTGTGTCGTCAATGCTTGGGAAGACATAGACGTAAGTGCAACTCCAACAAAGAATGCGGTGTAGATGGTTGTAGGTATAAACATAACCTATTGCTGCACAAAAAAGTGAGCACTGAACCAAGCAATGACATAAATTCTTCTAATCAACAAAACTCGGTAGTAAATGCGCACAGCAACAGTTATGATGAATCTGAACCATTATTTCGCATAATACCTGTAAATATACATTCGTCAAATAAAATAAAAAAAGTTTTCGCTTTTCTAGACGAAGGTTCGGCAGTGACACTTATTGAAAAAACTGTTTTTGATGAATTGGGCCTAAAAGGTGAAAAGGTGGACTGGCGACACAACTCGTCAAGAAAGTGACTCTGTGAAGGCTAACATTACCATATCGAGTGTTACTAACAGTAAAAAATTCCAGCTGAATGATGTCCATACAGTGACCAATTTAGGCCTTTCCCCTCAGACCATCGATGTATGCAAAATTTCAAAGGTATTCCCGTATTTGGCAAATTTACAGATACAGTCATACCAAAACGCTACTCCTGTAATTTTAATTGGGGCTGATAACTGGAATCTTGCTATTCCTCTTAAGATACGTGAGGGTCTGTGGAATCAACCTATCGCTTCCAAGACAAGACTAGGGTGGACGTTGCAGGGCTTTGGCACTAAGAGCACCAAAGAGTAAATATACATGTGTGTGATTGTCAACAAAAATACAACGAGCTTCATAATATGGTAAAAGAATACTTCTGCGTAGAATCGTGTAAAGAAAAACTGCTGCTTTCCTATGATGACAAGCGAGCTATGGCTATTTTGGAAAATACAACAAAAAAGGTTGACGATCACTATGAGGTTGGTTTACTATGGCGTAATAAAAACGTTCGCTTGCCTGATAGTTACAATACACCTTTAAGTCGCTTGCAGTGTCTTCAAAATAAATTTAAGAAAAATCCATTTTTAAAAATAACTGTACAAAGTCAAATTGATAATCTTCTATTAAAAGGATATGCCAAAAAACTTACTCCAAAGGAATTAGAGGTGCATTGTGACAAAATGTTGTACTTGCCAATATTCGTGGTCACCAACCCCAACAAACCGGTTAAGGTCAGGCTAATTTGGGATGCGGCGGCGAAATCCAATGGTGTGTCGTTATATGACTTCATGGTGCCTGGGCCGGATCTTCTAAAGCCTTTGATGGAAATCCTACTTAAATTTCGTATTGGAAAAATTGCTATATGCGGCGACATTTCGGAGATGTTTCACAGGGTGAACGTAATAGAGAGTGATATGCATGCGCAGCGATTCCTGTGGTATGATGAAAATGCCAATGACGCACAACCAGCTATTTTTGTAATGCAAGCTTTAACTTTCGGCATCAGTTGTGCTCCTTACATTGCTCACTACGTACGCGACAAAAACGCAGACATCTTCAAAGATAAATATCATCGTGCGGTTGAAGCCATACAACAAAATCACTATGTCGACGATTTCATTGACAGCGCTCCAGATGAACTAAAAGCCATAGAATTAGCAAAGCAGGTAAAAGAAATTCACGAAGCTGGTGACTTTAAAATGCATAACTGGACATCCAATTCCGAACCCGTGTTAAAGCATTTAAGCGACAAAAACAACCTACCTGAGATGACGATGCAAGATTGGGGATCAACTACAAAAATATTTGGTTTGTATTGGGATCCTAATAATGATGAGTTCAGATATATTTGTAGATTTGCAAGACTAAAACGAGATGTCTTTAATGAGTGCCTAACACCAACCAAACGTGAAACGCTCCAAGTGTTGATGTCCATATTTGATCCTCTGGGATTTGTATCTTGCTACACCATAGGCTTAAAAATACTAATCCAAGATATATGGCGATCTGGCATAACATGGGACGAGGAGTTGGCAGACGATTTAAACAAAAGCTGGTGTAAATGGAAATCCTCTATTCCAAAGGTAACGGCCATCAGAATTCCCAGGTGCTACTCCTCACTAATGGAAACCGCTGACGATTTCCAACTGCATACTTTCGTTGATGCCGGCGAAAATGCTTACGCTGCCGTATGTTACCTACGTGTTAGGAAAAATGACGTCATAACCGTCTCTCTAGTCGCTGCCAAGAGCAAAGTGGCGCCGTTGAAGCCACTCTCAATTCCAAGGCTCGAGTTGCAGGCTGCCTTACTTGGCACAAGACTGGCCAAAAAACTTATGTTAGTGCCTCAAATTAAAATCGATTCTCAGTTTTGGTGGAGTGATTCAAAGACTATTCTGAAGTGGCTGCAAATGGGCCCTAAGAGGTTCCCTCAATTCGTCATGCATCGTGTGGGTGAGATTCTCGAGTCTACGAATATCAAGCAGTGGAAATGGGTTCCGTCAAAGCAAAATCCCGCTGACCTTGCTCCATCCAATATACCGATGTGGTTTGACGGTCCAGAATTTTTACGCGCTGATCCGGTTGAGTGGCCTTACTGTGATGATTTTGGAACAATTGATGTAACAGAAATAACACGCTGCAACTTAGTGATTAAAAGCATAAGAATAACAAAAGTGAATGTTGAATATTTTTCAAATTTGAAACCTTTATATCGCGCCGTTGCAACCTTTTTTCTGTACTGTCTACGTCTTAAGGAATTCTCGAAACACAAAACGATCAAAAAGTATATAGAGGTCGACTTCACCATAATTGAAATGGCTCAGATGTTTTTGTCTAAGTACGCACAAAATAGCGAATATGGAGAAGAAATTCATTGTTTAGCACAAGATAAACCTATACCTATCGGTAGTAAACTAATTTCCCTAAACATACACATAGATAAAAATGGTGTTATCAGAAGCCGCGGAAGAGCAGAATTCCTTAATAACCATGAAGACGTTATCGTTTTGCCTACTGCTCACTACGTGACATTTTTATTAGTTCGCCATTTTCATGAAAAATTTCGTCATCAGTCCCACGAAACTGCCCTTAATGAAATAAGGTGTCATTTTTATATATCAAAATTACGAGTTTTATTCCGAAAAGTGCGAGGAATGTGTCAGTGGTGTAAAATCAACAGTGCCACACCACAGGTTCCGCAAATGGCTGCATTACCATCAGCAGGGCTAGCTGCATTCGAGCGACCATTTACCTACGTGGGTGTGGATTATTTCGGCCATATAAATGTAGCAGTCGGCAGAAGATGTGAGAAGAGGTGGGGTGTAATATTTACTTGTCTGACAGTACGCGCCGTACATATAGAAATTGCACATAGTTTAGACACCAGCTCTTGCGTAATGACTATTAGAAATTTTATTTCAAGACGTGGTACCCCTTAAGAAATATATTCCGACAACGGAACTAATTTTAAAGTTGCTGAAAAAATCCTATGCTGTCAATTTAAAAACATAAACGTATCTACACTCCAAACAACCTTTGATCAAATCAAGTGGAAGTTTAATCCACCCGCGGCACCGCACATGGGCGGTGCATGGGAGAGATTAGTAAAATTTGTTAAATCGGCCATTTACAGCATTTGTCCAACAATGAAGTTTACTGATGAGAGTTTCAAAAATGCATTGTGTGAAGCTGAGTTCACAATAAATTGTCGCCCATTAACCTTTGTTTCGATTGAGAACAGCGATGATGAAGCTCTCACGCCCAACCACCTTCTAATTGACTCATCAGATGGCTACAAACCAATTGTAAACGAAGGTATGGACCTTCGAAAGAGATGGTACAAAACGCAGGAGTTTGCTGAACAGTTTTGGCGAAGATGGCTGAAAGAATACGTACCCATTATCTCACGAAGAAGCAAATGGTTCACCAAACAACCACCCATTAAACCAGGAGATGTAGACCTACCCAGAAATAGTTGGCCCAAAGCGATGGTGATTGATACTGTGGTAGCAAAAGATGGCCAAGTTCGCAGGGCAACAATCAAAACCAAGAGTGGTATTTTGCAAAGACAAGTGGCCAAATTAGCAGTTTTGGACGTTTCTGGTGCCTTTGAAGGTAAACTCAACACATCGACTTCGTTTACGGAGGAGGGAACTGTTGCGGCTAAATAATTGTCAACTCCAATCATTTAAATATCTGTCTTGTTTTAAATTATTTACTAATATACAAATATGTATATTGATGTTTATATGTTTATGCATATGAGAATGGTTAATGATCATTATTCATATTTTCTTTTATCTTTATTAGTTGTATACATATTTATGTTGAAAACAATATTTATTGCAAAAAAGAAATAACGGTGAAGTAACAAATGCCACGTATCCAATTTTCTTCAAGTTTGTTCTTATTAAAATTTAGGCAATAGTGCCACTCCTGTTTTTAAAGTCGGTGGAATCATACAAAATAGTTTTAAAGCGTTTCTCGCTTTTACTTGTGAAAAATATTTAAATAAAAATAATATTGAATTTAATAAAGTGTTTTATTTAAAAAGAAAAGTTAAGTAATAGTGAGGCGCTAAAAAAACTTTGTTGAGTTTTGCCTGTAACACTTTGTCTACTCTATCTATTTTGGCGGAATACGTTTTAGCTCGTAAACCAATGAATTTCTTAATAATTTTTCCATTACATTCATCTTTCATCATTCCCAATACTTTTTTATTCATTAAGGGGAAATTATATGGATTGTCTTTTGAATAAGCAGATGTATCGAAATGTGTTGGAATATCATTTCTAATATCATCAGACATATCATTTCTTCTCACATCATATATAAATGAAGTCGTAAAAACTGGACCTATTGATATACGAATCGAATTGAAGACACAACAACACATACCACTTAACACATCTGCATATTGTTTAATTATACATGATAGAATGTTTGAATATGTACCTCTTACAAATGAAGTAAAGAAAATTTTGTAAACGCATATGTAACTCTGAATATTTTATATGTTATATTAATAAAAAATAAAAAAAAAATAAAAAAATATTCTTTTAATTTCACAATATTATGAAATTTTAAAATTTGCGTAGGTATAAAAAGAGGAAATTTGGTTTATTGTCCAACATTATAGTTATTTTGACATTACTGTGTATACATCTTATTATTATTGATAAAGATCATATAGATTTATTTATGAGACTTTTAAATGAATTAAGAACTTGTAATTATGTAAATTATCCATTTATATGTGTTAATAATATTATACATAGATCTAACTGTGAAAATACTTATTAACAATCTTTCAACATTTGTCGATGTCAAACATTCTATACACAATATTTGTTAACACTTAAGTTATTCAACCTTTATAAACGTATTTTTAAAATCGAATCTGTAAAAATCTGAAAAAAGAAATATTTAATAAAAAATTTTAAAAAATAACAACTAATTTGTTTTAATTAATCTTATTATTATATATAATTTCATTTATTTAAAACAGTAAAACTAAAAAATTCTAAATCCTTAAAAACAAGTCTATTTATACTCTGGGATGTAGATGATTAAACGTAGACAGACTCATTCTGTCCGTCCAATCATTCGTTTGAAAAGTAATACAAATAAAATGAACATGCACAATCATGTTTCTACTTAGGTATACGATGTTATTTATTATGCAGGTGTTCATCCTATATACACTAAACCGCGATAAGAATCTATTATTCCTAGAAAACGATCATGCAGGTGCACATCCGTTTACTATTTCTTCTACATTTGATCATGAGCAGTACGTGACAAGAATTTGTTATCAGTTTAAAATTACAGATCCTTCTAATTAAATCATACAAAAAAAAAACAATCATGCAGGTGTACATCCCTTTCTTATCAAATTTAAAATTAAAGATCCTTCTAACACAACAACAACACCACGTACAACTATATTTATATTTCTTCTATATTTGATTATGAGCAATACGTGCCAAGAATTTATTATCAATTTAAAATTACAAATCCTTCTAATTAAATCATACACAAAATAAAAAACAACCGCACAACCAACCTATCATTTCTTATCACATTTAAAATTAAAGATCCTTCTAATTAAATATACAAAAAAAAAATAAAAAACAACTACACAACCAACCTACCCTTTCTTATCAGTTTATAATTCTATTTCTTCTACCTGTGATCATGAGCAATACGTGATAAGAATTTGTTATCAGTTACAAATCCTTCTAATTAAATCATACAAAAAATAAAGAACAATAATGCAGGTGTTCATCTTGTATACAAAAAAAATCATAAGGACTAAAACGCGACAACAACACCACGTACAACTATATTTCTATTTCTTCAACAATTGAGTATGATAATACGTGCCAAAAATTTATTATTAAAAAACGATCATACACATTACATGTTATACACACACTCATTCTGTTCGTCCATAATTCGTAAATACGTACATACATTTTCACATTACAGTCTATTTATACTCTGGGATAAAGATGAGGAAACGTGCACACACTCATTCTCTCCGTCCAATCATTCGTACATACGTACATACATTTTCACATTACATTTAACAAAACTATCGACTAACCGACACTACCGATTGTAGCGTAGGCATGAGCCAAATTTTGTATGGAATAAGTGCTCCCGAAGGTACATAAACATACTACTATTACCTTATCTCCTTTATTCTTGCTATTCGTTTTTGAAGTTTTGTACCAGGTCCACAAAACTGATAACCAGGTGGATGTAATTCAACATATAATTTGTTTATTAAGTTGTTTACAAATCTTCTTCCAATCTTACACTGATTAGGTTTTTTCTTTTGCCTGTAGTTTATAACCATTTTTTTCATTAATTTCATACCTCTTCGCATGAAACACTACACCAGCTATACTAGCAAGCTATACCAGCTATACTAGCAAGCTGTACTAGCTATACTAGCAAGCTGTACAATCTGTACTAGCTATACTAGCAAGCTATACAATCTGTACTAGCTATACTAGCAAGCTGTACTAGCTATACTAGCAAGCTGTACTAGCTATACCTGCTATACCTGCTATACCAGCTATACCAGCTATATCAGCTATACTAGCTATACTAGCAAGCTGTACAATCTGTACTAGCTATACTAGCAAGCTATACAATCTGTACTATCTATACTAGCAAGCTGTACTAGCTATACTAGCAAGCTGTACTTGCTACTATACAAAATAATCTCATTGGGATGATCCTAATGAACTAGTTGACAGACTACGTTTACTTCTTTCATCGGAAGGTTCTGGTCACAACAATCATCAAAACGAAATAATCTCTATTATCGAAGAACTTAAAGAAGCTAATATAATTTATTAGAAGAGTGAAAGAAATGTCTAATATTAATAAATTTGGAGAAGGTTTTAATAAATATAACCATAAAAACAAAAATATTGTAATCGAAAAATATATAACACAAATACATGATGATCTAGCTGATCAAATAAACAATTTAAACATTGAGGTAGAACATGTTTATCTAAAACCTGGCAATGACAAAAAAAATTATAAAAAAATTAAATTAAAATAGACAAAACCAAAAAAGTAGATCGTTATCAGATATAAAGTAGATCGTGAGCAGATACAAAGCAGATCGTGATCAGATGTAAAGTAGATCGTGATCAGATACAAAGCAGATCAAAATCAATATCAAAGAATTAACATACTGAAATCATATAAATTGCTGTATATATAGGAGATCGTCTTGATTTCAGCTATTTTTGCGAAGAGGTATAAAAGTAACGAAAAAAAAATTTTTTATAATCTAGGGTCAAAACAAAACCTCAGCCAGTGTAAGATGAGAAGAGGATTTGTAAACAACTTAATAAATAAAGTACCTGTTGAATTACATCTACCTGGTTATCAGTTTTGTGGACCTGGTACAAAACTTGAAAAACGTTTAGCAAGAGGAGATAAGGGTATAAATTTATTAGACGCAGCTTGTAGAGAGCACGATATTGCATATTCACAATCAAAAGATATAGACACAAGACATCAAGCAGATCAAATATTAGTTGAAAAAGCCTGGCAACGAGTTAAATCTAAAGATAGTGATATTAAAGAACGTGCTAACGCGTGGTTTGTGACAAACGCTATGAAAGCTAAAGTGAAATTTGGATTAGGTTTGAAGGAGCAGACACATAAGAAAAGAAAAAATTCAAAAATAATGAGAAAAGGAAAAATGAATAACTGTAATAAGAAATTATTCACAGTTACTGTGAGAAAAACTTTAAAACAATTGAAAGAACAGAAACCCCTTGATATAAATGATGCTGTTAAAATAGCTCAAAAGGCTATTCATTCAAATTTTAAAGGGAAAAAGCGAGCAGACATTATAATACCGAGAGTTATACCTGTACCGAAAATTGGAGGATTTCTTCCACTTATTCCCGTACTAACAGCATTGTCAGCGCTTGGTGGTTTGGCAAGTGGGGGATCCGCTATTGTTAAAGCAGTAAATGCTATCAAAAATGGAAAAGAACAATTGGCTGAAGCTAACCGTCATAATAGATATATGGAATCAATTGCAATGGGTAAAGGGTTGTACCTCAAACCATATAAAACTGGATATGGTCTCAACTATAGTCCAGCTCCAAAAAACTATTAGATAACCTTCCCAATCGCCCATTAACAGATTTGGATTTGAATAAATATGGAAGACATCTCAAACATTTTAGGGGTGTTTTCATGCGTGATTCTTTACCTGAAAAACCATTCAAACAAGAATGCGGCATTGTTAATATAGATGATTCAAATGGTATGGGAACACATTGGGTAGCATATTATAAAAACCACAACTATAAAGAATACTTTGATAGCTTTGGAAACTTACAACCACCACTTGAGATTGTCAACTACTTAAAATTTCCTATTGAATATAATTATGAACGAAAACAAAAATTTAATACATTTAATTGTGGGCACTTGTGTTTAAAATTTGTATTCAATAAATATAAATTAAAATGAAATAATTCAGAGTACATCGTCCCGCACTAACACAACCTACTATTAAATTTTTAAAGAATGGGAACAAAAATGGTAACATCAGCTGAATTGGAAGAACTATGAATAAAACATATAGATTTATTTATGAAAATTATAAATGAAATAAGGATATATAACATTAGTAAAATAAGTAATCCATTTTTATGTATTAATATGTCATACGTTTGTATTATTGTGAAAATACTTATTCACAATCTTTCAACATTTGTCGATGTCAAACATTCTATACACAATATTTGTTAACACTTAAGTTATTTAATCTGTATAAACGTATTTTTAAATTCGAATCTGTAAAAATCTGAACAAAGAAATATGTAATAAAATTTTCAAAAAATTAAAAACTAATTTGTTTTAATTAATCCCTTTATTCTATAATTTCATTTATTTAAAACAGTAAAACTAAAAAATTCTAAATCCTTAAAAGCAAGTCTATTTATACTCTGGGGTGTTGTAGATCAATCAGTAAATTCAATTATGTGAAAACAGATATTACTTATACTTATGCGTGAAAAAAAACCCACAGGCATAACTATACATTTCTTTCTCATTAAATTAAAAACAACCGCACAACCAACCTACCCTCTCTTATTAGTTTATATTTCTATTTCTTCTACCTGTGATCATGAGCAATACGTGCCAAGAATTTACTATTATAAAAAAAAACGATCATACACATTACATGTTACGCACACACTCATTCTGTCCGTCCAAACATTCGTACATACGTATATACATTTTAACATTACAGTCTACTTGTACTCTGGGATGTAGATGAGGAAACGTGCACACACTCATTCTGTCCGTCCAACCATTCGTTTGAAAAGCAATACAAATAAAATGAACAAGAATAAGCAGGTATGATCCCAAATTTGTAGGGAAAAATTGAAAATTATAATGATTTAATTCTTTTCCAGATATGCATTCTCCCAAATTTTAACACACACACACACACATACACATTAAAAAGCATTACCTTTTCATAATACATGTTACAAACCTAAAGACCGATCGCACACAACTCATTTCACAATGCTGCAATGTTCTTACTCTTTTACAGCTATGCATGAGCCAAATTTTGTATGGAGTAAGTGGTCCCGAACATACAAAAACATACTACTATAGCATTTCGAAATAGCGCTAACAAATTTATACCTTGTGATCTAACCGACGTTAAAGTTCATCTCAACTCAGAGTCGTATCCCTACGATGATTTAAATCTTAAATTTGATAGAAATCGGTTCGCTCTACTATATCATATGTATTCAAGATTTCAAGAAAGTTATTATTCACGCCCCTCGCAAGCCTTACTAAAACGAGATAGTTTTAAGACAATTGCACCAATAATTGTTCTAGATGTAACACATCAAAATGAAACCGTAAAAACTGGACCTATTGATATACGAATTGAATTGAAGACACAACAAAACATACCACTTAACACATCTGTATATTGTTTAATTATACATGATAGAATGTTTGAATATGTACCTCTTACAAATGAAGTAAAGAAAATATTGTAAATGTATATGTAACTCTGAATATTTTATATGTTATATAAATAAAAATAAATTAAAAAAATAAAAAATATTCTTTTAATTTCACAATATAATGAAATTTTAAAATTTGAGTAGGTATAAAAAGAGTAAATTTGGTTTATTGTCTAACATTACTGTATGTCCATCTTATCGTACAGAAGAGATTAAAATATAAATATCGAAACCTTAACATCTACTGTTATCAGTACGATCCCGAACACGAGAGGGATATAGACACCGGTGCTGAAATACATAACGCTAAAGACGAGAGGAGTTATATTTTTCGAGCGATTTTAAATCATATAAATATTAAAACCATCAACATAAAATGATTTTAAAGGAGATATACAACTTTTTAAAATCATTCTCGCACATAACTTCTGATGCAGATAAAACTAAACTGATCAACATACAAACACAACTGGAGTATGTAGACAACCTGAAAAGAATTAAAAATAGGCATGATGAACATTTCGAGGATTGCGAATGGTCGAATGAAAACAGCACATGTGGTCCAGACACATGCCCCTGTATTTTTTATAAACATAGACTATAACAAGCTGAAAATGAAGTTAAAAATATAATTAATTTTTATAATCTTACTAAATGTAAAAATTGTGTTTTCAATAAATTGTAATTTTCAATAAATTCAAACGAAGAAATTTTATAATAAATGAAGAAAAAAACTTAACTACATCTGAAATCTTATTTTTAAAGACAATCACCCCATCGCTATAATAAAGAGATTAATTAAAACAAAATAGTTTTTTTTTCTTATGCGTATTTTATTTCAGTTTTTTTCTTTGTTATTTTGTACAATACAATACATATATCTGTGGAACATAATAATAGTTAAATATTCGTTTATACAGATTGCAAAGTTTTTGCGTTATCATATATTTTTCATAAAATGTTGGACATCTGCAAATGTCAAAAGATTCTGAGTAAATTTTTTCACAATAATACAAATGTATGACATTATTAATACATAAAAATGGATTACTCATTTTACTAATGTTGTATAGCCTTAGTTCATTGATAATACTTAAAAATAAATCAACATGTTGTTTATCAATTTGATTACTATGTCTATATAATATATCCTCTAACTCAGCTGATGTCACCATTTTTCCCCTTCTTTAAAAAGTCAATAGCAGGTCGTGTTAGTGCGGGACGATGTACTCTGAACAGAGAGTAATGATTAACTAAACGATATTAACATATTTTTAAAATGGTTTGTAGTTAATCTTTTCAAATGTTTGGAATAGAGTTTTCTTTATTAAGCATTAACTTTATGAAATGTCTAAATAAAATGGTATTTTATCCAGCACAAATTCGATCACAATTATAGTGATTTTCACAAGAATTTAGATTAGTATTAGATTTATATAAAGTTCTTATATTAGGACAGTTCAGTTCATTTAAATTAACTACACATATTTCTATTTCTCCTTTAAGAAGATCTAATAACCACTTAATTTTTTCATTTCTTTTAACATAGATGACAGAGTATAGTTGTTCCCTTTTTTTCAAAGTAGTTTCTAAATAATCTATCACATCTTGTAGTGCAGAGTAACCTTTATTCCAATGTATGCCATGAAAATTATTGACCTTAACATCCTTATTAGTTAGTTCTGAATGTTTTTCCAACGTTGAAATGAGAAACGTTCGGATTTCAAAATCTGATGAATATTCCTTGCACATCAACAATTATAAATCTATTTTGCTGTTGCGGTTCTTGTTTTATAGATGTTGTCATACCCCTAATAAAACTGGAATAATAACAAATACTTTTTAGAGTTTTTTTTTCTATTTGTATTCTTTATTTAAATTTCATACATTCCAAATTGTAAAGTATAATTAGTAATTCCTTGTTTAATTTTTTTAAAATAAAAATTGATCTCCTGACATCCTTAATTTTTTTGAGGGAGAAAAACTATATTTTTTTCTAATTCGAGCATTATCCTTTCCCCGAATTTAGTATTCACTCTATTACATTTAATGATTGGATTGATGTTATTTATAGGTATATCCTTTAAACATATTGCTTCCTTCCCGTGCTGCTTCAAACTGAGTTTATTAAGACCAGAGACTGTGTTCATTTTTTTAGTTTTTTCCTTTTTCACGTTTTAGAGGAACTGCTGTGTATGTTTTCACTATTATTTTCAGAATACGACTATTGAAAAGTTCCATTTAGAATCCCTATTTATACTAAATATACAGTTGTATAATAATTAGAAATCAAAAAAATTGCTCACAATTTATACTCTGGGATGTAAATGAGGAAACATGCATACACTCATATATACTCATATTAACACAAATAAAATGAACATGCACAATCATGTTTCTATTTAGGTATACGATGTAAACGTGCACACAGTGCATAATTCTTGAGTCAGCGTTTTAAAATTTGTTTACATTAAAAAAAATATTTTTATTGATCTTATGGATAATAGTAAGAAATGATAAGGAGTCGCGCTGCTATTATTTATAACAAAGCGCTGCTATTGTTTACAGCAACAATATGTTGTTATCCCACATTTGTCAACAAGAAAAGGACCACACATAACGGAAATATATCGTATTAAATCATACAAAAAAAAATTAATTAAACATAACCACATCCAAAATTCTTTATTTGTTTACATTAAAAACTGTAATATGAGTCAAGCGTTTTAAAATTTGTTTACATTAATAAATATTCTTATTGATCTTATCCTTAAGAATGCCAAAAATCATAGGGACTCGCACTGTTTTGTTTACAACATCAATGTGCTGTTAACCCACATTTGACCATCTGCAAATGTGTCCACAAGAAAAGGAAAAACACAACAACGACAACACGTGCAAAATTGTTTATACTTAAAATTAAAAACTGTAATATGAGTTAAGCGTTTTAAATTTTGTTTACATTAACAAATATTCTTATTGATCTTATGATTAAGAATAAGAAATCATAATGATGCGCGATGTTATTGTTTACAGCAAAAAAAAAAAATAAAATAAAATAAACAAAAGCATAACATTGCACAAGTCCACAACATGAGTTTACGGTACCCTACATCACGCACTCGCGGATCATCGGAATCATGAACTCAGATTCGAGGCGAACTTACTCACTTTCAATCAAAGGATGGCTAACCACGCACACACACACACACTCATTCTGTCAGTCCAATCTACATGTTACAAACCTATCAACTAACCTACCACTACCGACTATAGCGTAGGCATGCTCCCAAATTTGTATGAAGAAACTGGTCGAGAACATACATAAACATACTACTCATGAGCATACAGTAGCAGTAGATTAACACACAATGATTTTAAAGGAAATATACAACTTTTTAAAATCATTCTCACGCATAATTTCTGATGATAAAACTAAACTCATCAACATACAAACACAACTGGAGTATGTTGGCAACCTGAAGAGAATAAAAAATAGACATGGTGAACATTTCGAGGATTGTGAATGGTCAAATGAAAACAGGACATGCGGTCCTGACACCTGCCCCTGTATATTTTATAAACATAGACTATATCAAGTAGAAAATGAAGTCAAAAATATAATTAATTTTTATAATCTTACTAAATGTAAAAACTGTGTTTTCAATAAATTGTAATTTGCAATAAAGAAATTGTATAATAAATGACAAAAAACTTAACCACATCTGAAATCTTTGTTTAGTTAATTATTACTCTTTGTTCAGAGTACATCGTCCCGCACTTACGCAACCTACTATTGACTTTTTAAAGAAGAGGAAAAAATGGTTAAGTCAGCTGAATTGGAAGAACTATTAACAAAACATAGTAATCAGATTGATAAAGAGCATATAGATTTATTTATGAAACTTATAAATGAATTAAGAACTTGTAATTATGTAAATTATTCATTTATATGTGTTAATAATATTATACATAGATCTAACTGTGAAAATACTTATTCACAATCTTTCAACATTTGTCGATATCAAACATTCTATACACAATATTTGTTAACACTTAAGTTATTTAATCTGTATAAACGTATTTTTAAATTCGAATCTGTAAAAATCTGAAAAAAGAAATATGTAATAAAATTTTAAAAAATAAAAACTAATTTGTTTTAATTAATCTTATTATTATATATAATTTCATTTATTTAAAACAGTAAAACTAAAAAAAATTCTAAATCCTTAAAAACAAGTCTATTTATACTCTGGGGTGTTGTAAATCAATCAGTAAATTCAATTATGTGAAAACAGATATTCTACTTATGCGTGAAAAAAACCCACAGGCACAACTATACATTTCTTTCTCATCAATTTAAAAATCTTTCTAATTAAATCATACAAAAAATAAAAAAACAACTACACAACCAACCTACCCTTTCTTATCAGTTTATATTTCTATTTCTTCAACTTTTGATCATGAGCAATACGTGACAAGAATTTGTTATTTATTATGTAGGTGTCCATACTGTATACACTAAACTGCGATAAAAATCTATTATTTCTAGAAAACTATCTTGCAGGTGTTCAACCTTTATACATTATAACGCGATAAGAACCTATTATTCCTAGAAAACGATCACGCAGGTGATCATCCTGTATACACTAAAACGCGATAAGAATTAATTATTTATTATGCAGGTGTTCATCCCTTTACTATTTCTTCTTTATTTGATTATGAGCAATACGTGACAAGAATTTCTTATCCATTAAAATTGCAGATCCTTTTAATTAAATCATACAAAAAATAAAAAAACAACCGCACAACCAACCTACCCTTTCTTATCAGTTTATATTTCTATTTCTCCTATATTTGATCATGAGCAATACGTGATAAGAATTTACTATTAAAAAAAAAACAACCACACAACTAACCTACCCTTTCTTATCAGTTTATATTTCTATTTCTTCGACAATTGTGTATGATAATACGTGCCAAGAATTTATTATTAAAAAAAACGATCTAACACATTACATGTTACAAACCTATCGACTAACCGACACTACCGACTGTAGCGTAGCCATGCACCAAATTTTGTATGGAGCAATTGATCTCGAAACGCCATAAACATACTACTTACATAGACACTTTAAAAACTTGTACTAATTAAATTTTTCCTTTTTCACATCTACAGGTAAATTTAAAGTCAACTTACAAATCATCAATGCAAGATACATGTATGTAATACATGTTTAATACATTTCCATAACGAGTCATCTCTGGAAAATCATAAGAAAGAATGTAATAAGATGGTAACTAAAATGCCCTCTATAGATAATAACACCGTAAGTTTTAAAAATTTCAAAAAGCAAATGGATGTGCCTTTTGTTGTATATGCTGATTTTGAGTGTATTCTAGAATCAATTAATGTACAAAATTCAACAAATGTAAAATCAGTACAAAAGCATATTCCATTTGCTTACAGTTATTATATTAAATGTTCACATAATTCAGATTTAAATATTTTTAAAATTTACAATGGTAATAATGCACCACAACATTTTTTTAAAAGCTTAGTTAACGATATTTTAGATATTTACACTGAACATTTAAGTGTTATTAAACCAATGAATTCCTCAACGCCACTTCAACTATATTTCTATTTCTTCAACAATTATTATCTCAAAAGAATGTGCCAAGAATCTATTATTAAAAAAAACAACCACACACTTTAAAAATGTCACACACACACTCATTCTGTTCGTCCAATCATTCGTTTGAAAAGCAATACAAATAAAAGGAATAAGAAGAAGCAGGTATGATCCCAAATTTGTATGGAAAAATTGAAAATTAAAATGATTTAATTCTTTTCCAGATATGAATGCTCCCAAATTTTAACACACACACACACATATACATTAAAAAGCATTACCTTTTCATAATACATGTTACAAACCTAAAGACCGATCGCACACAATTCATTTCACAATTCTGCAATGTTTTTACTTTTTTGCAGCTATGCATGCACCAAATTTTGTATGGAAAAAGTGTGTGGTTTACTTCCCAAATTTTCCCAGATCAAAGAAAGATTGTTAAGCGAAAGTAAAGTTACACTTGAGAAAGCTTTGGAAATAGCTAAAAATATAAACTCTGCAAAAGGAAACACAAGTTGCAACAAGAAACAAATTTTGTTGGCGCTTTAAATAAGTCTAATATTTGTAAGAAACAAATAAATCAGCCACCATATGTTAATCGACGTCACTCAACTTATTCGTCAAAGCAGCCTTCATCAACTAGAAGATTCACTTCATCGAATATCCAACAGCAACAATGTAGTAGATGTGGTCAAACTCATAGGAAAAAATGTCCAGCTGTCATTGTCATTGTCATTGTCATTGTCATTGTCATTTTTGCAGTAAGAAAGGTCTCTTTGCAAAAATGTGTTTCGCGAATTTACCGCAACATCAAACCAAAAAATTTGTGAAACAAATAGTAAGCCAGGTTGATAGCAATAATGAAGACGTTAAAGAATTTTTTTGGTACCCTATTAAACTCCAATTGCAGTGCCGTAGCAAATAATGAGTGGAATGTTCAGGTATTTATAAATAACATGACAATTACTCTTCAAATTGATACCGGAGCCCAAGTAAACATACTATCAAAAGAAACGTCAAATATGTTAAATTTAAGCCATTTGTTAAGACCTACTAATACAAATATTTTAACCTTTAGTGGTGAAAAGTTACCTTTAATAGGAAATATTGATTTAGAATTTTCTTTTAATAGCAATACATACTTAAGTAAATTTTTTGTATTAAATTTAAAATGCAAAAACATAATTTTATTAGAATTGGCCAAACAAATGAATCTAATTAAGACTGTAAATTCATTAACATCTGATAAGATTATCGATAATTATGCGCAGGTATTTAATGTGTGGCAGCCCTTAATAGACTTACAAATTTAATAAAATACTTTTTAAATAAAATTAAGTATCGATAACATTTTTATAAAATACGATAAAATGTAACAATGCCTTTATATATACAATTCTATATAATTTATAATTTCTATAAATCATAACATGCCATGATATGTATTATATGAAATAGTATTAGTGCTGTAAAATAGAATGTTCTAGAAAAATAAGATTTTAGTGTATATACGAGTTTTCAATAAAAATATATTCAGTAGCTGACAAGATTTTCTAGAATCAACACGCATTTTTTAATTAAATTGTCACTACAATTGGTGACCCAGACCACTTAAATAAAGGCAAGCGCTATGAACGATGGAAGACAAAGCCACAACGCCGACTTGGCACAAACTTCATCTGGACAATCAGAATCGTCAACTACCACGTCTGCCGTTAATCACGATAGCAACGTATGTGTCAACAAAGTCTCCGTTAAGGTGACACCGTTTTGGCCTGAGCAACCTGAAATTTGGTTTGCACAGGTTGAGGCTCAATTCAGTATCTCGGGAATAAACAACGACATTTCAAAATTCAACAAAATTAAATCCTCCTGAACAAGGCAAGTACAACAATCTTAAATCTGCTATCATAGAAAGATATTGCGATAGTGAACAGAAAAAAATTCAAAAACTTATAACTGAGGTGGATTTAGGAGACAAACGTCCTACACAGTTGCTAAACGAGCTGAGTGGTTTAGCAAAAGGTAAAATAAATAATGATTTTTTTGAAGTCACTTTGGTTACAGAGACTACCAGCGCAAACTAGAGCCATTTTGCATAAAATAATAGAAGTTTCGGATTTTCATCAAATGGTATCTATAAGCAAGGAACAACATCATGACAATGAAAGTGACCTTCGTATACAACGGATCGAAAAACAAGTTAGCCAACTTTTAAATACGCGCGGAGGACGGTTTAGAAACAGGAGTAGAAATCGCAACAAAAGTCGAGTAAGACGACCAACAACACCTTTAAGTTTCAGCAATAAATGCTGGTATCATGAACAGCAATTTTTCTGCAAACGTTCAAAAAAACTAAAACCATCACCCTACTCCACGAGCGGTACTGGTGATCATAGTTTTCAAATTGCCTGAGGAATAATGAGCAGCCATGTACATCCCAATCAACTATGGATGAAGGATATGAAATGGTAAGTGCATTTCCTTATAGTAATTTTATTAATGAAGTGACATAAAATATAGCAAATTTTTTAAAATAGAAAATGTTTTTTCCAAAATGCTCTCTCTAAAAATCACTTTTCGATATGTATTTCTTTGTGAGTAGATCTTACAAATAAATAATGATTCAATACAGTTTAAATTCATATTTCATTTTATTTATATATTGTTCAATTTGTTGCTTACAAATTTTTTAGTTACAAAATTGGTCCCTAATTAATTTAGCTGTGCTTGTAGAATTTCGGCAGTGAGTGCTTTGCAATAATGTAGAAGGGTAATCTTCTCCCCATAAACATTCTGTAATACTTCCCTCTATCAAGTTCTCACTATCAACTGCGCCTACAGTAATGTATTCATTAGACTTCTTTCTTCTTAAGAAATTGTGTAAATGGCAACAAGTTAATACAATCGTTTGAAATTTTTCGGGGGAAAGCTTAATAGCTCCTTGTAAAACTCTAAATCAAAAACTAATATACCAAAGGCATTTTCAACAATTCGTCGGGCACGGCTTAAGCGATAATTGAAAATACGTTGTTCCTCGGTAAGCCCTATTTGGGAGTACAGTTTCATTAAATTGCTAGTTAGTTGAAATGCATCATCTCCAACAAAAACAAAAGGTATTTCCTTATCGCTTGATGGTAATGGGCATGGTTTTGGTAAATTTAATTCATCTTCAGATAGTGCTCTTCCCAATCTTGTATTGCTTAATACACCACCATCGGAGACTCTTCCGTTTGTGCCAACATCGACCATAATGAATTCATAGTTTGCATCCACTATTGCCATTAGAACAATGCTAAAGAACTTTTTGTAGTTATAATAGAACGACCTAGAGTTCGGTGGTTTTTTATTGCAAACTGCTTTCCATCGATAGCACCTAAACGGCGAAGAAATTCTGCAGCGTGTTTTTTCCATTCATGTTCGCTTGTAGGAAGCTGTAAATAGATATACAATATACACTGAGCGCCATAAGTGAGTCAACACTTTTGTTCTTAAGTATAAAACAGTTTTGTTCTTAAGTATAAAAAAAGTTCCTTTATCATGAATTGTTGTTTTTGTTTTAACATTTTATAAGTAATAAATAAACGTTTTTATTTTTGGAAATTTATTTGACTATTCTCATTTACTTTTCTCGTTATCCTAAGAAAATGAATTATTTCAGTGGAGTTTACTCACTTTTGGCGCTCAGCGTATATGACATGCATTATTTTTTCATTTAGTTATAATCAACAAAATATAAATTGCTTTTTGCAGAATTACCAAGAGCCCAAGAAACGGAAAAAGTTCGCTGCGACTGACGAGCTGATAAGTTTGCCAGCAAAACGCCTCCAACAGCCGCCGGACGAATACGACCAGGTTGCTGGAAGCTGGGTGTGTAAATTAAGGAAAATGAATCCCACTTAAAGGATATATGCGGAAAAATTCTTAAATGATATATAGGGTCCGCCAAATAACTTTTTTTTTTGAAAATGCTTTAAAAAAAACTACTGAATATTTCCTCAAATTTCTGTTTTTATTTGAAAGTACAATCCTTTCGGTTAATAATGGAAAATAATTTCAATCAAATGGCTGCCTCGGCTGGCCATGCAGCAGCCTACACGATCGGTCCAATTTTTAATCACATTATCGATTGTGTGCAGCTGTATTTCACCAATGGTTTCACGAATATTGTCCTTTAAAGCGTCAATTGTCTCTGGCTTGTCGGCGTAACACTTATCTTTGACGGCACCCCACTAATAATCATGGGGCTTAGCTTCAGGCTACCAAGGGGGTCAGTAGGTGGCGGATAACTGGACGGCCTATCCCAGGTAGGCCAGCTGCGAATAACCAATAAGCAGTCCCCGACCAAGAACGGCTGATATGGAGGCGTACTACAAAAAGGTACAAGTGACCGAAGACGTTATCTGCGACATGGCGAATCGATGCCGCCATTAACTAGGCATCATCCCACAGGGGGTTCCCTCAAGAGATGGGAAAATAGGAGAGTAACGACTCCGTGGTTCCCTCAGTTCCACCGAAGCGGCGAACTACGACGCCCTTGATTGGGGCATTAGAACCGAGCCCGGTAAAGTTCTAATTATGGTATACCGGAAAATGGATTTGAGTTGGTGATATAAGCTGACGATGGCAGTATTCCGGCACTTTAGTAGGCTGTGTGATAGCTGGCTGAAATGGCTGTCGGGCTAATGCTGTCATTGCCCCCGACCAGTTAAAATGATGGCAAGTCTGTCGGTACGTTCCTGATTTATCACCGTTAAGTTGGTGTTGTAGGACCAGATGTGAATCTCTGGTTTACGTCGACCTGGCTCTGAACACGTATTCCCATGAGGTTATGTGGCAACCCTCACATGGCCTCCCTGCTTGTGCATAGATAACCACGGGGTCTTTTGTGACGACTACAACGATGGATTAGGATAGTGGCCGGGAGTTGGGGCCCAAATGAAATGATTAACGACAAAAATAAACCTACAAATAAGACGACGAATGATATGAATACCTTGGAGCTGAACGCTTTCGGCCAGAGCTCAAGGATTCTGAGATCTCCTGTGCGGAATCGGGGAATGAACCCGTTCGGTCAGAGTACGAGGACTCCGAGATCCCCAGTGAACGGATAATCTTCAGGATTGGTGTCATCGGAGTCGGAACCAACGCGAAGCAACCCGACGGCATCGACCAGCGGGGTGTTTGGTCAACTCGGAAACCAAATTAGGAGCTTAGTTGATATGATGGAGGATGGAAAGAGGAGATCAATCCATCAACCAATGAGAGATGCAATTGACTCTATTAAGACCCTATAAGACCTGTACGCAGGTGAGTTGAGGGGACAGTCAATCAATGAGAAGGGTTGCAGCAATTCTGCAACAAAAACTTCGCCCTGGATGAGAAATCATGAGGGGAAGGAGACAGGAGGAGACTGTTGAGACTCCCGAAACAAAGAAGAGAACTCCACATCCAGCACCAAAAGCTTTGGCTAAGAGGACTACTGAGACTACTCTGGTTCGGCAGGCAAACACTCAGGAATCAACTGGAGAACCAGGGTGGCAAAAAGTCACTAAAAGGAAAAAGAAGGAAAAGAAACCTCAGGAGATGAAAACAAAGCCTGATGCAATAATGATAGCAACGAGGGATAACACATCGTATGCTGACATTTTGAGGAGGGTTAAAACGGACCATAAGCTTTGCAAATTAGGTGAAAACGAAACAAAAATTCGGAGGACTGTCAAAGGTGAGCTATTACTTCAGCTCGGCAAGAACGGCGAGCGAACGGAGGACTTCAGGGGGGCCATTGGAGAGCTCCTAGGGGAATGCGCGACTGTCTGCACTCTAAAGGAGAGGAGGACAATTGAGATAAAGGATATTGATGAGATCACGGAGAAAGAAGATGTATATAACGCAATACAGAACATTCCAGGTCTTAAGGTCTTCTCTCTAGCCGACATAGTTGGTCTCAGGAGAGCATATGGTGGGACGCAAACGGCCACAGTGAGCCTTAGTGCAGACGCTGCAGCTATTCTTCTGAAAGAAGGTAGAATTAGGATCGGCTGGGTCATATGCAGGATTCGCGAAAGGAACATTCCGACGAAATGCTTCCGACGCTTGCAGTTGGGACATATAGCCCTGTGCGAGAGTAAAGTTGACCGCTCAGGAACATGCCGCAAGTGTGGACAGGACGGTCATATTGCTGGGAATTGCGAACGGGAACCACTCTGCATAAAAGTCGCCGTGGTGTAGTAGGTAGTGTGTTGGCTTACTATTCGTAAAGCCCGGGTTCGTATCCCAGGTCAGACATCAAAAATGAAATATGAAAAAAATATTTCTTCGGCGACTTCCTCTCAGCAGATTTCTGGCAAAAACTCTGAGAGTAAAATAAACTGCCATGAAAAAGTTTCTCAAAATTCTGTCGTTCGGAGTCGACGTTAAACTGTAGGTCCCGCCACTCACGTATAAAATTAACGCACACAACATGAGTGGTGTGAGAAGCTATGCCGTAATCCTGACTGAAGGGTTGTAATGGCCAATTATGTATGTAACCACTCTGCATGTTCTGCATAGTGGACAACCCAAGGTTCGCCAAACACATCGCGGGGAGCAGGAAGTGTCCGCAGTTTCAAAGCGCTCTTAAATCACGATCTAGGAGATGAGGTTAATACAAATTAATCTGAACCATTGCGAAGCAGCCCAGGACCTACTGGCCCAGAGAGTAAAGGAGGAGAATATTGATGTCGCAATCATAAGCGAACCTTATAGGGTACCGATGAATAGTACTTGGATAACGGACGTATCTAGTACTGCGGCTATATGGACTTGTGGTTCTTTTTCCTTCCAGCAAACCTATGCGAGGGACATTGGTTTTGTTATGGCCAAGATTAAGGGAGTTGTCGTCTACAGCTGTTACGCCCCCCGAGGTGGTCAATGGATGAGTTTCAACATATGCTGGAGAGGCTGGCGTAACACGTGAGCCTGAACACCCCCGTTAGCATTGGAAGAAATTTTAACGCTTAGGCGACCGAATGGGGTAGTAGATATACTAACGCCAGGGGTCGCTGCCTCTTGGAAACATTCGCTTCCCTTCCTGTGGCGCTGATGAAGGACGGAAGAGGAAGCACATTTAGGAGAGCTGGATCGAGCTCGATAATAGATTTGTCGTTTGTGAGCGATAGCCTTATTTCGCGGACCGCGTGGAGGCTAACTGAGGACTTCACGAATAGTGACCATCAGGCAATCGTGATGACGGTTACTGGGCGCAACACGAGAGGAAACGGATTGCCGAAGTTTACGGGACCTAAATGGAAGGACTCCCGCTTTGACGAGGAGATGTATAGATTGATGTTGTCGTCTTTTCATACGACTGGCAGTCGAGGAATTAGTGAGCGGCGTATACGAAATGCTCAACACTGCATGTGATGCTGCTATGCCTAGGAGAACTGTGTGTAGGGGACGTGCCCCCTGCTACTGGTGGAATGACGATATTCGAAGACTGCGGTCGGCGGTCTTTGGGGCGAGAAGACGGGCTCAGCGCACGAGAGGAAGACCGACATGGGAAGCCGAACGGGCTTCATATGAGGATCTAAGGCATCAACTTAGAAGAGCCATTAAAAGGAGTAAGAAACTATCCCTTCAGCGGATATGCCAGGAAGCTGACATAAATCCTTTTGGGACGGCGTACAGAGTCGTCTGCAAGAGAATCGGTGCTCGAGAACAGCCTAAACTAGGTTGTCCAGTTTTGCTACGGGAGATCATTGGTACATTATTCCCACGTGGCCAGCCCTACAATTTTATAAGTAGGGAGCCGGAGGCCATTCATACCATACCCGAGGTAACAGGAGAGGAGGTACTCGCAGCATGCACTAGAATAGGAGATAGGAAAACACCGGGGCCGGATGGAATCCCGAATATGGCACTTAAGGCGGCTATCCGGCTCAGACCGGATATGTTCGCCAAGGTGTTCCACAAGTGCTTCGTCGAGGGTGTTTTTCCACGTAGGTGGAAGAAGCAGAAATTGGTTCTCATTCCGAAACCTGGTAAACCGCCAGGGGAACCATCGTCGTATCGGCCCATCTGCCTACTTGGCACGATGGGAAAAATACTGGAGAGGATAATATACAATCGACTACTAACATCTGCCGAGGCATGGTATAAGAAATATAGAAGGTAGTTTCATTCTCTCTTTATTTTTTAAAATTCACTATCTGACATGCTTAAGGATTTTGACGTTTTCGTTAAAATAATGCTACCATATTAATTTTAAATTTCCCCCATTTTCAATTTTTTTTTAAATTAAGGAAATTCTTTAAATACTAATCCAAATTACGTGTTAAACTTGTTGGATTTAACTAATATAAATTTAGATATAAAAATTGTTAAAAGGTTCTATCTTGGACGAACATTTTTTCGTACATAAATATACAAAATTATAAATTACACATTTTTCATAAATAATTTATTGAGAATATACAACAAAATTACAAATATGGCAACGCTACATGTATAGTTTATGAGAAAATAAATCTTCAAAAAACCTTATTTTATGAAAAAAATTTTGATTGAAACTACCTTCTATATTCCTTATACCATGGTGCCGAGGCAGGGGGAGCTCTCTCGCACCTGCAATACGGATCGAAAGGACGATCCACTGTTGACGCGATAAGGAGGGTGGTCGACATTGCAAGACATGCAATAGAGGGCGAAAGATGGAGATTTGGCACCAAGGAGTACTGCGCGGTTGTCACACTTGACGTTAAAAACGCGTTCAACTCGGCGAATTGGGGGCGTATTATGAGAGCCCTCTTTAACATGGCTACGCCGCCATACTTAATGGAGATTCTGAATAATTACTTTCAGGACAGGAAGCTAATATACCTAACGGATGAAGGAGAGCAGGAATACGTAGTGACGTCGGGAGTCCCGCAGGGCTCCGTACTAGGGCCACTACTATGGAACATTATGTACGATGGAGTACTTCGACTGCGATTGCCAAGCGGGACTACAATTGTGGGCTTTGCAGATGACATTGTCATAGTTTCGGTAGCTAAAACGGTAGGAGAAATGGAGGAAAAAACGAACACAGCGATTCGAAATGTTGGAGCATGGCTGGATGAGGCAGGTTTGACACTTGCTGCACATAAAACGGAGGCCTGTCTTGATAAGCGGCCGGAAGATAGTGGAGAAAATGGAAGTGACCGTTGGAGGCACAAGGATCGAATCGAAGAGGGCGATAAAATACCTGGGAGTGATTATCGACGACAGGTTGAACTTCACGGAGCACGTAAAATACATCAGTGAAAAAGCATCTGTAACACAGGGAGCACTGGCGAGGATGATGCCAAATATTGGAGGACCAGGTCCATTTAAAAGGAGAATAATTTCGGCGGTAGTAACGTCGATAATGCTGTGCGCTTGCCCAATATGGTCGGAGGCACTCTCAGTGGGGACGACGAGGAGGATATTGTCCTCGGTGTATCGTCTAAGCGCGATTAGACGGATAAGTGGATTCAGGACAGTGTCTGATGAAGCAGTTTTGGTATTGGCAAAGACAATACCAATAGATTTACTAGCGGATGAGATGAGAAGGATATACCTTCGCCGTCTCGAGTACCCGGGACAAATAGCGGCTATAAAAGCGGAGGAACGAAGGACTTCCATACACAAATTGCAGTCACGATGGGAGAGCCGTCTAAAGGGAAGATGGACATTTCGTCTTGTCCCTGATGTAACCCTTTGGATGAAGAACGAACATTGCGAGTTGAACTACTACGTGACCCAGTTCCTAACTGGTCATGGGTGCTTCAGGAAGTACCTGCACAGATTTGGTCATGACAGTTTTCCTATATGCCCAAACTGTGTAGACGAGGAGGAAGATGCGGAGCATATTCTAACATGCTGTCCCAGATTTAGATGGCCGAGATAAACGAATTTGGAACCAAACCGGCTAATGGAAGAGCTGTTGAACTGTATGATTCTATGGAGTCAATATAGCCATAGAATGGCTGAAGTTTTGATAGTACTCCGAAGACTGGAGGAACGTAGGCGAAATTTGAATTAACGTGATAAAGCTTTCAAGCTAACCAGCCCTCCCCGAAGTAATACCTTACGGCAGTCCCGCAGGGGGAGAGTGGTTGAAGTGTGTAGGGGGTGGGTTTAGTACGTAGGTACCAGTGATGGTGAATCGTGCACTCTTTTGTTGGAACAAAAGTGTCTTTCGAAGATTCCCACCTCCGGCTCCAGACAAAAAATATCGAGTGTAGCTTCGGCTGTGTGGCACGTAGCGCCGTCCTGTTGAAACCAAATGTTGTCAATATCCTCCTCTTCAATTTTTGTGAACAAAAATTCGTTCAAAATGGCCCGATAACGATCGCCATTGACTGTAACGGCTACTCCTTGCTCATTTTCGAAGCAAAATGGCCCAATTATACCTCTGGACCAAAATCCGCACCAAACAGTGACTCGTTTTGAGTGCGACGGCTTTTAAATGTGTATGCGTGCGCGTTTTCTGTGCCCCAAATGCAACAATTTTGCTTGTTTACATACCCGCCAAGATCAAAGTGAGCTTCATCTGAAAAGATGATTTTTTTGCCAAAATCCGCATCTTCTGTAAGTCGATCGCAGGCCCACTTAGCGAAGCGAAAACGCATTGGATGGTCAATTAGCTTCAACTCCTGAACCAATTGGACTTTGTATGGCGTCATACCAAGGTCTTTATGCAAAATTCGTCTCAATGATGTCTCCGAAATGTTCAATTGTTGAGAACGACGGTGAATTGATGTAGATGGCGCTTCACGCACACTTTCTGCCACAGCAGCAATATTCTCGGGTGCACGCACTGTTTTTGGCTTTTCACGCTTTGGTTTATCGATGAGGATGCCAGTTTCTTTCACTTTTTTCACAAGATAACGAACATACGGAGCTGACGGTGCTTCTCTTTTTCCAAAATCCGTACGCCATTTTCGCACACATTCTGCAACATTACCATGATTTTTAAAGTAATGTCGCAATATTTCCCAGCGTTGTTCAAGCGCATACACAACCATATTCGTTCAGCGGAAGGATAAAACTAATTATCTGTCAAATCAGACTCGAGCTAAGTGTTACTATTCACGAAATAAGCACTAGTTGAAAAAAAAACGTTAGATGGTGGACCCATTAGTTCTAGAGGGACAAATGGGAACTCTGCTAGGAATTGTATGCAGCTTAACATTTTATGCCATACTCCAAGCAGTGAATATAGCTTAACGCCAACACCATCGACAATAGCCTATCCAAATACATTTAGTCCGCAACCGACTCAAGTACCACTACCATTAATGACCCCACAACCGATTCAAATACCACTACCGGTAATGACCCCACAAATGAATCAGGTAGAGCTAGAAAGTACAATTACATAATATATCGCGTTTTTTCAATAGTCGGAAATTCCCTATTTGTATGTAAATAGTTCACTTTCATTTCTTTTTTATATATCTAAGGCTGCATTATGTGATACTCTCTTATTTATTAATTAATATTGAATTTTGTGATATTTTTAATTTATTTTTAATATATTATTTACTTAGTCTGTTGTTATTTTTGAATTCTATGATGTTATTTATTTATTTTATTTTTATGAACTTTTTTGTTTAATAAAAATTATTTTAATTATAAACCGAAAAATTTGTTTTAATATCTTGTTTATTTCTCCACAAGTTTCCATAACAATGCGACCAATTGCCCGTTCCGAAATAGCGCTAACAAATTTTAAATCAGAAAAGGAATTGACTGTAGCAAGAAAACGCAATGTTATAGATAGATGTTGATTCGAAGAGATGGCGTCATGCATTGGAGTATTTGGTTTTTGAATTTTTGGGCCAACCAAATTTAAAAGTTCCTCATATGTGTCTTCATCCATCCGTAAAAAGTTTCGAAAACCATTTGGAGAACTCAACTTGAGTTCTTTGAGAAGATTTTCGTGCGTAAATTCATCCCTTTTCTTCAACCATTCTTTCATCCAAAGACGCTTCGAAGTTTCCTTTTTTGTTTTTTTTAATTGCCTGCGCTAGGGCAATGGCTATGAAACAATCATCTGTCATATTTAAAAGAAAAACTCGACACTAAAAACCAAAACAAGAATATTTTCCGATGAAAGTTTTCTTCTTTACGACACTTTTTGGCAATAAAAACAAAAACAAAGCTATCTGCCAATAAAAAACCAAATGTTCTTTCAGAAAAATTAAAAGAAAAATATTTAAAAAAAAAAACCAAAACAAGATTTTTTTCCGATGAAACCATATGTTGTTTCCTTCTTCACGACACTTTAAAAATGAAATTTGAAGGCTGAAATTTGATGTGTTGCTGTGCTAAGCCAAACAAATATTACCAACACATATGCAAAATTTGATCAGTTAAATTTGATCGTAGCCACGGTACTTTATATTCCAAAATACTTCTACTGGCTATATTCACACGAGCACAATTGTGCTGGCAGCAAATGATAGTTTGTAGGCAAGAGGGGTGAAGAGAAAGGTTTTTCGGTGGCGTAAAGTTCCCACCAGCTACAACCCCGCATCACCATCACAAAACTAATACATACATATTTTTAAAAATCAGGGTTGGCAATTTTTTTTTTTTTAAAGTTGATTTAGTCGTTAGTTGCATTTGAAACAATGAACAGGATCACAAAGAAAGGGGGATGGTCGCATAAAATCATTTCCCTTTTGGATTTTTTTTCTTTATTTTAAAATCATTATACGTTTTTGTTGTTTTTCCATTTACAGATTCCTCTTTCTTATTGCCTTTAGTAAAAGAATGATCTTTTTTAAAATCAATATTTATTTAATGTTGTCACTTCAACGAATATTTTCTTAATTAACCAATCTTTAAAAACGAAAGCTTATTTATACTTGACAAAAATCGGATGATTTAACGGGATTAACAGGATTAACAATAAGAGAATATTTGATAATTTATAAGTAAAGATTAAAAAGAGATAATTAGTAATTAGGAAAATAGTTGATATTAAAAATAAAGAGTATTACATAATGAATGATATTTAAGAAAATATTTGATAAAAATGAAAATTAAAGAAAAATTTTAAAATAAGAATAAAGTAAGTTAGTGAATTACAATTAATATATTATAATGTTAGAGTGGCGTACATATGTATGTATGTTTATACATAACTCTTTACTATACATTGTGCTGTAATTAGAAATTCCAATAAAATATTTGTGTGCCAAACATCAAGTGAATGCAAAAACACTAATACGTATACATTTGTTGCCAAACGAATATTCATCCCGTGTAAATTGAAAAGAACAAAAATTGTGCCACTAAAAAATGTGCTAATGTGAATTGGCTCACTCACAACACTTTCGCAAGCCCCTGCGTCAATTTCAAATTCTATTTCAATACCGTTAATTTTTGTTGTTATTTCCTGGGCATTTGACCTATTGTTGTTGTTACAATTATTTAAAAATCCAATATCACTGAACTTACCATCTGCTTCATTCGTCTTTAAAGTAGCGTAGCCACGATCAAACTGAACTCATCAATCTGGCATTTTTGTGATTGTATTGGTAAAACTGTACTCACACGTACAGAAAATTTCATTTTAAAAATGTCGTGGAGAAGACAACATCATGGTTTTCATCGGAAAAAATTCTTTTATGGTTTTCTTTTTTTTTTTGAAAATATTTGTTTTAGGTTTTTGGAAAGCACATATGGTTTTTGGTTGGGAGATTACTTTGTTTTTGTTTTTAGTGTCGAGTTTTTTTCTTTTAATATGACAGATGATTGTTTCATAGATATTGCACTGGCTAGGCAATTAAAAAAAAAAGGAAACTGGGAAGCGTCTTTGGATGAAAAAGTGGTTGAAGAAAGGGTATGAATTTACGCACGAAAATCTTCTCAATGAACTCAAATTGAGTTCTCCAAACGATTTTCGAAACTTTTAACGGATGGATGAAGGCACATACATATGTATTAGAAACTTTTAAATTTGGTTGGCCCGAAAATTCAAAAACAAGATACTCAAATGTGTGATTCAATGTTTAGCTATAACATTGCGTTTTCTTGCTACATGCAATTCCTTTTCTGATTTAAAATTTGTCAGCGCTATTTCGGAACCAGCAATTGGTCGCATTGTCATAGAAACTTGTGGAGAAATAAACAAGATTTTAAAATATAATATAAAAGCAATGAAAACAAATTATTAATGGACTTAATTTTTTCGGCTTATAATTAAAATAATTTTTATTAAACAAAACAAAGTTCATAAAAATAAAGGAACATTATCATAAAATTCATAAATAAAAACAAAACTACATAAAAAAATAACAAAACATCTGCCTTTTTATTTTTATTTTAATTTTTTTGCTACCCACTTTCGAAACACCCGAAAAACAAAGTGCTGTTAATCCTACTAAATCTGGAGAGAAATGAAATTTGAAATAATTGCCCGAGTTAACTTTTTAAGTTATTCCGTTTAAAAAAAGAACTTGTTTTTCTGTTGTCCAACTATTAATTGATTTTATTATTATTTTCTTCTTTAGATTAAACTTATTATCAAAATACAAAAGTGCTTACTATCTACTTTTAATTACTTTTTCTTTTAACTTTAAATAATTTCAAAGAATTAGTTCAATAAACTGTTTAGTGCTGATTTTATAAATTTTAAACAATTTTGCAAATGAGTAGGTCAATAAACTGCTTAGTGTCCTTTTTTATTTATTTTAAATAATTTTACAAATAATTAGTTCAGTAAACTGTTTTGTTAAATTGACAATAATTAATTTGAATTAATAAATGCTGATGCAGCTATTTAGTCTTGGTGGTTTATATGGTGGGTCTGACGTTGTTGTTGTTGTGGTTGCGGATGTTTCTGTAACTCCTCCCCCCTTAGTGTGGAGCGATGGCCAAAAGAATTGATGGTCAGGAGCGACTATAGTTGTAGCGGGGTGTTCGTTCACCACGAATTGTGTTTTCTGTTCGGTTATATAAATATAAATTACTACTCCAATTATTACGATAAGGGCTCCATAATTCATATATTTGTGAAGTTCTGTATTATTTGATAAAGCCTTGATGGCGAATTTATTTTTTAAATGGTACTCCTTAAGTTTAAGTAAATTCAAAGTTTCCATTGTGGGCAAAGGTTTAATGTTTACTTGTGTGGGTAGTTTTACAATAAAATCATCCCAATATATATTTGAATTATCTTTGTAGGTGATTTCGTTGATGATAACATCACAGTTTTTAAATTTTATTAATATGTTTCGTTTAATAGTATGTTTTCCAGAGTCACATGATGTTTTTATTTCTGTAGGTGGTAGATTTTTTGTTAATATAAGTCCTTGTTCGGGTTGTGAGATTTCTGTTATCTGGCCGACATCATTGAGGTTACAGGTGGCTTCTAGATTATTTATAATTTTTCCAAAGCATGAAAATTCTTCTATTGTTTCTTGTACTGAGCTTTCTTTGCAATAATATATGTTTTCAATTTCTTTACATAAGTTTTCAAAATATTGGATCTTATTACTATCATACAATACATAAGGTTTAATCATTATTTCTTTTGTTTTATTAATAGGTATAGGGATTGTGTGGGAAATTGTGTAATTATTTAATGGGATACGGGGAATTTGAATGTTGAAAACGATATTTGTATTATTATAGAAGGCTTGTAGTTCTAAAAGTTGATATAAATGTTCTATAGTATTAAATTTAATAGACTGATTCTCTAAATTGTTCTGTATTTCTTCTAACTCCTGCGTGTTCAATATCATCTTGGGTATAACTTCAAGGCTTGATAATATCATTGCTTCAGAAATATTCGTAATATGATTTGTCAGTAAATCGATGTGGAAATTAATCTGCTTTAAATATTGAATATCATTTATAAGCCTTGAATTGGAGTTTATGTTATTTTGAGAATTCCTTATTGACCTAACTATTATATCTTGTTCTTTATTTATATGATCTGTGATATTTTCCATTCTTTCAATGATTTTAGTACTAAGTATATTCTGTTTGTTAGTTTCAGTATGTAAATTATTTGTTAGGTTAAATATAGCCTGGTTAATACGGAGAGCATCATTGTCGTCCATGATGCCTGAGATAAATTTAATTGCTGTACGTATACCATTAAATAATCCTCTTTTGTTGCAGTGTTTCGGAGTTATTGAGTTTAGCTTATTCTTAAGATTCGTGAGTTTAAATTTTGTGATCTGTAAAGAATTCTTTTTGTAGTACGTGGGGTTGATTTACAGATTCCTCAATTCTCATGACACTGTTTTCATATGAACTTAGTTTTATTATGTGAATAAGGTTGATGTAATCAGTTATGGTTTTAGCTGTTCCTAGTTTTATTTGTAAAAGACCTTGGGTATCAGTACGTACGTACGTAATTGGTCATTACAACCCTTCAGTCAGTATTACGACCTAGTTTCTCACACCACTTATGTTGTGTGTGTTAATTTTATACATGAGTGGCGGGACCTACAGTCTAAAGTCGACTCCGAACGACAGATTTTTGAGAAACTTTTCTTGGCAATTTTATTTACTCTCAGAGTTTTTGCCAGAAATCTGCTGAGAGGAAGTCGCCGAAGAAATACTTTTTGTATTTTATTTTGATGTCTGGCCTGGGGCTCGAACCCTGGCTTTACGTGTAATAAGCCAACACACTACCTACTAGACTACGGCGACTTGGGTATCAGTAAGATTGTGTATTTTCAGAGTTTGTGTGTGTATCATGGGTATTAATCTGAAAAAAAAGAATTATAAAAATCGTTTTTTCTTTATTTTTGATTTTTGACGTTTTTTGTTTTGGGTAGTGAGCATAGCTGCCAGATAAATGAGGCACCAAATCGTCAAATATTTCAGAAACAATCGTCAAAATCGTCAAAGACGTTTATTAAAATCGTCAAAAAATCGTCAGAAAAAATAAATAAATAAATTGAAAATTTTTAAAAACCAAAATTATTTCTATTGTAGTAAAACATATAAAGTCAATATGTATGTACATATCTGAGTTCAAAAATACATTTAAAAAAATTTTTTTTTAGAAATTAAAAGCTGGCGTCCCTCATCTTCATTTATTAATTTTTTTCCAAAATCGGGGAAATTTTATATCATTTTCAGGAAAAAATTGTTCAAGGTTTAAACAATCTATCCCATTGTTGTTTATTGACACATAAGGACAGTAATAATATTGCATCATCTATATCTATGGGCGGTGCAGATATTATGGAGTCAAAAGATCTTGACATTCTGAGCAAGAAAATTCAGTGTAATGTTGGCTTCAACCGACAAATTTTTCAGTTCCTTTTTAAAATCTTATGATCTTACTATTTTACACTATTTGTAACATTTCTCAATCGCGTACAGGAGAGGCCGTAGTAGCTAGTTAATGACGGTAGTGTATCCAACTGTATTGATTCATTGGAGCATCCCTGCAATGTGGCTTGTGTTTCACTGTTCTATAGCTATTACAACGGATTTTGCTAGAGCGAAATAAGGGACTTATTCCAGATAATCATGTATTCCTACGTAATACTCGTGTTTCTTGGCGAGAACATCCGTATGTGGTCGATTGGCCAGTGGATCGCACACTGTATTACAGCCAAAATTCGTTTTTTAGTCGAACTATTCGTATCTGGAATTCCCTTCGTGTAGAGGTTGTAATTTTTTGGCTTTTGAGGAATGAAAAAGCATAAAACACAGAAAAATCATCACCGGTGTTCGCAAATAACTTAAAAATATAGTACTTCACTCCTCGTTATTACTAACCTAAATTTGCAATAGTAACAATTGCAAAACAAATACAAAGCTTAAAGTGGCTATTAATATACTAAAATAAAGAATATGACGTAAGTTTTTAATTTCCAAAAATTGTCAAAATAAGGACATAAATCGTCAATATGATATTTTTTGAGCTCAAAATCGTCAAAATGACGATAAATCGTCAAATCTGGCAGCTATGGTAGTGAGTAATGTTGCTTTGTTTTATTTTGTGCCTAGAAAATCTTGGTGTTAATTTGTTTCTCCTACATTCCTTCCTATAGATATAGTCATCTACATCATAGTCCAGTGGGTCTTGTCTATCTGTATTAAGTTTTTCTATGCGTTTGTCTGTGTCGGTTTCCAATTTTTTTCTAATATATTCATAAAGTTGAGTTTGAAATTGATTAATTTTGGAATGATATTCGTGTTCATTGTTGAATGTAATTTGGCGGTCAATTTTATAAGTTCTTCCATAGAAAAGTTCGAAAGGTGTAAATTTAGTGGCAGAATGGATTGCGTTATTATATGTTATAAGAACTTCTGTTAGGATGTCATCATGATCCATTTCTAATTTTTTTTCTTTAATTTTTTCGACTATTAATCTGTAAGTTTCAGTTAATGTTGAGTGAAGTCTTTCTACAGGGGCATTGCTACTACATTGTTGGAAAGACGTAAAGTGTAAGTTAATTTGGTATTGTTGGCAAAAGTCTTTGAATATGTTTGAATTGAATTCGGTTCCTTGGTCACAAACGATTTTGTTAATAACGCAAATAATCTCGCTGTTATAGTATATGCGGCGACGAATTTGGAAAATTTGTCTATAATAGTTAAAAGATTTTTGCCGTCAATTGTGTAAATATCTATATGTATTATATCTAATGGTTTAACAGGTGTTGGAGGTTTTTCAAATTTATTTTTTGGAGGATGTCTATCATATTTTAGTCTTTGGCATGGGGCACAATTATTTATTGTTTGAACTATTTTTGATTTCATGTATGGAAAATAGTATTCACATTTCAGATGATCGTATGTTTCTTATACGATTATTTTTCTCATGATAGTCTTGAATGATTTTATCCTGATTATCATTTTCCTTTATATCTTTCACTATTTCAGTACACCTAACTAAACGGAAAATTGTGCTTTGTGCAAAATGTTTTAAATCTACATTTTGAATTAATCGAAAAGTTTCATCATCTGTAAAAATTGCTGTGGTTTTATTAGAGGCAAGATGGTTTTTTAAAATGTCCGTTATAATTTCTTCTGTATAATCAGGGTATGTAAATATCTTCCTATGTTTATTTTTAAAAATTACTTCTCGTTTTACGTGGGAGTTAGAGTTTCCTTTCATTTCATTTATTGATTTTTCTGATATCGGGATACCGTCATCACAGTTTTCTTCTGCTGAGTGAATAGTACTACCTGAAGTAGCTTGATTGGACATGGTGTCAAACGCATTTCTATTTAAAGCAACTGATGGGTCTGGTCTGTTTTTATTCGACTAAGTGCATCCGCATTCGTGTTTAATTTGAATTTTTTGTATATAATTTCATAATCAAATTCCTCTAGTCTTAATCGCCATCTAATTAATTTTGAATTTGGCTCTTTCAGGCTCATAATCCATGTAAGTGGTTTATGATCTGTTATGATTCTGAACCGGTGACCAAATAAGTATGGTCAAAAATATTTTGTCGCCCAAATTGCCTCGTCGCCAATGTACTGTTTCAAACACGCGAATTAATGACCACGCACTTTGGGGGTTGATGATACTTAAGATCATAAGAAGCTAGATTATATACATAACATATTTCAGCACTGAAGTCACGTACATAATGTGCTATGCATGGAGCATACGAGATACCAAATGTTAAAGCTCGCATTACATAGACGTTTGGCTTATAAATGTCATCATTTGTTCCCCACCACAGGAATCTCTGAGCGTGCATATCGCTCTGTCGTATGTTTATCTGGTGGAACATATCGACAATATCACCACAAACTGCAACTCTTCCTACACAAAAACTCAGCAATACATCAAATAACGATTTTAACAGATCGGGTCCCCTGCTTACAAAGTCATTAACAGATGATCCATTAGATTTGGCAACGGCATCCCACACCATTCTTATCTTACCGGGCTTGTTGGGATTTTTTATATTAAATATTGGGAGATACCACACTCGTTCCTCAGTTTTAATTATCTCTTCGTTACTTAACTTTACGGCATAACCTTTCTGTAGCAAATTATCAATTTGATTTTGTAACATAATTTTTAAAGCGGGCTACTTTTGAAATTTTCTATTTAGGCACATGAGGCGTTTGTTAGCATTATTGTGGCTTTCACGTAGCATACGAACATCATTTTTCCAAAATAACCCAACTTCATAGTGGCCATCAACTTTCTTGCATGTGGCCTTCAAGATTTCTTACCTTCTAAAGATAGCAATGACGCTTTTGGTGATTGTTCTATATTGAAACTATCTTTCAACATTTTATGCAAATCATTATAATGCTTTTCACATTCACAACCATGAATGTTTAACCCTCACCTTGGCTAAAGCGTTCACTATAGCCCTGAATTGTCCAGCTAACCGCGTTTTTGTGGCAATTGGTTGAGTCCACGGGCCTTCACGGATCTTTAGCGGCACTGCGACGCTCCAGTTGTTTAAACTAATTAAGATACTCGGTCTCATTTTTTCAAAAGACTGTATGGGAAGTCCTCTTAAGTAGCGATTGTTTTTTACCATATCTTTTTTTACCATATATTTAATGTCTGCTGTGCTAAATCTAAATTTTTAACCGTATGCACACACTGAAGTGTAAATTTATCACCATTGTTTATATTGGCAATATTTAGCGACGTTTTTACAGATGCATTTTCTTGGCGAGTGGTATTACCCGTCCACCTTAAGCATAACGACTGCTCTTCACCATCAAGATCAAGTAGATCAAAAACTTCCTTTTCTATTAACGACACAGAAAAACCTTCATCACGAAATGCATATGTATTAATATATCCACTTCTTTTATAAAGACGAATAGGCAATATTCTGAAAATTTGCTATTGATTTTGGCCCGTCGTAGAGTGCGAGTTGTTTCACTGATAGTATTATTTGGTTGTGTAGAATTGCTCTGGACGTTAAATTTGGGTTGTGCGTAGGGCTTGGAACCCACCACGTAAAAACTTTATCCAATGAAAACCAAAACACGGAAAACCATAGAGATCCCCTCAAAAGCTGACGACCACGTCAAACGTTTCAAGGACAACGATTTAAAAGTAGGCACATGGAACGTCCGCACCCTTCACAGGGTAGGCGCTTTCGCCCAGCTGGCGGATGTCCTCATGAAATGTAGGACTGACATCACTGCCATACAGGAAATGCGATGGATAGGACAACGATGCAAAAGGCTGGCATCTTGCGATGTGTATTACAGCTGCCAGGTTGATAAGCACGAATTCGGAGGCGGATTTGTGGTTAATAAGAGACTTCGCCACCTTGTCTCTGGGTTCACGCCTGTGCACGAAAGAATAGCCACAATCCGCATCAGGGCAAAATTCTACATCAGCCTTATTTGTGCTCACGCCCCCACGGAAGAAAAGGACGATGTGGTTATATACCTTCTACGCTAAACTCGAGGACGTATACGATAAGTGCCCGGCCCATGACGCCAAAATCGTCCTCGGAGATTTTAATGCGAAGGTCGGGCGGGAAGGTATCTTTGGCCCAATGTAGGACAGTTCAGCCTCCACGCGAACACTATCTCCAATGGTATGAGGCTGATCGATTACGCAGCGGCGCGTAACATGGTGGTATGTAGCACCAAGTTTCAGCATCTCGACATTCACAAGGCCACTTGGATGTCACCAGATCGATCAACCTCCAACCAGATTGATCATATTGTGATTGACGGAAGGCACGTATCCAGTGTACTAGATGTGCGCACATTTAGAGGTCCAAACATCGACTCGGACCACTACCTTGTCGCAGCCAAGTTTCGTATGCTCATTAGCGCCTCGAGGTCTTCGCGCTCTAGTAATTTGCGAAAGCTGGACGTTAAGAAGCTGAGATCACAAAGGACAGCTGAGGCGTTCTCCGCTCAACTCTCGGGTAAGCTCCGTCGCTCCCCATCTAATCACAACGACAGTGGCGGACTGTGGGCTAACATCTCCCACTCCTTGCCACTACTGCAGACAGTCCTTGGTTTCGAGCGCCCACCACTACGAAATCAATGGTACGATGAGGAGTGTCGCGAGGCAACTGCAGCAAAAAGCGCCGCTTACAAGAAAATGTTGCAGTTAGCCTATAGAGGGAAGAGAAGGGATGAGAGACGCCTTTTCAGACGCAAGAAGAGGGAGCAGGAAAGGTGTGAGCGTGAGGAAATCGAGTTGTACAGATGCAGGAATGACGCTCGAAAATTCTATCAAAAGGTTAAGCGTCTAACCGAGGGTTATAAGCCCGGAGCGTCTTTCTGCCAAGATGAGAATGGAAACTTGGTAACAGATCCGCAGGGGGTGCTGAGGTTGTGGAGGAAACACTTCTCTACTCTGCTACGAGGCGATGACGACACCAATACCGCCTTTTGAGATGATGTTCCGAACCCGGTCGAGGATAATGGCGTGGAGATTCTTCCGCCTAGCCATGAAGAGGTCAAAGTCGCGATTATGCGGCTTAAAAGCAATAAAGCGGTAGGTCCTGATGGCCTCCCAGCTAAATTGTTTAAGACCGGATGTAATGAGTTGGTAGGGCGCATGCACCAGCATATTTACAAAATATGGCTAGAGGATAGTATGCCCAACGATTGGGACCTCAGTGTCCTCTGCCCTGCCCTGAAAAAGGGAGACCATACGATATGCGTTAACTGCAGGGGTATAAGCCTTCTCCCTATCGCATATAAGGTTCTTACAGGCGTATTGTGTGAATGACTAAAGCCACTCGTCAAAACACTGATTGGATCTTATCAGTGCCCCTTCAGACCTGGAAAGTCCACAATCGACCAGATCTTCACACTGCGCCAAATCCTGGAAAAGCCCCACGAAAAACAAGTCGACACACACCATCTTTTTGTCAACTACAAGGCAGCCTTCGATAGCCTTATAAGATGCAGAACGACGTTGAACAATTCCTGCAGCTCAGTCAAGGTAGGAATGTACCTCTCCGAACCTTTTGATACCGTGCGAGGTTTCAGACATCGCGATCCCTTATCATTCGACCTCTTCAACTTCGTCATGGAGAGTTTTCTGCGAAAGGCGGAAGTGCATCGCAATGGCACTATTTTTCAAAAAAGTGTTCAGTTGCTTGCATACGCTGACGACATGGACATCATACGGTGTACCAAGCGATGTGTTACTGCTACCTTTAGTGCTATTGAACGGGAGTCGTATATATACGAATACGATCTCTTCATATAAAATTCTATTCATTATATTCTTTTTACTTTCATCGTGAATTAAAATCATAATATGTCTTGCTTAAAGAAAGGATGTACCTTGGATGTTAGTGGATGTCAGAAAGTTGGTGCTGAGTTTTATCGTTTTTTTTTTAAAGCACTAGAAACAACTTTTTACAAATTCAAAATAAAGCTTTTCAATGACTTTAAAACCTTAGATGGTTTACAATCACCGACACCTTCTCCAACTCGCCGAAAAAGCCCCAGATTTGTAAATAATGAAAATGAGTCTACCTCTACATTTAACGTTGAGTTAGCAGTCAACATCCAAAAAACTCCAAATATTATCGAAAAGGAAGGTTTTATTGATAATTCTAGCCGGTTAGCAGGTTCAAAAGAAGTATTTCCTATATCTAAAAATTTTGATAATATACCTGATACTGATCGAAATAAATTGCTCCCCAAACAATCAATAAACATATTGCCTGACCCGGTCAACTCTGCCCGTTTAATTAATTTGGATGCTGCATATCCTGTTCCATCGCCCTTAATTCAAAATGTTTCAGCTATGAATAATCAAATTGCTTCTGCTGAAAATCATCCAAAGGAGTTGCGAACTATTCCCCCTAAGAAAACAATATTTGCCACACGGTTTGCAATTGATACGAATGCTGATGATATGAAATTCTATATTCTATCGAAAATCAGAAATTGCAACCCAGATCAAAGTCTTATTTTCAAAATAAATGCGAGAAACAGGGCATCATTTAAAATAATTGTTCCTGATAATCTGTTCCAGCAAATCGTTAATCCGGAATTTTGGCCTAAAAATGCTTTAGTTCCGGAATTTATTTACAGTGAAAGAAATATTGCTCGTCTTCCTCACATTGCTGACACAAATCAAAAAAACTAATTTCCATTGTTTATCAAAATGTTAGAGGTATTAACTCGAAATTATCTCCAATTTATTGCAATAGTTATGGATTTAATTACCATATAATAATATTCACCGAAACTTGGCTAAGCAGTAAGTATATAATTATGAAATTTTTTGCCCTAAATACCAGGTCTTTAGGAAAGATAGAGAAAGCTGTGTGCAATACACATATCATATTAACAGAATTCTCGTCTGAAGAAGTTAGTCTTAATGAATTTCTACATATTGAGTTGTTATGCGTATTAGTTAAAATTTACAAACAATCCCTATTCATTGTTTGCGTGTACATTCCACCTAACTCACCACTCACTGTCTATGAAGATCACTTAAATGCGATTGAAACACTTCTGAGTAAAGTAAACACAACGGGTATAGTACTATTAATAGGAGACTTTAATATGTCACACACATCATGGAAGGCTGTTCGAGATTCAAACTATTTAATCCCCATTGGTTCTTCGGAGTCCTCGGCAAATATAATTAACTGTTTACTTGAGAGCTGTCTTTTTCAAATTAATACCATTCCAAATGATTTTGATACAATTTTGGATCTTGTGTTTGTTAGTGATTCATCGGAATTCTCAGTTATTCGTCATTCGTCTATCTCCAATCCTGAAGACAAATATCATCCGACCCTTGAAATAAACTTCTTCCTCAAAAACAGAAAACATTTTGTTACAATTTAACTAACCACAATAAACTGCATCTTCAACTATCTGAAATCGATTGGATAAATGAATTATCTGGCTATGGCAATGATTTGGACCAGTGCATTGTGAAATTTTATCAACTGCTTCACAATTGTTTCTTAGCTTGTGTGCCAAAAGTTTTACCACATTCTAATCACGGTCCGCCCTGGAATACAAAATATCTTTCAAGATTAAAAAACAAGAAAACTAAATTGTATAAAAATTTTAAAAAGGATAGATCAATAATAAATTATTCCAAATACTGCTTAGTAAGATCTAAATACACCTTCGCCAACCAAAGGGCTTATAACATCTACTTAATTAAGGTAAAAAACAAATTCAAGGGTAATCCTAAATCATTCCACAAATTTGTTAATTCTAAACGGCGAGCAGCGGATTATCCTTCTGTTATGAAGCTTGGTAGTCATGAATCTTCAGATAATAAAGTAATAAGAGACTTGTTAGCGGAATTTTTTGCTTCTAACTACTCATTATCTACATTTAACGCCAATAATCAAAATTATATTCCTGAAGTAAAAGCCTTTGATATATCTTTTATTGATCAACGTACTGTTTCAAGTATATACAACAATTAAAATCTTCGCATGTTGCCGGTCCTGATGGGGTTCCTAGCAGTATTTTGAAACACCATTTTCAATTATTTAGTACTCCATTAACCTACTTATTCAATAAATCGCTTAAATTGGGCTATTTTCCCTCCTTTTGGAAACAATCGTTTATCATTCCACTGTTTAAATCAGAATCTAAAGCTGATATTTCAAATTATAGAGGAATTGTTAAACTCAACATTATACCGAAATTATTTGAAAAACTGTTATGTGTCATTTCACCAATCACAAATCTTCTTGAATTTACAACTTTGGTAAATGATGGATTTATTATAGGCAAACAAACTGAAGTCATTTATGTATATCGATTTCAGTAAGGCATTTGATAAAGTAAATCATAACTTACTCGTTCATAAGCTTAATCAACTTCGTTTTAGCTCATCTTTATTGAATTGGATTAATTCGTATTTAGTAAACAGAAAACAGTGCGTTAAATTCAGGAATATGCAATCTAACTTTATTGATGTACTGTCAGGCATACCACAGGGTAGTCATCTTGGACCGCTCCTATTTGCTCTTTTTATAAATGATCTCCCTTCTGTTATCAAAAATTCAAACACATTAATGTATGCAGATGATGTTCAAATATTTTTATCATTTTACAACATTGAAGACCAAGTAGTTTTACAAGAGGATATTAACTACTTAACCTCTTGGTGTAGTATTAATTTAATGGAGCTGAATGTTAAAAAATGTTAATATATGTGCTCCACTAGATCATCTCCAAACAATGGATTTTATACAATAAATGGTGCTGCTCTTGAACTAGCCAATATCTTTAACGATTTAGCGATAGTTTTCGATTGTAAATTGGACTTCAGAAATCATATTACATCAACTGTTAGCAAAGCTACATGTACCCTGGGATTTATCAAACGATGGGCGAAAGAGTTTTCTGACCCTTATGTTACCAAACAATTGTTTACTACACTGGTTCGCCCAATTCTTGAATATGGATCTGTAATATGGGACCCTTAATACGCTGTACACTCTGACAAAATTGAATCAGTTCAAAAACAGTTCTTATTATTTTGTCTTCGTGGTTTAGGGAATGGATGAAAAACGCCTAGCACTCATTAAATTACCAACTTTAAAAAGCCGTGGTGAAATACTAAATGCTGTCTTTCTCCTGAAGCTGATTAATGGTGTTATCAACTCTCAATTTCTTTTTGAAAAACTTTCCATAAAAGTACCTGTTCGTCCAACAAGATACCATAATTTCTTAAATATAAAATATTACACAGTTAACTACGCGAACTTCGATCCATTTCGTAGAATCTGTAATGATTTTAATAATCTGTACCTTCATATAGATTTTAATAAAAGTGTGGAATCCATTAAAAAGGATATAATATTACAATTAAGCTCATTTAATTAATAATTTCAATATCGTCCCTTTTTTAACTTATTTTTTGTATTGAAATCATAATAATAATAATTCTGTATTGAAATATAAAATGTAATAGTCTGTAAAGGAATTGAACTAAAACCTATGTTATTAATGCTATCAGGCTCGACATCTGTTGGCACATTCAGAGGTAAGCGAAAAAGCCCATCAGCATGTTTCATATCCCAACCTTTTTTATATTTTATTTCAAAATCGTACATTGATAAAAATAAAGCCCATCTCTGAATTCTACTTGCTGGTACTCCTGACAAATCTTTCTTACTACCAACAATAGCTCTCAGCTGTTGGTGATCAGAATGTATTGTAAATGTCAATCCATATATATATATATATTTATGAAACTTCTTGACCGAAAAAATAATAGCTAAAGCTTCTCTATTCAGTTGCGAATAATTCTTTTCTGCTTCTGAAAAAGTACTAGACACGAACATTACCGGTTTCTCTATTCCATCAATTAAATGAGATAAAACACCTCCTACGCCATAAGGACTAGCATCACAAGAAATTATTATTGGTTTCGTTGGATCATAATGGGTTAATGTTTCTATATTAGCTAAAAGGTTCTTCGTCCTTTTAAAAGATACTGTATGGTCAATAGTCCAATGCCATTTAGAATTTTTGCCGTTCAACTTGAATAATAACGATAATGCGCCTGAAAATTTTGGAATAAATTTATGATAGAAATTAATCATTCCCAAGTAAGATGCTAATTGTGCTTTATTCTGCGGTTCCGGAGAATCCAAAATTGCTTCAATTTTTTATTTACTAGGCCTTGTTCCATCTTTACCAATACGAAATCCTAAATAATTCAATTCGCCCGCGAAAAAAATACATTTCTCCTTATTAATCCTGACATTATATTCCTTTAGTCTATCTAAAACACAATTTAACCTTCCTTGCATTTCTCAAGATCCGACCCTCCTACCAATATATCGTCAAAGTCCACATGAACTTTGTCCAACCCTTTCAAAATTTCGCATATAATGTCATTGAAGATTTGAGGCGCAGTTTTCAACCCAAAAATTAGCCTAGTGTATTGAAACAACCCAATATGTGTATTAATAGTTAATAATTCCGTCGATTTCGCTCACTTCTACTTGTTGGTATGCTCCCATTAAATCCAATTTACAAAATATTTTCCAGCCTGCCATATTAGCATGCGCGGTATAGGAATGTGTTCGCTCTCAACATATTTATTTATAGTACGCTTGCAATTAACGCATAATCTTATTGATCCGTTACCTTTATTTACTATAACCACATTTACTTCTAGTCACTGGCACAAGAATTCCTTCATCACACAATCTCTTGATTTCGTTTTCAACTATTTGTTTTAAACCATATGGCACAACATTTGCTTTACAAAATATGGGAATTGCATTTTCTTTTAACACTATTTCGGCTTTAAAATCTTTAATAATCGCTTTTTTTGATTTTTTAAATACCACATCATATTTACCATTAACACCCATCAAACTATTTAAACCACTACTACACGAATCAAAAGAAGAAAAGAAATTTTTTCATGTGGGAAATAAAACATCCAACCAACTTCGGCCAAGCAACGGAACAAAATTTGCAAAAGTATTTAAAACTGTTAATTCGAAGTTATAAATTTTGTCATTTACAACCACATCTGTTTTTATTTTTCCAAATGTCTCTACAGTTTCTCCTGAAATCAATTTCATTTGACGATTATATTTTACTGTTTTAAGTAGCACAACCACGATCAAGCCAAACAGATCAATCTGCCATTTTTGTGATTGTATTGGAAAACCCGTCCTCACACGTACAGGCTTAAGTAGCACAGCCACGATCAAACTAAACCAGTGATGCTCAAAATCCAAATTTCCTATCACATGTGATAGGCAAAGAAAATTCTGCTGACGCTGCGTTGACACACCGACACTATAAGCTTACTTGTGCGGTTTCTTATAATGATCGTGTGTTTGTTGCTTTATTTGTTGTTCTGTGTTGAACTCAGAGAACAAAATCAATTCAGTTGATGTTTAGCACTTGATGAGGTAAGACCTCGCTACGCAACTTTTCTGAATGATTTTTTGTTTTTTGCAAATACACGCAGCAAAATATTTGATGAAAATTGGGAATATGATTTCTTTTTTTATAGAGAATATGGATGGTAATGCACAATGCATTGTGTGTTATCGCTCTTTATGTCGTAATTCTTTTTTTTTTATAAAAAGACATTACGAGGCTAGCCATGGATTTTTCGACAACATTAAAGGAAATGATAGAACTTTAAAATTATTGCAATTAAAAGCAGAATCTTTTTAAAATTTTGGTCGACGAAACGGACGTACCAAATTACAATAATTTACCATCTAATAACGTTAAATTGTCGTTGCCTTTTAAAAAGGCATCATATATAGTTGCTTTGGCTTTAGCAAAGCAGTGCCGTCCATTCGATGACGGAATGTTCTTTTTGAATTTGACGACAGACGTATTGATACATACATACATCAATATATTCATCAATACATCAATATATTCATCAATACATACATACATCAATATATTCCTCAATACATACATACATCAATATATTCATCAATACATACATACATACCCACATACATCAATATATTCATCAATACATACATACATACATACATATGTTCATTATGTGCATGCACGCAACACAACAAACCAATTTTTTTTATTTTCCCAGTGCACGATTCTCAAAAATTAAGTTGAATTTTGTTCTCCGCTGCTTTACCAACACAACTAAAACTATGATAGTATGTGTTTGAGCACCACTGAACTAAACTGATCAATCTGCCATTTTTGTGATTGTATTGGTAAAACTGTACTCACACGTACAGAAAACTGTCTTCACACGTACAGACTGAGAAGAGTTTAAAGAATATCAAAATACTTTTGATTTTCGCTACCTTTTCCGCAGAAAATTGAAGCAAATTTCATGTGTGTGCGGGCAATTACTTTAAATTTTATTTTTCTTCAGATTTCGTAGGAGTAACATCACGCGAAACAAAGAGTTGTTTCGCGGGTGTTTCGAAAGTGTGTGGCAAAATAATAATGATAAAAAGTAGATGTTTTGTTATTTTTTATGTAGTGTTGTTTTTATTTCTGAAATTTATGACACTTCCTTTATTTTTATAAACTTGGTTTTGTTTAATAAAAATTATTTTAATAATAAGCCGAAAAAATTAAGTCCATTAATAATTTGTTTTAATTGCTTTTATATTATATTTTAAAATCTTGTTTATTTCTCAACAAGTTTCTATAACAATGCGACCAATTACTCGTTCCGAAATAGCTCTGACAAATTTTAAATCAGAAAAGGAATTGACTGTAGCAAGAAAACGTAATGTTATAGATAGACGTTGATTCAGAGAGATGGCGTCACGCATTTGAATATCTTGTTTTTGAATTTTCGGGCCAACCAAATTTAAAAGTTCCTCATATGTGCCTTCATTCATCCCTAAAAAGTTTCGAAAATCATTGGGGGAACTCAACTTGAGTTCATTGAGAAGATTTTCGTGCGTAAATTCATCCCTTTTCTTCAACCATTCTTTCATCCAACGACGCTTCGCAGTTTCCTTTTTTGTTTTTTTCTTTTAATTGCCTGCGCCAAGGCAATGGCTATGAAACAATCATCTGTCATATTTAAAAGAAAGACTCGACACTAAAAACCAAAACTAGAATATTTTCCGATGAAAGTTTTCTTCTTTACGACACTTAAAAAAAAACAAAAACAAAGCTATCTGCCAATAAAAAACCATATGTTCTTTCAGAAAAATTAAAAGAAAAATATTTTCAAAAATAAAACCAAAACAAGAATTTTTCAGATGAAACCATATGATGTTTTCTTCTCCACGACACTTAAGAAATGAAATTTGAAGGCTTAAATTTGATGCGTTGCTGTGCTTAGTCAAACAAAAATTACCAACACATATGCAAAATGTGATCCAATCTGTTTGATCATGGCCGTGGCACTTTAGACGTATTGGTATTTAAAAAGAAGGAAGAGAAAAAAAAGAAAAGATCTGCAGAAAAACAAATTTGTGTCAAGCAAGATGAAGGAAAAATCAAAAGCAATCTTAAGAATTACAATGGAAATTAATCCGGATTTAAAAATATAAAATTTTTTGTGAATGAAAATGTTTTTTATAGAAATGTATTTTCTAATTATGTTAAATGGATACCAGCAAAAATAATAAGAAAATTAAATAAATTAAGATATATTGTTTTGGTAAATGGAACTCAAAAACATGTACATATAAATCAATTAAGAAAATGTAATAAAAAAATTTGAGATTCAAAAATGTAATTCTTGCAAATAATAAACCTAATGTGAAGTCAAAAGATATTGAAATAAAACGTAGTCATTATTCAACTAGAAGTATAGTTAAATTAATGAAACAAAATACATACTCGGATAATAATGAAATGAATTAGTAAATCCTGAATCTGGAATATAAAATTACATTGAATTCAATAATTATAAGTGAATGTATGAATATATTATTGAAGTTATTTTTCATGAATTGAATTAATCATTTTTGTTTTATAATCTAATCTAAAAAGATGGAGGAATTGTTATGTATATTAATCTGGCTTCTCATAATCTTAAGTATACATATTCTTGTAAATAAAATAGTCATTCTATCATCATCTTTCAAAGTGTGTGGTCATTAATTCGCGTGTTTGAAACAAAATATTCAAAGAAAAGTTTCCACGGGCAGTAGAATCCATTCAGCATAATCATTACGTAGACGACTTCAACGATAGTGTAGACAACGTTCAACAAGCCATCGAATTAGCGTTAGAAGTAAAATCTATTCATGCTGCCGCAGGTTTTCGTATTCGAAATTGGTCTTCAAATACCAGCGAGGTTGTCAATAATCTACAGGATGGACATACCCAAGATCAGAACCCAAAAGATCTAGGAGATACAGAGAAAGGTTTGTGGATGTATTGGGACCCTAATAACGACTCATTTTTCTATATTTTCAAATTTGTCAGACTTCGCCGCGAAGTATGTACTAAAGAACTTACTCCTACAAAAAGAGAACTACTTCAGGTGCTGATGTCAATTTTTGGCCCTCTGGGTTTAATATCATGCTACGCTACTGCTTTAAAAATTATTCTACAAGAAGTCTGACGATCTGGTATTGATTGGGATCTGACTTTCTATTACCGAAATGGCAAAAATGGAAAACGGCTATTACACACATAGCTTCTATTCGAATACCTCGATGCTACTCTCAATACATCAACCAGGCGACCCATATTGAACTACATACATTTACCGACGCTGGCGAAGACACTTATGCAGCAGTTTTGTGATGAAATGTATTGAAAGTAACAATGATATGGCAGGATCGCCATGTAATGAAAGTAATGTTTGTGTATTTGAATTGTCGCACTATGTGGCATTTTGCCTGAAAACCTGGCCAAAATTAATAGAAGTCTTTTATGAGTTAATGGCTGAAATTTTTTGATAGTGTTAGTGATAATTAGGCCCAAGGATCCGTGATTTCGCCTAGCCCCCATACAAATTCCCTTCGAAATTGCACTTATTTACACATAATTATGGTAATTATGCAACAATCATGATAAAATTTAGCACGGATCAGTTCTGTGTACCAAGAAATCGTGGTGTAAAGTTTGGTGAAATCGGATCACATTTGGCCCTAGTCCCCATATAAAGTCCCCTTTAGAAATTCACGTTTGCGCTTATAAATGGCTTAAAAACATCGGTATCGTGATGAAATTTGGTATTAACGTGTATTTTGTAAATCTAAATCATATTACCAAATTTTGTAATGGTCGGTCCATAATTGCCCCGGGGTCCAAAATAGGGCCCCTTAAGAAAATATTTTTAGCAATTATAATTGGCTTAAAAATATTATTACCTCGATGGAATTCGACATGAACATGTTTAATATGAATGTGAATCACTTATGATCACATTTTATTATGATCGGATCATAAGTGCCCCTAGGTACCACATACGGTCCATTAAGAAAACCTAACATACATCTCATATTGTTATAATAGTCGATATACTTATGTAATTAAGTTTTTAAACTTCTATGATAATTAATATTTGTTTATATTATTTCTTTTACATTATTTAATACTTAACTTAAAAAATACTTAAAAAGTGAAACTAACTACAATCGTTAAAATCGTTGTCATTTTCATCATCAATGTCAGGAAGGAGTAATTTAATAGTATGTGATGAAAATGCTTTTCTATTCCTTCGCGATTTTTGTGTACTGCAGCTTATAAAAGGGTCACTGCTTAAAAGTAACCTATTCAGGACATCTCGATTGGTATCGCTTCTACTGAATTTCCTCGCATAATTCGTACGCCATATGGCTTTATTGCATATGGCTTTATTACACTGCGTCTAAAATTTTTAATTTTTCAAAAAAAGTAAAATTTTCAAAAAATCGCCAAAAATAATTGCGCAAACTTTTTTTGTTCCGAAATATAGAGAGTTCATATTTTCTTGTGGTATATAACATTAAACTACTAAAAACTACTTTCACCTTTAACATCCTTATCTTTTTTTGGGTAGGGTAAAAAAATGTGAAATTATTATTATTTTTAAATTTTGAACGAATAATTTTAACATTAATATATGAGATATATAAATAAATAAAAAACCAGAAGTAGCAGTTGTTCATACCTTTCAAATAAAAAATAATCAATATAAAACCTCTATTTGTTTAGCCACAAAAAAATATCATATAAACCTATTAAAATTTCAAAAAAAAAACCCCAAAAACGCATTTAATTTTCAAATCTACAAATCTCAACTTAAAGTCGTGAAAATTCATTATATAATGCAGAATTTTGTTGTCTATCGAATTGCATACTCAGTTTCTTAAATTTCTTTAAATAAATTTTTGCCTTTTTGGCCAGCTTTTCAGGGTAAATGCCACATAGTGTGTCGGTCAGTTTTTTGTCTGTCCTGGTTTGCTTATTATTAAAGCGAGCACGCCGCTTAGTTATGGCTAATAAGCCGCAGTTTAAATAAGAATAAAAAAGATTCTTTATCAGCTAAAGAGCCGTTGTGATCATCAATTTTATTCTAATTATATCAACCAACTTACATCTATTTATATAAATTTCTTAAGTCTAATTTCTTTACATAATACTTATGACCTAATTTAGTTTTTACTTAACTTAGAGTGTGCATGATTAGCATTTTGCTACTTTACAATTATTACGTACTAAAAATTTGTTTATATTGGTACGTTTTTACCTTTTTAAAAACGTTTAAATATGAGTTCGTTAATTGCAAAAAAAAAGTAAAAAACAAATATGCAGTTATTTTCAGTTAAACTCTCTTTCTTATTCACACTACGTTTGTGCCACTGTTCACACTTAACGATACAACAATAATTATCTGTTTATTCACTGTACTAGTTCACACAAGTATTCACTGGATCTTTTTTTTTTTTTTTTTTGATCAACTTCAGTACAACAAGCATTTCATCTTATTTAATAGTACTGTTTATATATTGTTATAATTAAAGTAATAGTTATATATATGTATGTAAATTTCACAAAAAAAAGCAAAATTATATTAATTAAATTTAAGTTAGCCTTAAGGATTGATTCTTAAAGACAAGAAAAGTGTGTTAAAATTGCAGTTTTAAATTGCATTACATTGCTTTTCAATTGAATTTCTGGCGGAAGTTGGTTCCATGAACGAATTGCATTAACATAAAAGTGCCTTTCAGACACCTGTTTCTGGAACCTTACGGCGTTTATCCTATAGCCCCTGTTAGTTCTGGAAAATTTTAGTCTAGTAAATAGATAATACGGTTAACCTGAATAAACAATTTTGTGTAGGAAAATTAGCATGCGATATTTTAAGAGGTTTTCCAGTGTCATGTCGTAGATTTTATAGGCAAAAAACGATATACTACTATATCTAGTGCGTCCAAAAATATATCTTGCAATGTTATTGTACGTCACGTTAAGTTTATTCCTGCTGACAGAGTCCAAACCCGCAAAAAGCTCACATCCATATAAGAGGGTTGGAATCAGGTATGTCTTCGCCAAGAGCATACGTATATTAACAGGCGTAAAGGACTGAATCCTGCAAAGATTCCTGAGCATAGCATATGTCTTCCCACAAATCATATTGATATGGTCAGTCCAGGAGAGTTGGCTATTAAAAATAATACCCAAGTTTTGGCATATTGTACAAATTCTATGGGCGAGTCCCCAACGACTAATGGTGTCAGTAAGTTCGGCAAAACGCCAATTTTTCCAATTATGATAGCTTTAGACTTATTAGCGTTTAAGCAAAGACCATTCGCAGTGGCCCATTTATATATACTGTCAAGGTCCTGGTTCAGTCTCAATATACAATTGTTGATGTCGGTTCTAAAACAGCTAACGTAGAGTTGGACATCATCGGCATACATTTGAATTCCACAGTGCCTTATACGAGGAGGTAGGTCATTAGAATACATTATGTAAAGCAGTGGTCCGAGAATTGAACCCTGTGGTACTCCTCTCCGGACCAGGCTGCAAAATGATTTTGCATCGCCATAGTGCACTGTCTGACTTCTCTTATACAGGTATGTACGTAAAAGTTTTACTGCTGATGTTGAAAATTTAAAGGTTTCCATCAACTTGTGACAAAGAATGTCATGATCAACAGTATCAAAAGCCTTTGAGTGATCTAGAAGTACCAGAATAGACACCATGTTCTGATTCATTTTTGACCTCAACTCCTCTACAACATCCACTAATGCCGTAACGCAGCTGTGTTTGGGTCTGAAACCAGACTGTCTGTTAGTCAGTAAAGAATTGTCGTACAAATGTTTGCTAATTTGCCCATGAACCAAACGTTCGAAAGCCTTAGACAAGTAAGGTAGAATCGCAATTGGTCTGTACTTTCCATCAGGTTTGGGTAAGGGGATAATTTTTGCGTGCTTCCACATTGAAGGAAATACTGATGTCGTCAAAATAGTATTAAATAAATGTGTTATATACACAATAATGTAGTCCAGTATAATTTTCAGGAACCTCGGGTGCATTTCATCGTAGCCAATTGAATTTGATTTTATGCCCCTAAACGCTCTATACACGTCCCCAAGGTTGACGTTCGAAAATTGAAAGCCATTGCCATTCAGATCAAAAGAAACACTTGGGTCCGTAAGGTTATAGTTATAGTAACTGATATTCGATTTAGGTATAGGGATATTCGAGAATTCAAAATTCAATTTGTCTACGTCTATATCATGACTAGAATTATTATAATTATTATCCAAGACACCCATATTTTTAATTTCCCTCCATTTACACCGGGACGACATAGCGGATTTAAATTTATCCCCATAATATCTACACTTAGCGGACCTAATTTCGTAGTTCACCTTTCTTCTATAATTCCTATAAATTTCCCTAAGTTCAGGAGTTCGGTATCTCTTCCAGCGTTCGTAGGCTCTGTTCCTGCTACTAATCAGTTCCTTTATCCCATTCGAGAACCATGGGTTCTCGTTGGCACGCATTGTTTTCGTCTTTATCTGTACGTATTTGTCATACAAACTCTGAATATTGCCGTGAAAAAATTCACCTGATCGTCAACATTTGACATTTAGAATACCCGGTTCCAGGGTATGCTCATTAATTCATTCTCCAATGATGGAACGTCAATATTTCTAAAATCCCGGAAAGTTATTTTCTTCTCCTTCGAAGATATTTTGAAGTCATAAGACAGGAAAATAAGATCATGTCTGGAGAAAGCCGGTGCAGAAAGTTGGTCATATAGTAACACATTAGAACAATTGTCAACAAAGAAAAGATCAAGTAGCGTAGCAGAAGATGACGTAAAGTGGGTGGGCATAACCTCATTTACTAACCCCAAACCTATGGCACTTAGGTCAAACATTAATCTCCTGTCCACTAAAACATTTGCATTTAAAGTCGCCGGTTATTATGATGTCAGTGTAACCGAGGCAAAAAAATGAAAAAGCAATGTAAGCAATATACTTGCAAGCAGTAAACAGATAAACACACACACTAACAAACAATCCAAGGTAAATTAAAATAATACAATTAAAATTAACAATAATACAAATAAAGGTTGAAATAAAAATGTCAATAATTAAGCTAACAACAAATAAAATTAATGTCATGATAAAAACATAAATAATATAATTTAAAACATAAAGAAAAGTTACAAAATTTAAAATTAAGGTATATTTACGATGGTATTTATTATATGAGTTCTTTACAACCACGACTTATTTTGTTCACACGCAACTTCACGCAAGGCTGACTGAATTAACTCTGCCTGCTGCTTGCTTTGTCCAGCCCTTTTATAGTCCGCACACACGCGTACCAATCAGTACGATGAACCACAGAATATATATATATTCTGTGCGATGAACGTTCTCGATGTGGAAGGTTCTCACTAGCGCCTTCTCGAGAACTCTATTGCTAGTACATTGTTGTTTGTGTACTTGCTTATGTTATGTACCAGCCGCTACCAGGTTCGTTACATATTTGTCGTAGCTGGTTTACTTCATTCCATGTTGTTGTTGCTACCTGGTTCGTTGTACACATGTGTGTGTGCAGCTTTATCCCAGTTGGCCAGGTCGTTATTGACGACGTTTGCATCAATGATGTCTGCAGGAGTTTTTCAAATTTGTCCTGTATAAAATTCAATTTAGGACAACTTTAATAACACAGTCGTGTAATATGTCGCGTTTTGAGCTTAATAGTAGACAGCATAATGACAAATTCTTGAATTTGTGTTGAATAAGTTATTATTGAGGACAGGATGAGCGACAATTGCATGCAAATTGTCTTGTTTCAGGTTACATTTACGACAAGATGAGCGACAATATATTGAACTTGTCTTTATTTAAACTTCTTTAAAGACAAACTTATCAACAACTTCACGTGTGTTGTCTTGTTTCAAGTTATATTGACGACGAAATGAGCAACAGTGTCATTAAGTTTTTGATTCAGAGAAGATTTGTTGAGGACAACATAGACAACAATTGTAAAAGTTTGTCGTGTTTCTATCCTCACTTAGAATTAGATGTTGTTGTCAACAAATTTTTTTAGTTTTTTTTTATGAAAAAAAAACTGTACTTTAACGTCTAAAAACAAAACAAATATAAGAAGAGACTAAAAATCATTCATTCGTGTTTTTAAAGTGCCAGTGAAAGGTTGTTTCAAAGTGTGTGTTAAAGTGTTTTGTGGTGAAAATAAATAATATTAACTTTCTAATAATTATTTTAGAGGTAAGTGTACAATATATTTATATAAAAATAGGGGTAAAAATCCCTAAACAATATTGGAATATAATTAACGCAATTTATGGTAATTGCTTTGAGAAAGTTCTAATAGTATTTATTAATAACAATAATTTTATTACAGAGTCAACTATATCAGAGGGCTACACCCATGATAAATTTATAAAAGATCTGCGTTTATCGTTGCATCGCTTCAAAAATACCATAAATAGAGCAAATTTTAGAAAAAAAATGGAAATAATAAAGAAAACGATTTTAAGTTGCCATAAACCACATTTACCTGAATTTGTTTTTATTTTTTTATAGATATTGTATGTATTTTAACTTTTTTTTATTAATTGATGTCTAATTTTGATAAAAATTCTTTAAAAACAAAACCTAATGAAATGTTTAAATTAATTTTATTTTATTATATGTATAAATTTTTCTATTATTTATTATTTATATATAAATTATATTAATTTTTCTATACATATATATGTGTACGTACATGAATATGTATTTATATTGAAATCAATAAAAAATATATAAAACACTTAATGTATTCTAATTTTTACAAAAATAAATCATTTGGTGAGAAAGTGAGTATTTTGTCGCCCAATTTGCCGTCGATGATCATGTTATGGTTGTTTTAGCTATACTGTCACCGACGATACTATGGAAGGCTACTATCGCTAAACTGTCGTCAATGACAAGGTTGAAAAAATTTCGTTTATATTTTCGTCGATGACAAGTTGAACCACATTGTTACTTATCTGATCGTCAACGACAATATGCATTGTAATGTCGCTCATATTGTCGGACACGAAAAAAGTGCCCTTTGTTCGAAAAAGTCGTCAGTGATTTGCTCCGGCTGTCGCCAACACATCATTTATGATTTAACATTGTCCTGTACGCATCATCGATGATGTCTTGAAGACTTGGCCAACTGGGGCAGGTTCGTCATACATATGTGTGTGTGCAGCTTTAGATAACCAACACGTTCATTGTATACTTAGTGTTAGTGTGCGTTTGTATCGTGTGGCTTTGTGTTGGTGTAGCTGGTACCCAGTTGGCCAGGTCGTTATTGACGACGTTTGCATCAATGATGTCTGCAGGAGTTTTTCAAATTTGTCCTGTATAAAATTCAATTTAGGACAACTTTAATAACACAATCGTGTAATATGTCGCGTTTTGAGCTTAATAGTAGACAGCATAATGACAAATTCTTGAATTTGTCTTGAATAAGATATTATTGAGGACAGGATGAGCGACAATTGCATGCAAATTGTCTTGTTTCAGGTTACATTTACGACAAGATGAGCGACAATATATTGAACTTGTCTTTATTTAAACTTCTTTAAAGACAAACTTATCAACAACTTCACGTGTGTTGTCTTGTTTCAAGTTATATTGACGACGAAATGAGCAACAGTGTCATTAAGTTTTTGATTCAGAGAAGATTTGTTGAGGACAACATAGACAACAATTGTAAAAGTTTGTCGTGTTTCTATCCTCACTTAGAATTAGATGTTGTTGTCAACAAATTTTTTTAGTTTTTTTTTTATGAAAAAAAAACTGTACTTTAACGTCTAAAAACAAAACAAATATAAGAAGAGACTAAAAATCATTCATTCGTGTTTTTAAAGTGCCAGTGAAAGGTTGTTTCAAAGTGTGTGTTAAAGTGTTTTGTGGTGAAAATAAATAATATTAACTTTCTAATAATTATTTTAGAGGTAAGTGTACAATATATTTATATAAAAATAGGGGTAAAAATCCCTAAACAATATTGGAATATAATTAACGCAATTTATGGTAATTGCTTTGAGAAAGTTCTAATAGTATTTATTAATAACAATAATTTTATTACAGAGTCAACTATATCAGAGGGCTACACCCATGATAAATTTATAAAAGATCTGCGTTTATCGTTGCATCGCTTCAAAAATACCACAAATAGATCAAATTCTAGAAAGAAAAATGTAAATAAAGAAAATGATTCTAAATTGCCATAAAACCACATTTACCTGAATTTATTTTTATTTTTTTATAGATATGTATGTATTTTAACTTTTTTTTATTAATTGATGTCTAATTTTGATAAAAATTCTTTAAAAACAAAACCTGATGAAATGTTCAAATTAATTTTATTTTATTATATGTATAAATTTTTCTATTATTTATTATTTATATATAAATTATATTAATTTTTCTATACATATGTATGTGTACGTACATAAATATGTATTTATATTGAAATCAATAAAAAATATATAAAACACTTAATATATTCAAACTTTTACAAAAAGAAATCATTTGGTGAGAAGGTGAGTATTTTGTCGCCCAATTTGTCGTCGATGATCGTGTTATGGTTGTTTCAGCTATACTGTCACCGACGATACTATGGAAGGATACTGTCGCTAAACTGTCGTCAATGACAAGGTTGAAAAGATTTCGTTCATATATTCGTCGATGACAAGGTGAACCACATTGTTACTTATCAGATCGTCAACGACAATATGCATTGTAATGTCTCTCATATTATCGGACACGAAAAAAGTGCCCTTTGTTCGAAAAAGTCGTCAGTGATCGCCAACAAATCATTTATGATTTAACACTGTCCTGTACGCATCATCGATGATGTCTTGAAGACTTGGCCAACAGGGTTGTATTCTTAGTTTAGTGTGTATTTGTATTGTGTGGCTTTTGTTTATCGTTTTTATTGTTAAACGATATTAGGTCGTTTCGCTTTGCGTAACAATATTATTGAGGAATGTACAAAAATGCATTTTTAGGTAGCACAAACGTAACCAACACACAACAGTAGATAAGTGTGACCAACACACTACACCTCCGCTCTTAAGAAAAATCTATACAATTGGAATTAGATGATTTTTTTGAATAATTGTGAATTCTAATTTTAATGTAAGTATATGTTATTAAATTTATTTTTAAGTGTTCTAAGAATTATTTTACATTACCATTTTTTATACTTTATATTTTTAGTCTCTTTTTATGAATTGCTTTTATATTTGTTTTGAATCACCTATATCTATTACTTCATATGGTCCATCATAAGGTGGTTTATATTTTCTTCTATTCCCAGCCTTGACCAAAACTAACTCACCTACTTTTAGTTCTATATTGTTCGTGTTATTTAATGAGTCCATACTTCTTTTGTTTTTTACAGTCTCTATCAACTTTTTGGCACTTTCCAAAGCAGGGCCCAAATCGCGACACTCGTGATCGAATGAGCATTCGTATCGAGTAAAATTTCGTTTCATATCGAATAAACAAATTACGGCATTCGACAGCTATCGAATCGAAATTTACAAAAAGAATGTAAAAATTTTTTGTTTAGTAATAGAACAAAAACATATGATTGGTACATTTGTAAACAAAAAAAAATAATAATAATTTTGAAATAAAACAGAAGTAGGTAAAATTAGAGAAAAATATTTAAATATATTAGTTATAATATTATTTTAATAGATGCGTTCATGAAAAAATATAAGTTTCCTGGAGGTCAGTATACACAATATTATATTCGTTATTTGTTATTAAATTTGTAAAATTCTTTATATTTGATTGTAGTTATTGGTTGGTTATTTTTCCTTCAATTCCAAAAGGCGATCTGAGTTAGAATTTAAAATTTTGAGACATTTTCACTTTTATTTATGTTGAGCGTTAAGAGATCTAATTTGCTTTCAGTTTTTGAAATGGTTCTTTATTTTTTAGAATTAGCAGTTTGTTTTCCTATACTTTCAGGTTCAGAATTATAATATTCACTGTTTTCACCTAAAATACTTTGTAAACTTTTTTCACTTTAGAAGAAAGAGATTCGTTTGGATCGTTTCTCTTTCTAAAAGTTATTACTGTTCGCATACCTTCAACACTAGCTTCGATACCGGCTGCTTCAATTATTTGCTCATGTGCATGAGACAAAGGTATTTCCTCATAGGAACCACCACCGAGTCTTTTCTTTGATTCCTTGTTAAATGAAAGCTTTTTAGCGTTATGTTTCTGGCCAGCAAAAACTTTAAAAAAGTGTAGAAACTTTTTATTATAAATAAGAAAAAAATACACTAGTCCACCTTTCGCCATGTTGTCACATCTTTAATAGGTGGAACACATGCATTCAAACGGTTGGACAATTCTACCCACAATCTTTTAGTTGTTTCTTTTCCCTGTCCACAAATGGGTAGCAAGTTTTTAGCTAAATTGGGATGATCAAACGTATATTGTACCATAACGTCCTTTTGCTTACCGTTTATTTGATTAATATTTGTCCTGAAAGGGGAAATTATATTTATATTTACTTTTAGTTAAAAAAATATATTTGCTACTTACATTTTTGGCAAAATAAATAAAAAAATTCCGTTCATTTCGTATTAAAAAAAACAAAGCGTGTGCTATTTCGATTGCTCATGTAGTATCGAATGAGCTTTCGAGAGATATCACTCGAACGGGTACTCGTTATCGAATGACAAAATCTCAAATTTCGATACAACTGACTCGCTAACGACTGCGGTGATTTCAAATACTAAAATTTCGATCAACTTCATTCGATAACGACTACGGCGATTTGGCCCCTGAGCTTTTCTGTATAGTAATATAATTATGTCATCTTTATTATTTTTGTTTTTTTTTTTTGTTTACTTTTATTTAAACCAATTTAATATGCTTAAAATAAAAATAAACAAATAGTAAATTTATTTATTCTATTATACACTGTCTCAAAAACGGGATCTCAAGTATATGCCATATCAATATATTCTATAATTTTAATAATACATATTAAATTTAATCATACAAATAAATGTATAAAAAATTATATTCAAAAATTTAAGTAAAAACATTAAAAAAAACTTACATTGATAATACAAAGGGAAAAATGTCAAGGGATAAAAAAAGGTAATATAACTATTTCATGAGCCACCAATATTTTTTAATTTTCGAGTATAGATTTATATTTTTATCCCTAGAGAAAAAACAACTTCCAAATCTACTGTTGTCTGTTGTGAGTTGGTTTCAACATATAGCTTTATTAGTAGCTCTTTTATATATGATAAAAAATTGGAATTCCCGCTTCGTTTTGCACAAAACCGTTACTATCGAGGTAAAGAAATGCCTCAGGTGGTACATATCCAGATTGTAAAAATTTTTTTATATACTCATGATCAGTATAATAAGGTGTCAGAATCAGGTTGGTATCACAGCATTCAAAACATTTGATGACATGGTTTCTTATTAAATGGATGACAAAATTGTCAATTCGGCTAACTTTAGCCTTGTGATAAAGTTTTTTGTTAGAGAAGAATTTAGTATAGTTACTATTAGGCGTCCGAAAGAGGTATGTACAACTCCGCAGGCATTCCCTTTCAAAAACTTTCAAAACCATATTTGGCAACCGTAAGTAAGAATTGGACGTATTAGGGTTTGATACATGATTGTTTTTACTTCAGATTTTATATATTTAGAGAAAAAAGTTTTTTGTACCCAAAGAAAGCATTCCTAGCTTTTTTAAGTTGAATGTTAATGTGTGAATTAAAATATAAAAACTTATCTAAATTAATGCCTAAATATTTTACTAAGTCTTTGTTTGGGATACATATATTGTTATTTGCTTTAATACCAAACGATTTCCAATTCTTTCTAATATTGCCATTGCACTTTCCTACTGGAGGGCGAAAAAATTTGGTTTCACATTTGTCAGTATTTATTTACATTTGCCAGTCAGCTGCGTACTTTTCAACAATTTGAAACATATTTTGAAGATTCGCATTAATTTTTTCGATGGTATTATCGGAATGATATATTATTACATCATCTGCGTACGCAATTATGTTGTCAATTTTGTGTAACAAAACATTTATAAATATATTAAACAGAATTGGGGAATTTACAGTGCCCTGTTGTAATCCATTGGCAATATTAAATTTTTTGGAACTTGTTTTGTCTTTATCACAGACATAGAAAGTTTTGTTTTGTATCATATTGTGCACTAGCATTACAAGGTATTTTTGACAATTGTAGCTTATTAGCTTGTTGATTAAACCAGGAATCCAAATACTGTCAAAAGCTTTTTCAAAGTCTATGAGACAAGCCCCAGTACACAATGATTTATTGAAATTCCAATGAATGTTTGAGAGAAGTAAATGAACTGCATGCGTTGTTGAGTGTTTATGTTTGAAACCAAATAGTCGGTCATTTATTAAGCTTTTATTTCTGCAAAATTCAACAAGATTATTGTTAATACATGTCTCAAAAATTTTGCTGATATTAGGAAGTAAGCTAATTGCTCTTAAATTCTTCGGGTTAGAGGCGTCTTTATCTTTTTTAGGTAAAACTATAACTTTTGCTGTTTTCCAAGCTCTAGGAAAATAGGAATTGTTAAGCATATTGTTGAAGAGGGTAACATATTCGAGAATAATTTCTTCAGGCAGATTCTTTAAAATAATATTTGGAATATTATCCATGCCTGCAGATAGTTTCTTCTTTAAACTTCTGAAAGTATAAACAAGTATGTCTTTAGATGTAAAATAAAGTTCTTTCAAATCATTGGCTTTTTTAATTCATCAAATGTCATAATAGTCGATCTGTTGCCCTCATAATCAATTTTACTATACTGAGTAACAATTAAAAATATCACTGTGTAGTTGATTTTCATAATCAAATTCTTTAAACGAGTGAATTGATTCGAGAAAAGTGCCAATCGTGTTTAATTTTTGATCAACATCTTTTATTACAAAGTTATTGCTACCCGTTTCTCTTACTAAATCTTCGGGATTGATTCCTGCATTTCTTAACAACCTTTCATTATCTTGGGAAATTTTAATAATATTGGTACTAGAAGATTCTTTAGCTTTAAAGAGTTTTTTACTAAATTAAACATATTTTCAGGATTTTTCCGATCAATGATTTCAAGTTTTTTTCTAATATTGTTGTTAACTGCTAATATAATATTATCATTTAAGAGTTTTTTTATAAGTTTTAATTTAGCTTTCCATAAATTTATTTCTGATAGCGGTAAACTATATTCCAATCGGTTAAATTTTTTGATAATAGTAACTATTTTAATTTTTTCATGTTGTAGCTTTTTTATAATTGGATTCATAACTTTATCAAGTATATTATGATTTGTATTTGCAAATTTAGGGACAGCCTTTTCTATTGAATCGATAATAAAATCTTGTAATCTAAGTAAATAAAAATCTATTTCGGAGTTTGTTAGATTTCTATTGCTCGGAATTAATTCACTACTGTTTAGTTTCCTTATTATTTTTTTGAATTTATTCCAATTAGTTTTCTTATAATTCAGTTTTAAAGTACGTATTTCTTTATAAATCTCCATAACATTATCATTCTCTACACCTAAAACTACAATCTGTAATGCATTATGATCGCTATCATAATCGAAGGTTTTTAAGCAGTTTAATGAGTTATTTACTTTATAAATGTTTAGGCGAGAATCAGCTATACATACATCTAGAAAAGAACCACAACGGGGATATGAAGGCGAGACCGACGCATATAAGGAACACCTAAACATTATTTCATAATCCGAAAGAAATTTTCTAAGTTTATTACCTTTTGCATTACTTGAGATGTTACCCCAGTCATTATGTTTACAATTCAAATCACCTGCGAGAATATAAAAATGGTTTGGATTCTGTAAATTTAAAGATTGAAAAAGTTGTAAAAGATATGATTTAAATACGCTACAATTGTTACCCGATGGATAGTAGGCTGAAATTACAAATAGCATTTGGTTAGCTAACAATGGGATTTTAATTACACACATTTCAAGATGTTTGAAAGAATTGGTAATATAATTGGTGTAATTTATGTGTTTTATATTGTCTTTTATCAAAATTGCAGTACCACCACCTGCTTTAGCATTCTTTCTATCGTTTCCTATCACACAGTAGTTTTGGAAGTTTATTTTATGTCTAAAATTTAATTTCGTTTCGTTTATTAACATGAGATCCGGATTGTATTTTCTTAAAAAACAACTTAAATCGTACCTTCTACTTAACTTAATTATAGAATTAACATTGATTTCAATTATGTTTAAATGTTTTTTAATTGTTTCCGTCATATTAAAATTTTAGGCTTCTAAAATAGAGAAAATAGTATCAATTCTAGCTACTTGTAAGTGCAATTGTTTATTAAGGTTTACAATTTGGCTGGATATGTTTTGAATGGAATGATTTAGTTGCTCCAATGCATTTTGAATTGAGTTATAGCTGTTTTGGTTTTGCACGTTGTTATTTTTTACCACATCAGCGAAGTTTAGATTTTTGCTTATTTTATTTGGTGTATAATTTGAATGCCCCTGAGTTAAATTTTGTCTTCTAGAACGCAACTTTTGTTGTAGTTCTTTATATTTCTCGCAACCCTTGTATGACGCCGGCTGTCCATATTTCTTGCACAACACACAAAATAATTTTTCTTTTTCATTTTCAGAAGTCTTTGGTAGCGAACATTTTCCAATATCATGCAATTCGTTACATTTTACACACCTATGGGGGAGGAAACAATTAGCAGCGCTGTGGCAACGCAGTTTCTACATTGAGAAATTTCAGGCTTCCTTAGCGCTTCCCAGCTGACACATTGATATAATAAACCTTTGATAGATTTAAGCTCGTTGAGTTTGCTTTCATTAGTAATTTGAACTAAATAGAGAGGTAGTTTATATCCCCCAGCTGTTGCTTTTTTTGTCGAAAATGGGCTAACCTTTATAAATTTCAAATTTTCATTTTGGAATTTACACAATTCATTAAAAATATCATTTAAATCAGTGTCTACACTTAGACCTCTAAGTAAGTAAGTCTTTGTTTTAGTTTCCTTTGGGGTGTATGTAAAAAATTTAGTTTTGCTTTTCTCCAAATACGCTTTTACTTTGAAAAAATCATCCAAAGATGACAAAAATAATGATATTTTTTTATTATTAAATTCTTTTATTTTAAAATCTTTTATTTTTAGTCCATCTCTAACAAATTTAATTAGTTCATTAGGTTCCACACTGAAAATATTAAGAGGTTGAATTTTTTTTATTATTGTTTTGCGTTTTACTGTAAGTTATATTTGTTGCATTTTCTTTTTCTTTATTTGCGCTGTTCTCTTTAGTTAATCTCATAGACGCAGATCGAAAGGACGTTGTTGGTAATTCTTGATCAATTACATGTTTTTCATATATCTTTAAACACTCTTCATCACAATTTTTATCATTGTCAAGTATATCCCAATAATTATTTGTATATTTGTATATTTGGCCTTAAATTCATCCACGGGTATTATATCAAATATTGCATCATTTCTCTCGATTGCAAATTTCTTGTTTCTTGTATTTTTTAAATATGATGATAGTTTCACCAAAAGAGTACCTAAATACTTTAGATTATCGCTACATCTAACACGTGAGTTATATACCCATCCCTAAATGATAAGTTAGTGGCTGGCTAAGTGTAGGGAACATTAGTTTTAAATTACATTTTATTTTCCCACACTTTAGTCCAGACGGCAATGCCAGCATTTCCGCTGCATTGCTTAGAAAACTTAAGGTATTTAAATATTAAAAATATAGAAATAGTTTAGTCTTAAGATCAAAGTAAATAAAGTGAGTACTCTTTAGAGTAATACAAAAAAACTAAAAAAATAAAACCGAAGTTTTATTAAAACGTAAGTGGCGCAGTCGGTTTTCGAAATTTGTGACGTGAAAAAATTTTTAAAAACAGAAGATTTGGTAAAGAATTCTTAGCATATTCATAGGGATATGAAAATATTTCAACAAACATTAAGAAGTGAGAGTGTTAAAAAAAAACCAACAACATAATTTTCTTTTGTTTTTGAAAAAAACCTTATTGTGTTATTAGAAACAAAGATTTAAAAACAAAATCAATTGGAAGATAAAAATATTAAGTAAAAATAAATTGAAAACAATAAAAGTGAGTAAAAACAAAGAAAAACAACATTTAATTAAACCAATGTAAACAAATAAAAAAAGAAACAATTTTACAAGCAAATTAAGAACAAAAACATTAAATAAAAATATGTACATTAAACAGTAATAAACAGAAAACGAATGAAAAATTTAAATAAAGTTGAACTGAATTAATAGGAAAAAAATATATTAATAAATAAAAGGCTGAAAACCATTGTTGCTTTTTTAACAGTTCATGGTGTACAGTGTAAACGAAAAACTTCCGTATTTAAATACAAACGAGTTTAATCAAATAAACCAAAAAACAAAACAAAAAATATTTTTAACAAAAAGAACTTATAGAACATTTATATAATTATCCATAAAATAAATAGTTATTTTTTTTTTTTTTTTTTTTTAATTGTTTATACATTTATTCAAATACTTAAGTTTAAACTATTATAAACACTAGTTAACAATAATAAATTCAATTATACAATGTCTCTAAATCGAGCGCTCTAATAATATAATATAACATAATAATAATTTGCTTTTTACAAAAAAATAACAATATTTATATATTTACAAAAGTGAATATAATTTTTAATATAGAATAGTACAATGAAAAATTACAAAAAACATTATTTTTATATCAGGAAAAAGTAAAGTTAAGTCAGAGGGGTAAAAAAGAAATAGATTAACTTTAGTTTGGTAGCCACCAAAATATTTTGGCATTAGATTTTTGCGCTAATTTTAGATCCTTTTCTGATATGCTTGCACTGTATCTCATATCTAATTGATTTAAATTACAGTTAATTGTTTTTGTAGTCGCCCGTCTATAATTGTGATATAAGATGGGAACCCCATTATTGTTTTGAACTAATCCTTTGCTATCCAGGTACACAAAAGCTTCTGGCGGAACAAATCCACTTTTTAAGGTTCTAGTTATGTATTCATAATTTGTGTAATAAGGAGCCATTATATAACTATTATCTGTACATTTGCAACATCGTGCAACGTGACTTCTTATCAGGTAAATTATAAAATTATCTATGCGTATTATATTTGCGTTATTGTACAGAATCTTGTTAGAAATATACTTTGTGAAGTCACTATTTGCATATCTATAAAGTGAAGTGCATGATCTTATGCATTTCCTCTCAAATATTCAAAATTTTTCCATATATGAGGGGGAAATATTGAACCAAATGGGACATGCGTATGTAAGAATAGGTCTAATTAAGGATTGATACATTATTATTTTAACTTTACTATTAATATATTTCGAGTGAAAGAGAGATCTATATGCAAAATAAGCTTTTCTTGCTTTGGATAAAGTTTCCTTAACATGAACATTGAAATATAAAAATTTATCGAGAAAAACACCCAAATATTTTACTACTTCTTTTACTGGTATGTTGCAATTATGTAAATTAGACTTTATCTGAAAACTTTTCCAATTTTTCCTTATATCATAATTGCATTTATTCACTGGTGGTCTAAACAGTATAGTTTCACATTTTTGTGCGTTTATTTTCATGTTCCAATCTATTGAATATTGCTCTACCTTGTTGTAGGATATCTGTAAATAGTTGTTAATTTTTTCGATTTTATCGTCATGATGGTATATTATAATATCATCTGCAAATGAAATGATGTTATCTATTTGGTTAAGAAGATCTAAAATAAACAAGTTAAAAAGGATGGGTGAATTGACTGTTCCCTGTTGTAGTCCATTAATGATATTAAATGATTTATCGATTACAATATTCTGGTAGGAGACTTTAAATTTTTTATTGCTTATCATGTTATATATTAGTATTATTTGGTTTAAGGGTAGTCCGTATTGAAATAGTTTATGTATTAAGCCATCGATCCAAACACTATCGAATGCTTTTTCCATGTCTATGAGGCATGCTCCTGTACAAAACTTTTTTTGCCAATTCCAGTTAATATCGGAGGTTATTTTATGTACTGCGTTAATGGTAGAGTGTTTGAATTTAAAGCCGAATTGCTTTTCGCTATTAATATTATTATTATTACAAAATTTACATAGAATATTATTTACGCATACTTCAAAAATTTTACTAATGTTAGGTAGTAAACTTATGGGTCGCAAATTTTTTGTACTATTTGGCTCTTTATCCTTTTTAGGCAGTAACACAACTTTAGCTATTTTCCATTTGTCAGGAAAATATGAATTATTCAGCATATTGTTGAACAATATGCAAAAATCAAAAATCATTCTTTGTGGAATATTCTTTAATATTATGTTTGGTATATTATCAATTCCGGACGACAACTTATTTTTTAATTTAGAGAAAATATAAACAATACTACTTCTTGTTATAAAAAAGTCACTAGACTCATTTTCATCAATGTTGTCAGATAGTATTGCTTCGCTGAAATTTATGAGTGTGGTTTTGTTATTCTCATATTCCCTTTTCAGTTTTATAAACCTATTAGAAGTGGATTGGACTTGCTGATGAACAACATTATTTGAAATAGTTTCTTTGCACTCATGTATGGTCTCGAAATATGATCCTATAGTATTTAACATTTGAACCTGATCTTCAACAATATAATTATTTTGGTCATCTGTTCTTAAACTTTGAGGGTTTATCCCCACCTTGTTCAAAATAAGTTCCTCATTTGTAGGAATTTTAATTTCCTGTAAGTTTAAGGGTTTAAATATTTTAAAGTTTTTTCTAATTTGGTTGTACATGTCTCTTGAATCTTTAGGGTCTATATTCGTTAATTTTACTTGCATCTGTTTATTGATATTAATTGCAAAATTATCTTTGATAAGTTTTTTAATTATTCTTATTTTTGCTTTTGCCAATGTTAGTGTCTCTTCGGAAAGTATTAGTTCTAATCTATTGTGTTTTTTAACTAAAGTTAATATTTTGCTTTTCGCAGAATATAACATTTTAATAGTTGAGCTGCTTATTTTTGAGAAGGTTTTGCCACTTTTATGTTTAGGAACTGTTTCTTCTGTTGCTTTAAGAATAACATCATTTAATCTGCCTAAGTGATAGTCTATTTCAGCATTCGAAAGGTTTCGATTATTAGGAATTTGAGTATCTTGGCTGAGTTTCTGACTAATATTATTTTGAAATTTTTTCCAATTGGTACATTTATAGTTGTAAGTAAGATTTACTTTATCGCACAAAAATGTGAACCTTTCGTTTTCTTTATTCATGTATGCTACAATCCGTACAGCATCATGGTCGCTATCATAATCTATAGTTTTGAGTGAGTTTATTGTATTATTTTCAGTGATAATATGAAGTCTACAATCGACTAAACAAATATCTATGTAGGAACTAGTTCGCGGGTATGATGGACGACATGAAGCATAAAGTTTACATTTAAAACGAATTTCATTATCTAATAGCCATTTGTAAAGTATATTTTCCTTTTGATTATTACTAGGATTGCCCCATTCTGTATGTTTACAGTTTAGGTCCCCTGCTAAAATATAATAATTATTTGTACTTTGTAAATTCAAAGATTCAAAAAGACTATGAATCTCACTTCTCAAATGAGTATCATTATTACCTGATGGGTAGTATGCTGAAATAATATATAATATTTCATTTGTAGAGAGAGGAAGACGAATAATACAGGTTTCTAACACGTTAAAAGAGTTGATAACGCTATTTGTATAATTAAAGAATTTTAAGTTATCTCTAATTAATATCATTGTCCCACCTGCTCGAGTTGCACCTTTTCTATCTCTTCTTATAACATGGAAGTTGTCAAATTGAATTTTATGTCTATGATTTAATTTTGTCTCGTTTATAAGTACAATATCGGGTGTATTATTCTTTATGAATTCATGAAGCTCATATCTTCTATCCGTTAATATTAGGGAATTAACATTAATATGTATTAATTTAAGTTTTTTCGAAATAAATGTTTGGTTATTTTGAGACATTATTCAAGCATTGAAAAAATTTTATCAATTCTAGATATTTGCAATTCTAGTTGTTTTTGAAAACTTAACATTTGATTATTTATATTTATCATAAAGTTTCTCATTTCTTGAATAAAAGAGTTATTGACTGTGTTAGAAGTGGTTTTTAAATCTATGTTAGTAGTGTTATTTCCCTTAACTACATTTGCAAAGGAAGAAACTGTATTAGTATAAATATTAGCATTATTTACAAGAAAATCTTTTCTTTTTAAATTAATTTTTTGTTTTAACTGCTTATATTTTTCGCACCCCTTATAGGATGCTGGATGACCATATTTGTTGCACAGAACACAAAATAATTTATCTTTTTCTTCCGCTGGTACCTTTTCTAACGAACACTTTCCTCTTTCGTGGTCCATGCTGCATTTTACACATCTCCTAGGGAGGTTACAATTAACAGCACTGTGGAAAAAGCCTTGACAGTTGCGGCATTGGGGTATTTCGGGTCTTCTAACTTGTTCCCATCTAATTATACGGTGTAGTATTGCTTTTATATTTTTAAGTTTGTTGACACTGCTATCTGGTGATATTTGAACCATAAATATTGGGAGTTTTTTTCCTTTTTCAATGGATAATTTAGTGGAAAACTGGCTAACTTTTAAGAATTTTAAATTTTCACTTTCTAATTTTAATAGTTCACACAGAATATCGTCAGTACCAATATTGGCGTCGAGACCTTTGAGTAAATATGTTTTGATTTTAAATTCTTTGGGCGTAAATGCTGCAGGAAATCCATGAGTCGGTCAGCAAAAGGATCACTGGTGTCGAGGAAAGGGTGTCACATTTAGAAAAGGCCGTTGACACGAAAGTGGACAATCTGGAAAAAACTGTTGACACTAAAGTGAACAATTTGGAGAGGACCGTCGGCGGAAAAATCATTATGATGGAGGAAAAGATCAACAACCTCCAAAACCAGCGACCGGAACCAGTGCAAGTCGTTTCGGAAAGTACCGGCAGGATAAGAACACCTTTCTTTGATGGTATTCAAATTCCAATTTGAGACAGTAGTCAGCAGAAACGGATGGGACGATGGAGAGAAGGCTCTAGAACTAATTCTGGCGTTGAAAGGTGTCGCAGCTGAGATCCTGGAAACCATGTCAGCCAGCAGCAGAAACAACTACAACGACTTAATGGTGGCGTTGCAGCGTAAATTTGGCGATGAGCACAAACGGGAACTATACCGCATGGAGTTGAGATGCCGGGTGCAAAAGGCAAATGAATCATTACAAGCCTTTGCAATGGAGGTTGAGAGATTAGTGCAGCTCACATACCCAGGAGAAAACCATCCATTGATAGACATCTTTAAGGCCGAGGCGTTTGTTAATGGCATACGCGACCCTGACATTAAACTAGCAGTATGTTCGACACTGAAGAAAAACTTCGCAGAGACCGTGGCCTTCGCACTCAAGAGACAGCTCACGCTATTACTAGACCACAAGTAAGCAAAGTGCGAAGAATGGAAGTCGTGGACGAAGAAGAATGCCTGTTAAACAGAGAAAACGGACAAAAGGCAAAACCTAAATGCTTCAACTGTGGAAAGGATGGCCATTTCCAAAGAAACTGTAAAGCGCCACGGAAAAGATCAAGACTGGTCTCACCAACAAGACGACGTGCCATTGCTACGCCTAAGGCTTCTGATGAACAGTGCGTTGAAATGAGTAGTCCCAAGAGACGACGCGGAAAGCCTGAGAATAGCAAGGATCATCTTGTGTCGAAGTTACCAAAAATAGAGGCTAATATGCAAATCAGAAAGTCCCCGGACATTTACACGGCTGCAGAAAAGACTGAAGTTATAAACGTTAGAAGAGGATGCAAGAAGATTAAAGCTGATTCCGAACTATCGCCATTAACAAATCGAAGAGTTATAAAACATGGCAAGGCCGATGCTCTCTCAAGCCGATCTCGTAATTTGGAGCGTAATCATTATGTAAAGGCTGAGAAGGAATCCACCGTTGATGTCCGGCGAATCGAAGCCAATGAAGACTGGTCCGAAGCACAAAAAAGTGACCCAATTCTGGCGAAGATAATAGCAGCTAAGGAAGAGGATAAACGACCTACCAGCAATGAGATATCCGGAGAAGGTCCTCTTACAAAAGCGTATTGGGCACTATGGGACAGTTTACGGTTGATAAACGGATGCTTATATCGACGTTGGGAAAGCGCTGATGGCAAGACCTTATCCAACCTATTAGTAGTGCCTTCCTCCAAGACGAAAGAAGTGCTAAAGGAGTCCCATAATGGAGCTAGCGGAGGACATCTGGGAGTGACAAAGACGTTGGAAAGGCTAAAACGACGTTTTTATTGGGTTGGATGTCAGCACGCAGTAGCGGATTGGATAGCAAACTGTACCCAATGTAATGCATCTAAAGGTCCAGTAAAAAGAAGTCAAGATCAGCTACAGCAGTATAACTCGGGCGCCACTTTGGAGATTAAAGCGATGGCCAGTAATGGAATGAAAGCCAGGTATGATCGTGCAGCAAACATGGAGGGTTTCCATAAGGACAACTGGTACTATTCTACAACCCAACGCGGAAGAAAGGATTATTCTCCAAGTCGCAAAGTAGCTGGGATGGACCGTATAAAATAATTAAACGGTTAAACGATGTCGTGTACAGGATACAGAGAGCTGGCAGCCCCCGGACAAAAATGAAGGTCGTACATAAGGAGCGACTGGCAAAATATGGGAGTAGAGATAATGAGCCTATTCGGGACGAACAGGCTTAAGTGGGCGGCAGTGTTACATAAATCGAAACGACCTAATATCGTTTAACAACAAAAACTATAAACAAAAGCTACCAGCTACTCCAACACAATACACACGACACAAATACACACCAACACAAGGAATACAATGAACGCGTTGATTATCTAAAGCTGCACACACACATATGTATGACGAACCTGGTACAGACAGTTAAGAAAAACTAAAGACGCATTTGTTTTTACTTTGGTTGCAATTAACGAACTCATATTTAAACGTTTTTAAAAAGGTAAAAACGTAACAATAATTTTGATATTCATTTTTTTTAATACTGTTCTAATGTTGTGCTGTAATGTTTTTTCCCCCTTACTTTACTTAAATTTCTTTTTTTCTTAAATTTTAAGTATCTTTTATTTTTTTAACTTGATTTTTTTTGTTAAATTATGTTAATTAAGTTAAAATAAATGTTTCTGAATAAATGTTAGTAACAATTGCTAAGCAATACTGTAATATAAGATTTATTCTTGTTGTATTGTTTTGAACAAATAAATAAATAAATAAAATTTAGCGAGGAAAATATTGCTGAATTGGAAGCGGTCCTGCGGCTGCAAGAGCAGAAAATTATCCAGCAGCAAAATCAATTGCAAGAACAACAGCTGCAGATGCAACAGCAGTTGCAGCAGTTACAAGAGCGACAGGCTCAACAACAACAAGTACACCAACAACAGCAGTTACAAGAGCAACAGGCTCAACAACAACAAGTACACCAACAACAGCAGTTACAGGAACAACTGCAAATACATTAACTGATTCAACAAGAACAAGTTCGCCAACAACAAATTCAAGTACAGGACTCGACCTGAAGCCTCAACACATAATGGGCGAGTTTAGGCGATTGAGGCAGTCGCAGGCAGTTTATTGCTTCGGTGGAGTCGATGATGGCTTTGGCAGCTGGAAACAGGGATCTCATTAGATATGGGCTAAGCATAATAATAAATGAAAAACTGGAAGGAGACGCAGGGAAGATCGTTGGAGAGCTAACAGACGGAGGGGAGGAAATAAAAAGCCAACTCCTAAAAGCCCTGCAGCCAAGGAGAACATATGGAGAAATATTTAATTTTGCCAGAAATGTTCAAGTAAGTAACTTAAGTGAACTTTTTGATGTATTTATTAAGATTAAGTATGAGATTGGCGAGCTGTACGAGTTAGATATAAGAAGACCGGCAATTTACAGCCCTACTTGTGTGGATAGGAATTTAGTCGACTTGATGATAGAAAAGATAGACGGACCAATAAGGGCCCATATAGGCGAGGAAGAAACTTTAAGTAGTATAATAACAAAATACACGAAACTCAAACTGTTACACGACACTAGGGCAATAGCATTTGATCATAGTTCTAGCTTGATAAACAAAGGCTTTGTCAGTGGTGGTAGCACATTTAGAAATCAAGTAAGCAAACCTCAAAAGTTCAATGAAAATAACACAAAAGGAAAAATTATGGCAGAGCTGAATCTCAACATTTTCGTAATTATAACAATTACAATAATCGCAATTTCTTGTAATCAGCCTCAAAATTCTTGGGGTCGGTCTCAAAATTCCTTTACTTATAATAGGAATAAACCTAGTTCGTCGCAAACACGTTTATCACATATGAGTGTTGATACTAATTTGGGTTGGCAGAGGTCTCATAACTCAAAATATATGGAAGTTGATACCTTACAGGAAGCTAAAAAAGTTGCTTCCAACGATGAAACAAATTTTTTAGAACCGCCTCGAAATTCAGATTACCCGTAGTTGTTTTGTCCATAGGCAAACAAAATTTCAAATGCCTAATAGATACTGGGGCAAATACAAGTGTAGTAAAACCAAACACATTTTTTCTATATGAAAGACAGAATCTAAAAGCACCTGTATATATAAAAAGCCTTAACGGTTTCAACGAAGTAAAACAATGCGTTGTTACCCCAATGCCTTCACAATTTCTTGCTAGAGGTACCCTTTCATGGAAAATAGTTGACTTTAAAAATGAAAATTATGATGCTATACTGGGTCAGAATTTCCTGGTTCCTTTTAAGGCCAAAATAGATCTAGACCAAAATTATTTGGAAATATTCGGTAATAAAATATTTTTTGAAGAAAATGCTTACCCATTGGCATTTGACATGATTACAAGTCTTCAGTATATTAAAAATGAAGAGATACAAATCAAGATCCGGATGGATGATTTAAGCAAAAGGGAACATGAATCCATTAAGGGCTTACTAAATGAATTTAAACATTTGTTTTTTGTTGAAGGAGATACTTTATCCGCAACAACTGAAATCTGTCATGAAATAATTACTACTACAGATAAACCCTTGTTTTCAAAAATTTATCAGTATCCACAAATTCATGAGAATGAAATCCAAAGACAGATAAAAGACATGCTTAAGCAAAATATTATAAGAGAAAGTAATTCTCCTTATAATAGCCCTTTATGGGTCATACCAAAGAAGAAAGATAATTCTGGAGTACAAAAATGGAGAATCGTTATCGACTATATAAAACTTAACGAAAACACAGTCGATGATAAGTTCCCCATACCAAACCTAAATGGTATTCTGGATAAGTTGGGAAAATCCCAATATTTTACAACATTAGATCTTGCCAAAGGGTTCCACCAAATTTTTGTAAGAGAAGAAGATCGCGAGAAAACCGCCTTTTCAACGCCTTTCGGGCATTACGAATTCATTCGTATGCCATTCGGCTTAAAGAATGCGCCATCGACCTTTCAAAGGCTGATGAATTCAGTTCTTCGTGAACAAATTAACAAAACTTGCGTCGTTTATATGGATGACATATTGGTGTTCAGTACATCCCTGGAAGAACACATAAATTCTTTAAGATCAATTTTCAAAGCATTAAGAAAGGCCCAATTAAAAATTAGGTAGATAAATGCGACTTTCTGAAGAAAGAGACGCAATTCTTAGGTCACTTACTGACCAATAAAGGCATTAAGCCAAACCCTGACAAAATTAAAATAATTCAGAATTTGCAACTTCCAAAAACTACAAAACAAATTAAATCTTTTCTGGGAATGACAGGATTCTACAGAAAATTCATTAAGAATTATGACAAGGATTGTCCCTTGACAAAAGCACGCAGAAAAAACGAAAAAATTAATACATATGACCCTAATTACATTTTGGCTTTTGAAAAATTAAAAGAAATTGTCACCAATGCACCAATCCTTAGATATCCAATCTTCTCCAAAAGATTCAAGATAACCACCGACGCAAGCAATTTCGCCATTGGCGCCGTTCTTTCACAAGAAGGCCATCCAATTGCATATGCCTCTCGAACTCTAAACGTAACCGAAACCAACTACTCAACAATTGAAAAAGAAAAGTTTGGGGTGTTAAATACTTCCGACCATATATCAATGGAAGAGAGTTTGATCTTGAGTGCGACCATGAGCCGTTGAAGTGGTTATAAGTAAAATATACTGGTAAGGATATCAACCCACGTCTTCAGAGATGGTTGGTCCAATTGGGAGAATATAGTATGCGAGTGAATTATATAAAAGGTGAACTAAACAAAGTTGCCGATTTTTTGAGACGAATTAATTCCGACACAAATGAAATTAATTATTTAACGGAAAATGATTCCGGCGAAATGAATGAAAATGAAGAAGAAGATTCATTATTGGTCCAAACCATCCATTCACAAGAAGAAGAAGCTAATGATCACATACCAATTTTGGATATTGTGGTAAACCGTTTTAAAACACAAATTATATTGGTAGAGAATATTCCAATACAGGAAGTTTTCGGAAAAAAACGAATATTTATTGATAGGAGTGATTGTGAAAATGGAAATGTCATAAACATTCTCAGAAGAGAAATTTCAAAGGGCAGAATTGCTATATATTCCGAATTAAATGATCATGAGTACAACACCTTACAAAAGATAATTATCAAAGAATTCTCTGGAAGCATCGAAATAAAATTTGTTAAATGTTCTAGACTTGCCAGGGATATTGTCGAAGAAAGCGACTTAAAGAAGCAAATAGCATTGTTTCATAAATTTGCAACGGGTCATGCTGGTATAATTTCAATTTTCGAAAAAATAAAACATAAAATATACAATCCTAATTTAAAGGAATTTATTCAAAGAGTAATCAATAATTGCGAAACTTTTTCCGCGGCTAAATATGACAGAAACCCCATAAAAAATAAATTCAGATTAACTGAAACCCCTTCCACCACCAATGAAATAATTCATGTTGATACTTATGTCAACAGTAAACATTCATTCATAGTCGTAATTGACAAATTTTCAAAACATGTAGTTTCATTTCATTTGCTCGACAGAAATAGTCAAACCATAGTTGGGAAAATTCGAGCATTTTTGGCCATTAAAGGAAATGTTACTAAATTTGTACTAGACAACGAATTCAATAACGCAAATGTAAGGAACTTCCTCGATCAAGAAGGAATTCAATATCATTTTATAAAACCTAATAGTCATACCGGTAATTCAGATATTGAAAGATTTAATAATACAATCACAGAGAAAATCAGAGTCTTTAATTTAGAGGAAAAACTGCCAATAAGCACCCAAATGAATAAAGCAGTGAAATTCTATAATAGCGGCTATCATAGCACAATTAAATGTAGTCCTTTGGATGTGCAAAATAAATTGATTGATCATTGCATAATAAAAGAAAGATTAAAAAACGTTAAGTTCAAAGTGATTCAAAAAAGGAATAAATCAAGAGAAGACTACGTAGAGAATAGGAAAGAAGGATTTGTAAAAAATTATAAGAGCGTAAGACATAAAGAAGAACCCAAGTTTGTTAAAAAGTCTTTAGAGAATGTTCACACCGACAATATTAAACGACCTTTTAAATTTGCAAATCGTAGCAGTCATACTCATACAGATTGCACAAATACACCTGAATCAGGCAGCCCTTCAAATTAGTGCTTTATGAGACCATTTAAAGATCTTAAAAGAAGATTTCTAAACAACGAAACTTAATTGGTTTTGTGTCCTCAAAAAAAAACATATACATAATAATTGAACAATAAAATAAAATAAAAAAACTCCTAAAATTTTCAGGCTCTAGTAACAATTTTACTACTACTCCTACCAACCTTTCATGCTGAGGGATTTTTGCAAATTAGCCCACTACCAGACAATAATGGTTTCATCGATATAAAGTTGGGCGATGTAGAAATAGTCAATACCACTAACACAGTGGTACGTATCGTAAATGTTATAGAAATATTGGAAACTCTTAAAATATTAGAGGAAAATATTAAAACAATAGATATAAGTAATCGGCGTATCCTTTTACAAAAAGTACAGAGCATACATGAAAAAATTTTGACAATAAAACCAAAACAACAGAGGGAAAAAAGAGGTTTAACAAATATCTTTAGCACAGCACAAAAATGGCTCTACGGAACAATGGACGACGGCGACAGGACAGAAATTATGGAACATATCTCTACAATCGAAGGAAATAATAGAACCATAATAAGGACAATAAACAACCAGATAATCATAAATGATTTATTTAATAAATCACTTATTAATTAAAAAATTCTATAGAGGAAGATAGAAATAATATAAAATCCGCTTTTGAACAAATCAGGAAGAATAATAATGAAATAGTGAAACGATACTTGTACTTAGATCAATTTTCTAAATTAAGTTTATTAGAAGAAAAAATAGAAAAAATTCAAGACAATATTGCATCTGCAAAAAACCATTTTATTCACCCTAGTATATTTACAAAAACAGAAATCGAAACCTTTAATATTGATTTTTATAAATTAAAGTAGTATGTTTTTGTACCTTCTGGGGCACTTTTTTCATACAAATTTGGGATTATGCATAGCTGGGAGTTATGAATTGAATTGTGAAATGAATTGTGTGCGATGGGTCTATATGTTTGTAACATGTATAATATGTGTGCGTGTGTGTGTGTTAAAATTAGGGATTATGCATAGCTGGGAGTTATGAATTGAATTATTGTGTGCGATCCGGCTATAGGTTTGTAACATGTATTATGAAAAGTGCACGGGCATAAGATCAATAAGAATATTTTTTAATGTAAACAAATAAACAATTTTGGATGTGGTTTCGTTTAATTAATTTTTTTGTTAGTGTGATACATTTGTGTTTTGTTTTTCTTGTAGACAAATATGGGATATCACATGTTTGTTACAAACAATAGCAGCGCTTTGTTATAAGCTACACAACAACAAACAGCGTGACTCCTTACGATTTCTTATCCTTAAGCATAAGATCAATAAAAATATTTTTTAATGTAAACAAATTTTAAAACGCTTGACTCATATTACAGTTTTTAATGTTAAGTATGAAAAATTTTGGATGTAGGTTCGTTTAATTAATTTTTTTTTGTATGATTTAATGCGATATACTTCCGTTATGTGTGTGTGTGTGTTTTCTTATGAACGCATTTTATGATAGTCGAATGTAAACAAATAAAGAATTTTAGATGTGGTTTTGTTTAATTAATTTTTTTGTATGATTTAACGCGATATATTTCCGTTATGTGTGTTTTCTTTCTTGTAGACAAATGTGGGAAAACGACATATTGTTGCTGTAAACAATAGCTGCGCTTTGTTATAAATAATAGCAGCGCGGCTCCTTATAATTTCTTACTCTTAAGCATAAGATCAGTAAGAATATTTTTTTTAATGTAAACAAATTTTAAAACGCTGACTCAAGAATTGTGCAGCTGTGCGCGGGTTTACATCGTATACCTAAATAGAAACATGATTGCGCATGTTCATTTTATTTGTATTAATATGAGTATATATGAGTGTGTGCACGTTTCCTCATGCACATCCCAGAGTATAAATAGACTTGTTTTAAGGATTTAGAAGTCATTCCTGTGCTAGAACTCGTTACAGTTGTATTTACAAATTCAATATTAAAAAATGGCTGGTTTTATTTGTGAAGTTTGTCAAAAAGTATTCACTCTGAATATAAATTTAAGAAAACATCAAAGATTGTATCACCATCCACATCATTTAAATGCATACCTTGCAATAGGTATTTCTCAAACCAACTGAATTATCAAAAACACATCTTACAACATTCAAAGATTGGTGATGAGGGAGAAACATTTGATACAGTTAATTGTACGGACTGCAATCAACATATTCCAAAGACAAATTGGCGCTATCATATTCGAACAAATGCTCACAAACTTAATTGTGCTAACAAAATCCGAAATGATGATAACGTTGTTTATATTGATGACGATGAAGTAAAATGCGTTAGATCAGTGTTTAATAATCGCATCATTACATATTTGATTGCAAATAATAAGGAAACGAATTTAATACCTGAGAACTTTTTATCGGAAATTAAATTCAAAGTGGTTAACCTGTTAAGTAATATGATTCGAAAACATGATAATATAAAATTCAATCTGGAGATATTTTGTGAATACATGCTGGTTAAAGAAGAGGAGGATTTATGTTACATCGAAGTGAAATCACATCAGACTAAAATGATTATAATTAACCTCTCATCATCAACTACAGATGATCTCCTCAATATTTACAAAACACAATGTGATGTTATTGTTAAAAAAATGAGTGAATTCCAGGAACGTGATAGCGGATGGACATTAATAAAAATATTACGGATAGAAATTAATATAAATAAATATCAGTGTCTCAAAGGTTCGCAGTATATCCCTCTACCAACCCCAATACAAAAGAAACATGCATGCATCAATGTACAAAACTATGATCAATATTGTTTCAAGTGGGCTGTTATATCAGCATTGTATCCTGTTAATAACAGTTCCAAAAGAACCACATCATATAAAATTAATAACATTAGTGATGCTATTATCACGTTGGAAAATGGTATTGTTTTAAATTTTGAATATTTGATTTTTCCGCTATCAACGAATAGAATTAAAGATTTTGAAATGAGAAATCCCGATATTAGCGTGAACGTGTTTGGGTTGAATGATAACAATGATATAGTCGGACCGTACTATTCCAGTATAAATGAAAAAGCTATGCACGTAAATTTGTTATTACTAGAAGATGGTGAGAGATTCCATTACGTATGGATTAAAAATATTTCAAGGTAAATCAATAATAATTTTATGTTAAAAAAATTATATTAATATAAAATTGCTTCACTTTCCATTTAATTACAGATTAATTAAAAGTCAATTAACAAAACACCGTCGACAAGTTTATATATGTAACACTTGTTTAATACATTTTCATAGTGAAACGGTGCTGATCAAACACAAAGATGAGTGCAACAAAATTGTAACCAGTCTACCCTCTGTAGACAATAATATCGTAAGTTTTAAAAATTTCAAAAAGCAAATGGATATACCTTTTGTAGTCTACGCTGATTTTGAGTGTATTCTAGAGGCAATTAATATTCAAAATTCAGCTAATGTTAAGTCAATACAAAAACATATTCCCTTTGCTTATAGTTATTACATCAAATGTTCATTTAACAGTAGGTTAGATAAATTTAACATGTACAGTGGTGATGATGCACCAAAACATTTTTTCTTAAATTTAGTTAAGGATTGTACAGATTTATATGTGAATTACTTAAGTATCGTGAAACCAATGAATACCTTAACACCTTCTCAGCAGATTAGACAGAAAGAGGATACAATTTGTCACATTTGCAAAAAATTTTTATCTCATGTAGATCGAGTAGCCGATCATTGTCACTTAACAGGTGAATATAGAGGACCGGCACATAACAAATGTAATTTAGAATATCAAATACCAAAATTTATTCCTATATTCTTTCATAATCTTTCATCATATGATTGTCATTTGTTCGTAAGAGAACTCTCTTCTATTGAAGGTGATATAAATGTAATTCCCTTAAACAAAGAACTATATGTATCTATATCGAAAAAGATTAATATAGATGAAAAAAATACTATCGAACTACGTTTTCTTGATTCTTGTCGGTTTATGCCATCAAGTTTGGAAAAACTAGCGGGATATTTATCAGATAATGATCTGTTGACAGTAAACTCAAGTTATCAAACTCCCAATGAATTTAGTTTAATGAAACGTAAAGGTGTCTTTCCATATGACTATCTAGATTCAGTCAACCGTCTTGAAGAAACAGGACTACCACCCCGATCATGTTTCTTTAATAAACTTACTAATGAGTCGTGTAGCGTAGATGATTATGAACACGCTGAAAAAGTTTGGAATACATTCAAATGTAAGAAACTTTTAGATTATCTTCTATTATATTTAAAAGTTGATGTCCTATTGCTTTGTGATGTATTTGAAAATTTCCGCAAGGTTTGTAAAAACATTTACAATTTAGACCCCTGTCAATATTACACCACACCCGGTTTATCCTGGGATGCAATGTTGAAAACAACTGAAATTGAGTTGGAATTATTGACAGATATCAACATGTACAATTTCGTTGTGCGGGGTATTAGGGGAGGTATTGTTCAATGCAGTAAGCGACATGTGACAGCTAATAATAAATACGTTAGTGATTATGATTCAACAAAAGAATCAAATTATCTAATGTATTTAGATGTAAATAATTTATATGGTTATGCAATGTCTCAATATCTCCCCTATAAAAATTTTAAATGGCTTGACAACTGTAACGACTTCAATGTAACTACTGTAGAAGAAGAATCAGAATTTGGTTATATTTTAGAAGTGGATTTGGAATATTCAACTGTATTGCACGATCACCATAGTGATTTTCCATTCTGTGCTGAAAATAAGAAAATTGAGAATATGAAACATAGAAAATTAATAACAGACTTAAATGACAAAAAGAATTACATAATACATTACCGCAATCTTCAGCAATGCATTCAACATGGTTTAATTTTGAAGAAAATTCATAGAATTCTACAATTTAATCAATCGAATTGGTTAAAAAAATATATTGATGTAAATAACCATCATAGAACATTGGCTAAAAACACATTTGAACAAAACTTTTTCAAATTACTCAATAATGCTGTCTATGGTAAGACTATGGAAAATGTCGATAAGAGAAAAGACATCAAAATAGTAATGGGATGGGAAAATAGAAGAAAACGATTAGGAGCCAGATCACTAATTGCGAAACCAAATTTTCATAGTTGTATTGAAATTACTGAAGAAATGGTTGCCGTTGAAATGAGTAGAGTGAAAACGGAATATAATAAACCCATTTATATTGGTTTTTCAGTTCTAGAATTATCAAAATGGAAAATGTATAATTTTCATTACGATTATATGAAGACCAAATATTTTGATAATATTAATCTCTGTTATATGGATACCGATTCATTTATATATGATGTGAAAACAAATGATATGTATGATGATATTAGAAATGATATTCCAACACATTTCGATACATCTGCTTATTCAAGAGAAAATGCATATAATTTCCCCTTGATGAATAAAAAAGTATTGGGAATGATGAAAGATGAATGTAATGGAAAAGTTATTAGGGAATTCATTGGTTTACGTTCTAAAATGTATTCCGTCAAAATAGATAGAGTAGACAAAGAAATTAAAAAAATTAAAGGTGTTAGAAATAGTGTAACATCTAGACTAAGTATTAATGATTTTAGAAAATGTCTACTAGAGAAAAAGCTGTATCATGATTCTATGTATGTGTTTAGATCTAAGATTCATCAAGTATATACACAATATATAAGTAAATTAACTTTAAGTTATTTAGACGATAAGAGATTTATATGTGAAAATAATGTTGACACTTACGCCTGGGGACATTATAAAATAAAAAACCTCAGACTTAACAGTTTATAAGAAATTAAGTGTAAAAAATAAGAAAAAATGTAAACCTACCTATTTATCTACATAATAAAAATAGAAAATAAAAAAAATCGTTTATCTGTTGTTTCATTTAAAATTTTATTTCAGTTTAATATCTTTTAACATTTCCTTTAGAACAGCTCTTGTCTTTACAAGATCTTCTAACATTTTAGTATGGTAATTTTTAGACATTGTGCTAATTTTTTCATATTAATTTTGATCTGCTTTGTATCTGGACACGATCTGCTACGTATCTGGTCACGATCTGCTTCGTATCTGCTCACGATCTACTTGGTATCTGGTCACGATCTGCTTCGTATCTGCTCACGATCTGCTTTGTATCTGCTCACGATCTGATTTATACCTGATCATGATCTGCTTGATGTCTTATGTCTATATCTTTTGAATTTGGGTACGCTGTATCGTGCTTTCTACAAGCTGCATCCAATAAATTTATTCCTTTGTCTCCTCTTGCTAATCGTTTTTGAACTTTTGTATCAGGTTCACAAAACTGATAACCAGGTAGATGTAATTCAACAAGTAATTTGTTTAAGTTGTTTACAAAACCTCTTACAATCTTACACTAATTAGGTTTATTTTTTTTTTTTGGTTTTGACTGTAGTTTATAACCATTGTTTTCGTTACTTTCATACCTCTTCGTATGAAACACTATTCTAGCAAGCTATACCATCTGTACTAGCTATACTAGCAAGCTATACTAGCAAGCTGTACTAGCTATACTAGCAAGCTGTACTAGCTATACTAGCAAGCTATACAATTTATACTAGCTATACTAGCAAGCTGTACTAGCTGTACTAGCTGTAATAGCAAGCTGTACTAGCTATACTAGCAATCTGTACTAGCTATACTAGCAAGCTGTGCTAGGTATACTAGCAAGCTATACTAGCTATACTAGCTATACTAGCAAGCTGTACTAGCAGCTATACCAGCTATGTCAGCTATACCAGCCATAACAGCTATACCAGCTAAAACATCTATACCAGCTATATCAGCTATACCTGCTGTACCAGCTATACCACCCTGGTATACACCTGGTACATACCATACCTGGTATATACCATTCATACCATACCTGGTATATACCATTCATACCATACCTGGTATATACCATACATACCATACCTGGTATATACCAGGTACATACCAGGTATATATCAGGTACATACCAGCTATACCAGGTATATACCAGATGCATACAAGGTATATACCAGATACATACCAGGTATATACCAGGGTGGTACAGATGGTACATCAGGTATATCTAGTGTAATTGGTATAGCTAGTAGTCTAGCGGGTATAGTAGTCTAGCTGGTATAGCTGTTATAGCTGATATAGCTAGTATAGCTGCTAGTATAGCTAGTACAGCTTGCTAGTATAGCTAGTACAGCTTGCTAGTATAGCTAGTACAGCTTGCTAGTATAGCTAGTATAGATTGTATAGCTTGCTAGTATAGCTAGTACAGCTTGCTAGTATAGCTAGTACAGCTTGCTAGTACAGCTAGTACAGCTTGCTAGTGTAGATTGTGTAGCTTGCTAATATAGCTAGTACAGCTTGCTAGTATAACTAGTATAGCTTGCTAGTACAGCTAGTACAGCTTGCTAGTATAGATTGTGTAGCTTGCTAGTATAGCTAGTACAGCTTGCTAGTATAGCTAGTACAGCTTGCTAGTATAGATTGTGTAGCTTGCTAGTATAGCTAGTACAGATTGCTAGTATAGCTAGTACACCTTGCTAGTACAGCTAGTACAGCTTGCTAGTATAGATTGTGTAGCTTGCTAGTATAGCTAGTACAGCTTGCTAGTATAGCTAGTATAGCTTGCTAGTATACCTAGTACAGCTTGCTAGTATAGCTAGTACAGCTTGCTAGTATAGCTAGTACAGCTTGCTAATATAGATTGTGTAGCTTGCTAGTATAGCTAGTACAGATTGCTAGTATAGCTAGTACAGCTTGCTAGTACAGCTTGCTAGTATAGCTAGTACAGCTTGCTAGTATAGCTAGTACAGATTGCTAGTATAGCTAGTACAGCTTGCTATTACAGCTAGTACAGCTTGCTAGTATAGCTAGTATAAATTGTATAGCTTGCTAGTATAGCTAGTACAGCTTGCTAGTATAGCTAGTATAGCTAGTACAGCTTGCTAGTATAGCTTGCTAGTATAGCTAGTACAGATGGTATAGCTTGCTAGAATAGTGTTTCATACGAATAGGTATGAAAGTAACGAAAACAATGGTTATAAACTACAGTCAAAACCAAAAAAAAAAAATAAACCTAATTAGTGTAAGATTGTAAGAGGTTTTGTAAACAACTTAAACAAATTACTTGTTGAATTACATCTACCTGGTTATCAGTTTTGTGAACCTGATACAAAAGTTCAAAAACGATTAGCAAGAGGAGACAAAGGAATACATTTATTGGATGCAGCTTGTAGAAAGCACGATACAGCGTACCCAAATTCAAAAGATATAGACATAAGACATCAAGCAGATCATGATCAGGTATAAATCAGATCGTGAGCAGATACAAAGCAGATCGTGAGCAGATACGAAGCAGATCGTGATCAGATACCAAGTAGATCGTGAGCAGATACGAAGCAGATCGTGACCAGATACGTAGCAGATCGTGTCCAGATACAAAGCAGATCAAAATTAATATGAAAAAATTAGCACAATGTCTAAAAATTACCATACTAAAATGTTAGAAGATCTTGTAAAGACAAGAGCTGTTCTAAAGGAAATGTTAAAAGATATTAAACTGAAATAAAATTTTAAATGAAACAACAGATAAACGATTTTTTTTATTTTCTATTTTTATTATGTAGATAAATAGGTAGGTTTACATTTTTTCTTATTTTTTACACTTAATTTCTTATAAACTGTTAAGTCTGAGGTTTTTTATTTTATAATGTCCCCAGGCGTAAGTGTCAACATTATTTTCACATATAAATCTCTTATCGTCTAAATAACTTAAAGTTAATTTACTTATATATTGTGTATATACTTGATGAATCTTAGATCTAAACACATACATAGAATCATGATACAGCTTTTTCTCTAGTAGACATTTTCTAAAATCATTAATACTTAGTCTAGATGTTACACTATTTCTAACACCTTTAATTTTTTTAATTTCTTTGTCTACTCTATCTATTTTGACGGAATACATTTTAGAACGTAAACCAATGAATTCCCTAATAACTTTTCCATTACATTCATCTTTCATCATTCCCAATACTTTTTTATTCATCAAGGGGAAATTATATGCATTTTCTCTTGAATAAGCAGATGTATCGAAATGTGTTGGAATATCATTTCTAATATCATCATACATATCATTTGTTTTCACATCATATATAAATGAATCGGTATCCATATAACAGAGATTAATATTATCAAAATATTTGGTCTTCATATAATCGTAATGAAAATTATACATTTTCCATTTTGATAATTCTAGAACTGAAAAACCAATATAAATGGGTTTATTATATTCCGTTTTCACTCTACTCATTTCAACGGCAACCATTTCTTCAGTAATTTCAATACAACTATGAAAATTTGGTTTCGCAATTAGTGATCTGGCTCCTAATCGTTTTCTTCTATTTTCCCATCCCATTACTATTTTGATGTCTTTTCTCTTATCGACATTTTCCATAGTCTTACCATAGACAGCATTATTGAGTAATTTGAAAAAGTTTTGTTCAAATGTGTTTTTAGCCAATGTTCTATGATGGTTATTTACATCAATATATTTTTTTAACCAATTCGATTGATTAAATTGTAGAATTCTATGAATTTTCTTCAAAATTAAACCATGTTGAATGCATTGCTGAAGATTGCGGTAATGTATTATGTAATTCTTTTTGTCATTTAAGTCTGTTATTAATTTTCTATGTTTCATATTCTCAATTTTCTTATTTTCAGCACAGAATGGAAAACCACTATGGTGATCGTGCAATACAGTTGAATATTCCAAATCCACTTCTAAAATATAACCAAATTCTGAATCTTCTTCTACAGTAGTTACATTGAAGTCGTTACAGTTGTCAAGCCATTTAAAATTTTTATAGGGGAGATATTGAGACATTGCATAACCATATAAATTATTTACATCTAAATACATTAGATAATTTGATTCTTTTGTTGAATCATAATCACTAACGTATTTATTATTAGCTGTCACATGTCGCTTACTGCATTGAACAATACCTCCGCTAATACCCCGCACAACGAAATTGTACATGTTGATATCTGTCAATAATTCCAACTCAATTTCAGTTGTTTTCAACATTGCATCCCAGGATAAACCGGGTGTGGTGTAATATTGACAGGGGTCTAAATTGTAAATGTTTTTACAAACCTTGCGGAAATTTTCAAATACATCACAAAGCAATAGGACATCAACTTTTAAATATAATAGAAGATAATCTAAAAGTTTCTTACATTTGAATGTATTCCAAACTTTTTCAGCGTGTTCATAATCATCTACGCTACACGACTCATTAGTAAGTTTATTAAAGAAACATGATCGGGGTGGTAGTCCTGTTTCTTCAAGACGGTTGACTGAATCTAGATAGTCATATGGAAAGACACCTTTACGTTTCATTAAACTAAATTCATTGGGAGTTTGATAACTTGAGTTTACTGTCAACAGATCATTATCTGATAAATATCCCGCTAGTTTTTCCAAACTTGATGGCATAAACCGACAAGAATCAAGAAAACGTAGTTCGATAGTATTTTTTTCATCTATATTAATCTTTTTCGATATAGATACATATAGTTCTTTGTTTAAGGGAATTACATTTATATCACCTTCAATAGAAGAGAGTTCTCTTACGAACAAATGACAATCATATGATGAAAGATTATGAAAGAATATAGGAATAAATTTTGGTATTTGATATTCTAAATTACATTTGTTATGTGCCGGTCCTCTATATTCACCTGTTAAGTGACAATGATCGGCTACTCGATCTACATGAGATAAAAATTTTTTGCAAATGTGACAAATTGTATCCTCTTTCTGTCTAATCTGCTGAGAAGGTGTTAAGGTATTCATTGGTTTCACGATACTTAAGTAATTCACATATAAATCTGTACAATCCTTAACTAAATTTAAGAAAAAATGTTTTGGTGCATCATCACCACTGTACATGTTAAATTTATCTAACCTACTGTTAAATGAACATTTGATGTAATAACTATAAGCAAAGGGAATATGTTTTTGTATTGACTTAACATTAGCTGAATTTTGAATATTAATTGCCTCTAGAATACACTCAAAATCAGCGTAGACTACAAAAGGTATATCCATTTGCTTTTTGAAATTTTTAAAACTTACGATATTATTGTCTACAGAGGGTAGACTGGTTACAATTTTGTTGCACTCATCTTTGTGTTTGATCAGCACCGTTTCACTATGAAAATGTATTAAACAAGTGTTACATATATAAACTTGTCGACGGTGTTTTGTTAATTGACTTTTAATTAATCTGTAATTAAATGGAAAGTGAAGCAATTTTATATTAATATAATTTTTTTAACATAAAATTATTATTGATTTACCTTGAAATATTTTTAATCCATACGTAATGGAATCTCTCACCATCTTCTAGTAATAACAAATTTACGTGCATAGCTTTTTCATTTATACTGGAATAGTACGGTCCGACTATATCATTGTTATCATTCAACCCAAACACGTTCACGCTAATATCGGGATTTCTCATTTCAAAATCTTTAATTCTATTCGTTGATAGCGGAAAAATCAAATATTCAAAATTTAAAACAATACCATTTTCCAACGTGATAATAGCATCACTAATGTTATTAATTTTATATGATGTGGTTCTTTTGGAACTGTTATTAACAGGATACAATGCTGATATAACAGCCCACTTGAAACAATATTGATCATAGTTTTGTACATTGATGCATGCATGTTTCTTTTGTATTGGGGTTGGTAGAGGGATATACTGCGAACCTTTGAGACACTGATATTTATTTATATTAATTTCTATCCGTAATATTTTTATTAATGTCCATCCGCTATCACGTTCCTGGAATTCACTCATTTTTTTAACAATAACATCACATTGTGTTTTGTAAATATTGAGGAGATCATCTGTAGTTGATGATGAGAGGTTAATTATAATCATTTTAGTCTGATGTGATTTCACTTCGATGTAACATAAATCCTCCTCTTCTTTAACCAGCATGTATTCACAAAATATCTCCAGATTGAATTTTATATTATCATGTTTTCGAATCATATTACTTAACAGGTTAACCACTTTGAATTTAATTTCCGATAAAAAGTTCTCAGGTATTAAATTCGTTTCCTTATTATTTGCAATCAAATATGTAATGATGCGATTATTAAACACTGATCTAACGCATTTTACTTCATCGTCATCAATATAAACACCGTTATCATCATTTCGGATTTTGTTAGCACAATTAAGTTTGTGAGCATTTGTTCGAATATGATAGCGCCAATTTGTCTTTGGAATATGTTGATTGCAGTCCGTACAATTAACTGTATCAAATGTTTCTCCCTCATCACCAATCTTTGAATATTGTAAGATGTGTTTTTGATAATTCAGTTGGTTTGAGAAATACCTATTGCAAGGTATGCATTTAAATGATGTGGATGGTCCATCATGATACAATCTTTGATGTTTTCTTAAATTTATATTCAGAGTGAATACTTTTTGACAAACTTCACAAATAAAACCAGCCATTTTTTAATATTGAATTTGTAAATACAACTGTAACGAGTTCTAGCACAGGAATGACTTCTAAATCCTTAAAACAAGTCTATTTATACTCTGGGATGTGCATGAGGAAACGTGCACACACTCATATATACTCATATTAATACAAATAAAATGAACATGCGCAATCATGTTTCTATTTAGGTATACGATGTAAACCCGCGCACAGCTGCACAATTCTTGAGTCAGCGTTTTAAAATTTGTTTACATTAAAAAAAATATTCTTACTGATCTTATGCTTAAGAGTAAGAAATTATAAGGAGCCGCGCTGCTATTATTTATAACAAAGCGCAGCTATTGTTTACAGCAACAATATGTCGTTTTCCCACATTTGTCTACAAGAAAGAAAACACACATAACGGAAATATATCGCGTTAAATCATACAAAAAAATTAATTAAACAAAACCACATCTAAAATTCTTTATTTGTTTACATTCGACTATCATAAAATGCGTTCATAAGAAAACACACACACACACATAACGGAAGTATATCGCATTAAATCATACAAAAAAAAATTAATTAAACGAACCTACATCCAAAATTTTTCATACTTAACATTAAAAACTGTAATATGAGTCAAGCGTTTTAAAATTTGTTTACATTAAAAAATATTTTTATTGATCTTATGCTTAAGGATAAGAAATCGTAAGGAGTCACGCTGTTTGTTGTTGTGTAGCTTATAACAAAGCGCTGCTATTGTTTGTAACAAACATGTGATATCCCATATTTGTCTACAAGAAAAACAAAACACAAATGTATCACACTAACAAAAAAATTAATTAAACGAAACCACATCCAAAATTGTTTATTTGTTTACATTAAAAAATATTCTTATTGATCTTATGCCCGTGCACTTTTCATAATACATGTTACAAACCTATAGCCGGATCGCACACAATAATTCAATTCATAACTCCCAGCTATGCATAATCCCTAATTTTAACACACACACACACACACACACACGCACACATATTATACATGTTACAAACATATAGACCCATCGCACACAATTCATTTCACAATTCAATTCATAACTCCCAGCTATGCATAATCCCAAATTTGTATGAAAAAAGTGCCCCAGAAGGTACAAAAACATACTACTAATTAAAACTACTTAAAATCGGAGTGATGACTTTTAAGGACAGTTCTTTAATGATAGCTATACAAATTCCTGATAAATTCATAATCACACAATTAAGATTACTTACCGCAGTACCAAATTCAAATTATATGGAAATTGACGAACCTAGTGAAAATATTATTGAAATAAATAATGTTATTTTAAACTATAAGGAAAACGTTATATTTAAGCATCTCAAAAAAAGCAACCATTGTTCTATTAAAGCTAATTGTAAATATATATTTAATAACAAAACAGAAACAATAGAATTAGATGAAGACTCTATTCTGTTGAAAAATGCTAGAAAAATTAATCTAAACCAAAATTGTGACAATAGAAATCTAAGTTTATCGGGAAACTACTTAATAAATATAAATAATTGTAGCATTACAATCGATAATCAAACTTTTAAAAATAAAAAACAGATAATAAACGAAAAATTCTTTTTCCCACCAACACAAATTATTAATGTAACAAAACCTAACGTAGAATTTGAAAACATTGTTTGGTAACATAAGAATAAGGTCTCATATGGATTAAACATAACACTAATAATCAATACCACTATTGTTCTCATATTAATGTATATTGTAATAAAAATAGAAAGTCTAGTATAAATAAAACACAAGTTGTAACAATATCTCAGATTCCTGATGTAAAAGAGATCATAGAGAAATACAAACCGAACATGCAATAATAAAAATGTAAAAATAAAAAATTAAAATTAATAAAAAAAATTTAAATGAAAAATCAAACTAGAAAATAGGAAATAATGCTTCATAACAAAATTATTAATAATAGCATTAAGCAACACTTAATAATAAAAAGATAATACGAAATCCAGGTGTATTTCGGTCAAGGGGTGGAAGAGTTACATACCCATCCCTAAATAATAAATTAGTGGCTGGATAAGTGTAGGGAGCATTAGTTTTAAATTACATTTTATTTTCCCACACTTTAGTCCAGACAGCAATGTCAACATTTCCGCTGCATTGCTTAGAAAACTTAAGGTATTTAAATATTAAAAATATAGAAATAGTTTAGTCTTAAGATCAAAGTAAATAAAGTGAGTACTCTTTAGAGTAAAACAAAAAAACTAAAAAAATAAAACCGAAGTTTTATTAAAACGTAAGTCGTGTTTCATTATTCATTTTATAATATTCTACTATATGTTTATATAATTCTTTTACATCATTTTCTGGCCTTTTTTCTAATAAAAATTTTAATTTCGTTGCGCGCTTTATATCATTTATTGACGTGCAATCCCACATATGGAGTTGATCAGTCCCCTTATGAGATTCACTCATAACATTTTTATCTCTTATAATATTCTTTTCTGATGACTTTTTACTCATACCTTATAATTACTAATGTTTTCTTTACCTTTTCGTCATTTCTTTTCGTCATTTTCTAATGGTATCATACTCTTTAGTGTAGTAGAATCAATATCTATCCTTGATAATGCATCGGCATTAGTGTTGTTTATTCCTTTCTTGTATATTATTTCAAAGTCGTAGTCAGAAAGTTTCAGTCTTATCCTTGTTAATTTAGAGTTCGGGTTTTTATGCGAAAATAGTGAAATCAAAGGTCTGTGATCTGTCACAATTGTGAATTTTCTACCATATAAATACGGTCTAAAGAATTGTATGCCCCAATATATGCCTAACAATTCTTTCTCAATCACAGGTTCATTCTTTTCGTGTTTGTTTAAAGATCTACTTGCCTATAATATTGGTAAATCATTTCCTTTTGGACCCTGTGACAAAACTGCGCCTAGTGCAAAATCTGATGCATCTGACGACAGAATGAATGTTTTGTCAAAGTCTGGATATTGCAAAATAGGGGGTTCAATAAGTTTGTTCTTCAGTGCTTCAAACGCATTATGACATTCTTCCGTTCATTCAAATTTTGTTCCTTTTTTAATAAATCATTCAAACAATTTGCAATATTCGCAAAATCTTTGATGAATCTTCTATAATAGTTAAATGCTATAAGTCTTCTTAAGTCATCAGTATTCTTAGGAGCAGGATACTTGGTAATTACGTCATATTTGCTTGGGTCTGGTTTAATAGCATTCGATGTTATCAAATGTCCCAAATATATAACTTCTGATTTCAAAAAATAGAATTTGCTCGCATTCAATTTTAAATTATATCTAGATAATCTATCGAAAACGTTGCGCAAATTATTGTTGTGATGTTTTAAACTACATCCAAAAACTATTATATCATCAACATACAGGAATGCTTCGGATTCTAGTCCAGCTAGTGATATCGTTAGCATCCTCTGAAAACTATTTGAAGATATCTTTAGTCCAAAAGGTAATCTTGTATATTGGTATTGACCATTAGTTGTTGAAAATGCTGTAAATGGTCTTGACTGTTGATCGAGCTCAATTTGATGAAAGGAACTTGTCATGTCCAATGTGGAAAAATATTTAGCTCTTCCTAGTCTATCTAAAACGTCATCTAAACGTGTTAGTGGAAATTTGTCATTAACTATTTTGTCACTGAGTTTCCTAAAATCAACGATTAGTCTCCATTTTTTATATCACTTTGTCCCTTCTTAGGTACCAATAAGAGTGGAGCGTTGTAAGGACTTGTGGGTGACTCTATTATTTTTTGTTTCAATAAACTTTTTACTTAATTATTTATTTCCTTTGTATGCGTTTGTGGTAATCGATAGTTCTTTATATAAACTTGGTTTTTGGTCATTTAATTGAATAATTTGATTGTAAAAATTATTGGTTGTCAGGTTTTCACCTTCTAAATGAAATATATGTTGGTATTGTTTTAACATCTCTAACAATTCCTTCTTTGCTTTCTCGTCGTTCTTCTCCATGTTGCATTCATTTAACACTTTCTTAAATCTTTCCTCATCATATTTCGTATCTGGTTTATAATCACTTGTTTTGTATGTATCAACACACTACAGTTTCTTATATTCGTATTGTGTACCAAGGAAACTATAATGTGACTATCGCTGCAGTCAAGTCGAAAGTTGCTCCATTAAATCCGATGGCCATACCAAGACTGGAGCTACAAGCTGCTGTTGTGGGTGATAGGCTAGCCAAGAAGGTAGCAAATATTGCACGTATAAATTTCACCGCGAAGTATTTTTGGACCGATTTTAAAACCGTACTACGGTGGCTAGGAATGGATCCCAAAAGGTTCCAACTATTTGTTATGCATCGTGTTGGCGAAATATTAGAAACAACAGAGGTAACGCAATGGTGATGGGTACCCTCCAAAATGAACTCGGCGGATCTAGCAACAAAGGTTCTAACACGATGGGATGTCTCCTTATGGTTTTCTGGTGCTGAATTTCTTAAAGAAGATATGTCAACATGGCCAACTTGCAACAATTGCAAAACTAATGCAATCAAGTGGAAATTCGACATAGTTTACTACTCATTAATGGAGAAGAAATGAATATTTTACTTAACGTTAAAAATGTGTCCAACTGGAGAAGACTTTACTGAGCTGTAGCTACCTTTATACTCTATTTGGGTAAGCTTAAGACACGATGTGAAAAAAGGAAGTTGCCAACAGAAGGTACATTCGAAATGCTGCAAGGTGCAAGGTCCGTATTGTACCGAAAAGCACAGCACAGCGAATTCCATGAAGAAATTTATTATTTAAAAAGGGTAAGAGTATTTCAAAAACCAGTAAACTAATATTTTTAAATGTATTCCTAGATGACAAGGGAGTATTAAGAGCTAAAGGTCGTGCATCATTCATAAATTATGAAGATGTGATAATACTGCCTACTAATCACCATGTGACATTTCTAATAGTTCTCTATGAACATGGAACATTTCATCATATGTCACATGAGACTGTCATCAACAATATTAAAAGTAAATATTACATACCTAAGCTACGAGTACTCTATAAAAGCGTAAGGAAATCTTGTCAAATATGCAAAAATGCAAATGCCGCACCAGTTATGCCACAAATATCGTCACTACCGCCTGCTCGGTTAGCAAGTTTCGAAAGACCATTTACATTTGTGGGAATAGATTACTTTGGACCGCTTTACGTGGCCGTGGGATGTTTTATTTACTTGCTTAACTGTAAGAGCAGTTCATCTCGAAATTGCTCACAGTCTCGATACTAGTTCCTGTGTTATGTGCATTAAAAATTTTATGGCTCGAAGAGGAACCCCAAGAGAAATATACACCGATAATGGCACAAATCTTATAAGTGCATCTAAAATATTTAGTCCTTAAGTTGATCATACTGAGGTCTCAAAACCATTTGAAAACATCAGATGGAAATTCAACCTACCTGCCGCGCCCCACATGGGTGGAGCCTGGGAAAGACTTGTACGTTCGGTAAAAACTGCGTTATATCATATTTGTCCCCATATGAATTTTAACGATGAAACCCTGAAATGTGCTCGAGCTGAAGTAGAGTTCATTATTAATTCGCGACCACTTACTTTTGTGTCACTGGAATCGTGCGACGATGAGGTACTTACACCAAACCATTTGTTATTGGGCTCTTCAAGTGGCCTCAAGCCCATTAACTACAAAGAAGTTGACTTACGACAACGATGGAATCAAACTAAGCTATTTGCAGATAAGTTTTTGCATCGCTGGATAAAAGAATATGCACCAACGCTTATCAGAAGAGGTAAATGGCACGAAAAAAGAGTTCCACTACGAGTCGGTGATATCGTCATCATAATTGATGAAAACCTTCCGAGGCATTGTTGGCCAAAAGCCAAAATAATTGATACCAACGACCAACGGTGAAGATAGCAAAACTAGACGTCGCCAATAACGAAGGCTAAACTCGTCCACGGACTCATTTACGAGGGGGAGAATGTTGCCGCCGACATCCACTTGATAATGCAAATATTTTATTTTTACTGAATTTATTAATTTAATCACATTTATTGTTTATTTAAAAGAAACTAATTTTATAAATCATTATAATATTAAATACTGGTCAAATATTAATATTGGGATACTTTCCCATTAAAAGTCTTAAATTCGCAAATTCTTAAAATAGCAAATATTCGCTAACAGTAATTATATTTTGTATTGTATACATTATTTTCTTCTTGAAATATGTAAAAGAGAACTTGTTATTAATTATAACGGTAGCTATTTATGCATCACATAGGCATCTGAAGTTACCAATTATCAATTAGAAAACTTATTTGTCAGTCGGTTAAAGGCACGCAAGCCTACAAAATTGTTTTAAAGCGTTTATCGCACAGGATAAAAATTAATAAATTATTAAATTAATGCACCAGGAGTGGTGTTAAAAATTTTGTGTTTTATTTAAAGCCGGCTCATTTATACCGTGCCGTAACAAATGTCTTCTGTCTCCTCGGTGTTCTATTGTCCAAATCATTGATTAAAATAATGAGTGCAGCTTTGACGTTTACAGCGAAACATGTGGTTCTGGTGTGGGAGGCTCAGAATATGATATCGCTCTTGTACGTGGTATCTGCCACCGTATTTTTTTGCTCTTCAGCTTTTGTGTATCTTTGTTATAGTTGTATAGTGTTGACAATGTGGAATGCTCGATGATTGCAGCAATTGCAGGATTCTAGTGTAGAAGACTGATAGTATGAACTCGTTGTTGTACATGGTACTTGCCACAACATTTTCTTCGGTTCTTCAGTTTTTGCTTTTCGTACCTGCTACAACATTTCTGCAGTCACTTTATCACAATTCTCTTCCAATTTTAGCTCCTTCAATACGCGGCTTTGGCTGATGAGCAATTTTCAATTAGGCTTTCCAATTTTAAATACATAACAAGTTCCCTTTCACTTTCAGAAAAGGAATCGTCAAATAAAACACAAAAGAGAAAAGAAAAATATTACAACAAACATTACCTTTTGCGCGTTAAATATACATCCCAGCAAAAGAAAAATTTTGGAAAAAAAATTTGTTTGGATAAAAAAAATTGTATCGATTTCATTTTCCATATTTATTTTATTATTATTATTATTATTTCCATATTTATTTAACTTGTTTCATACAGAAATAAACTCGTATATCATAAAAAATAATAAATTTTAATAGTTTTTACCGGCACCAAGTAAATATTTTAATATTGTCTTTAAAAATGGATCCATAAAATCGTAAAAATTCACGATTTTATAACTTTAATATTATTGAATTTTTGTGAAATTGAATTTGAAATCTTTAATAACAGAATTTTGGAAACTTATATCTGAATTCTTTTTAATTAAATAAGAACTGTAACTAAACTTAAAAATAATCATGTAACGATTATGCTAATGTGAATTATTATTTCGGAGTAGTTACATGTACCGACCTATAAAGTAAAAAAAATCACTCTAAGAAATTAATCATCATCAAACACTCGATCTGCTAAGATATATTTTCTTACAAATCAACACATTTACATTTACAGTGCACTTGGGATATAGTGAATAATTCATGTACACATTATCAAGAAATTTACTATATACAATTTAAAAAAACTAAACAAATTTTATTCTTTTAAGTTAAAAATTGTTAAAATTTTTGATGAATCTTACATTTAGATTTTGATAATAGGTTAAAAAGTATTTGGGTAATCAATAAGTTCGTGTGAAAAGTTAAAAAGCCGTTTTTGTCAAATAAAACAAGTTTGGAGGGTTCGAGAAATAAAATATATAAATATAAAATATTTTTTCATATTTCGTTTTGTTGGAGATGTTTGGCCTGGGGCTTGAAAGGTGGCCTCTTGTCTAATATGCCAACACACTATCTACTAGACTACGGTGACTGCAACACTCATTATACGGTAAATAAACACTCTTTCATAATGACAGTTCGGGATCTATTTGAGTTTCGGCTAAAAACAAGTGGTAGTGCCTGGTGAAACGAAACTCGTTTTGTGATGAAAACTTTGAACACGCTTGGAATGGGCTCAAATCTTGTTTACGACCTGCTTAACAGAACCATCAAAGTTAAGGTAGATGAATTTAACCCAATCATTATTTACTTAGTTTCTGCAAAGTTGTCCGATGAAACCCTAGCACTTTTGGAGCAATCCTTCAAAACTCAACGTGAATTGCCAACTTCGGTACAAATGGAGATTTTCTAATAAATAGATCAAAACTACAAAGGAACGTTTCAGCTTCCCAATTACCAATAAACCCAAATTTCAGCCCTACAACAAATTCCAATTCCTCTTGTCACCTTTGTCAAAATGATCATCACGTTAGATCTTGCGAAATATTTCGAAAATTTGCAGTTCAACAAAGGCTAGACTACGTTTACCAAAGTAATATTTGTACCGACCATCACACTCTACTATACATTCAACAATCTCGAGAAAACTCAAACCCGAATCAGAATAATGAAATAAAGCATGAAACTCATAACAATCGCAAAATCGTATTTAGAAATAAACACCCTCAACCTTCCGCAATTCGTAAGTTCAGGCAAATATTTCTTTCAACAATGAGCATATTCTGCTCCGCACTAGTGCAATTGGATTTTAGAGAAGAATTATTCACTCTTAGAGCTCTAATAGACCCTGGACCACAACAAACATATTTGTAAAAAAGGGTAAGAAGCCTTCTCAAGTTGCCATACCAAAAGTCTCATATGGAAATCATTGGTATAGGCGGTCAAAAACAGTCAGCAAACAATGAATGCAACATTACCATTGTTGCGAAAAGGAATAACGTAAAAGTCAACGTTGTCCCAAAAATAGCAAAACAAATTCCTTCGATCTCATTCGAACGGCCCAAATCAGAACAACTCCAAAATCTCGATTTGGCAGAACCACAGCTCAATAGTTCATCACCGATAGATATCATACATTTTGTTCATGCTGGCCACCCTAATGTAATGTTTTAGTTTTAAGTAATGTACAACTGTGTGAATTTAATTGTGAATTATAAAAATGAAAAGAGATTAATATCAAATCCACCCCCGGACTCAAAGGTACGTACGTACTGAAAAATATAATAATTTTATATCGGAAAATTGATACTCGTTTTTTCTCGTTTTGCCAAATATTTTATTTTATTTATTTTTCCCCGCTCAACCCCACATTTTGGTCCTTTGAACCGGATCATCCCCGTAAAAATAAAATAAAATATTTGTTAAATTTCTTTACAGATTTGTAGAAGATCGCCATATTGGTTATTTTTTGTTGGAACACCACACCCTTTTCACCGTTTTGGATTGCGATAATTTGTTTAATTTGTTTTCACTAAATAATTTTTTAACAAGGTATGTAAAAATACATATAATTTTGTGGTCGATAAATAGTGCTAAAAATTAAAAAAGAAAAACAAATAAATATATAAAATACAGTGAAGTTTGTCTCAGTGAAGTGCGTGTAAGAATATACGATAAATAAAGGGATAAAGTGAAAAGAGGGAAGCACAAACAATACAGAGTTTATTGATCTCGCGTGTTGTTGTTTTGTGTATATATCTTGTGAACAGCTGAAGATTGCCAAATCGAGGTGGCCGCTGTTCCCGTTTGTTGTGTATCATATATTGTTATACCAGTATAATAAGCAAATTATATTGTTCATATCCTTTGGTTTGAGACTTTTTGTTTGATTTTGGAAAAAAAATATAAATATATATATATATTTTTTATTATATTTAAAAATTTATATATTTTTTATTATATTTTTATACATCTTATATATTTTTCTTTTGAAACTCAATTACTGATTTACTTTCTTAAGCAAACCTTTTATTACAATTTTTTCATTTTTGACTCGAAAATTTTTCCTTTGTTATCGGTGTCATATTTATTGCGGACATATTTTTTTCTCGTTTTTCGGAATATTTTAGTGGTTTAGATTGTGATTAATATCGTTTCTTTTCCTAATTTTTTTGGTTTTCGTAAATTTTTCGGACTCTTTCTCGTGCTTCGAAATTTTCCATTTGTTCCCATATTCTTAGAATTTTACAACTGGTAGTCCCCTTTAGTAAACATTTTTATTCCTTCATTTTCCTTTATTTCTGAGTTTTTTAATAACATTATCTCCATCCCAATTGTGATAAAATGGCCGCATTGAGAAACTTGACAAGAAACGACAATCGCTTAGTCGCTTTTGACAGTTTCATTCAAACTATCCCTAAGGAAGAACACTCTGTTCACACTCTGAGTGTCCATCGGCAGGAGTTAACCCGTTTGTGGGAAACTTTTCGCGACTCCTACGAGGATTTGTCGGAAAATGCCTAGGATACCAAGGTTTCTGCCAAGGACCTGAAGGCGAAGTGTTTGTCGGGATATACACTGTATGTTCAATGCGCCTCGCTCATTGATGGGTCCACTGACGGCGTTAAGAGCAAGGCCGCGAACCCCCTACCAATTGTATCCCGAGACATCTTTCCCCTGTGACACCGAAAACTTTGCTGGTGCTTACGCATCTTGGCCAACGTTTAGGGACATGTTTTCGGCCATTTATGGGACTAACCCACATATTAGTAACATCCAAAGGATGTATTATCTTTTACAGAAGACAGAAAGTGAGGCGAGGGACATTATTCGAACTTGCCCCATGACGAATGATGGCTTCGACATGGCGTGGCAGAACCTGGTGGATAGGTATGAGACTAAACGCGTTTTGGTAAATTCTCAATTGAAACCCCTCTTTAACCTCCCTTCCATATCCAAAGAATCTGGCCCTTCAATTAAGAGTTTGCAGCGGACAATTAATGATTGTATAACGAATTTGTCGTTGCTGGGCATCGAAACTCAGAATTGGGATATCATCTTTGTTTATATTTGCTCCACGAGACTTCCCGAACACACCCTAGGTCTTTGGGAACAATCTCAGGGGCCTTGCTCGGACCTACCAAAGTGGAGCAAGATGGATGAGTTCCTGACTGCCAGATACCGAACTCTGGAGTCAGTGTCGGACATTATCGGCAGCCACAATTTTTCCCAAAGGCCCTCCCCGGTTAATAACCAAGGCAGCTCTGGTAACCCTCGAAGATTGAAAACCTTTGGGACCACTGTGGCCCCTAACTTACCCCAACGAAAATGTCCAACTTGCAGTGAGAATCATCCCATTCGTTTGTGTTCGGACTTTTTGAGAATGACGGCTAGTGCTCGCTTGGCAACCGTTAAAAAGCACAAATGCTGCACGAATTGTTTGGCAGCCTCGCATGAGTTCTTGAACTCATCTCTTGAGATGCCACATTTGCAAACAAAAACATCATTCGTTTTCGGTTGGATAGTAACTGGCAAAATACCTCTGTCGAACCCGTTGGATTCCGTTGCTTCCTTCTTTGGACGTCGCACGACTTATAGGACTAGAGAGGGTAGATATGTAGTTGTTCTATCTTTTAAATCTGAATTTTCGACGGACTTGAATCTCGGTCCATCTCGAAAAGGTGATCTCGGCCAATTTTTGAGAAATGAGTCTCGTATGATGAGGAACCCTGAACTTAAGGATCAATATGATCAAGTTATTGAGGAGTACCTTACTCTAGGCCACATGTCGTAGATCGATCACGATCGATTCTCCCTACCCCATCATGCCATTTTTAAGCCTGATAGCACCACCACCAAGTTGCGTGTCGTTTTTAACGCCTCTTGCCCCTCCTTTATTGGCTTAAGCCTTAACAGTATCTTGCACGCTGGCCCGATTTTACAAGCCGATTTGACTATTTTGATTCTCCGATGGAAACTGTTTAGATTTGTTTTCAATGCGGACATACAGAAGATGTATAGGCAGATACTGGTCGTGCCAGATCACACCCCTTTTCAAAGGATATTATTCCGCCGGAACTCCCAGGAAGACGTCCAGGACTTTGAATTAAACACAGTTATATTTGGTGTTAACTGTGCCCCCTATTTGGCCATAAGAACCCTACATCAGTTGGCTGATGATTGTGAAACGGATCACCCCTTTGCTTCTGAGATTTTGCGAAAACAAATGTATGTGGATGACATTTTGGCTAGTTCGCATTCCTTTGTAGAAGCTACTCATAATCGTGATGAGAAAATTCATGTTCTGAATTCTGCTAGCTTTTCCCTTCGTAAATGGACATCAAATGATAGAGGTCTTATTGATGATTTGCCACCTGAACATCTATTGGATTCCCAATTTCTAAAATTGTCAGACGCCAGCACCGCTAAACCTCTGGGTTTACGTTGGAATGCGAGCATTGATGCATTTTTCTTCAGGCCATCTTTTTCGTCGCTCCGTCTTGTCTCGAATAGCGAAACTATTTGACCCCGTTGGGTGGTTAGCACCTAAATTCATAGTTGCTAAAATTCTTATGCAACAAATTTGGAAAGACGGAACGGATTGGGACGAATGCTTGAAACCCATGATGTTTAACAATGATTATTCGTACATCGAAAGGATTAACATCCCCCGTTGGGTTAATTTTAACCCTCAGTGAGCAGTACAACTTCGTGCATTTTGTGATGCTTCTGAGAAAGCATATGCTGCCACTCTGTACAGTAGAGTCCAAACCCCGTCTGGTGAATTTGTCACCCATTTACTCGCTGCCAAAACGAAAGTTGCGCCTATAAAAGTGCAAACTTTACCCCGTTTAGAGCTCTCCGGCGCAACTCTATTGGCGAAAATGGTATTTTCACTTCATAAGGAGCTGAATCTTACCAGATCGGAAGCCTTCTATTGGACAGATTCGACAATCGCTTTGTCCTGGCTTCAAACCCCATGCCATTGGCCAACTTTTGTGGCAAATCGAGTATCGTATATCGTGGACCAGGTAGGCACTGACAATTGGAATCACGTCGAATCTCATCATAACCCCGCTGACTTGGCTAGTCGTGGTATGAGCGCTAAGGAGCTCTCTATTTCAGATATTCCTTTCAGGTTCCTTGAAGATCTTAAGTGTCAAATTGTTACAAGGAATGCCTTTCAGATAGTGGATTGGCATTTTATTCCTCCTGGCGCTCCACATATGGGTGGCTTATGGGAAGCAGGAGTGAAGAGTTTTAAAACCCATTTGCGAAAGATATCCCATGCTCAGAGTTTTACTTACGAAGAGTTGTCGACAATGCTGACAATAATAGAGGCTTCTTTGAATTCTAGACCTCTTAGCTCAATGACAGACAATCCGTCTGACATCAATCCTTTAACCCCGGGACATTTTCTTATAGGAAGTGCCATCCTATCCCCATCGGAACCTGATTTTTCGGACGAATCTATAAGCTATGCTAATCGGTGGCGTAAGCTGAAAATTTTGCACCATTTATTCGCGCGTCGATGGAAAGACGAAGTTGCATAAACGCAACAAATGGAAGGTTCCACAGAGAGATTTTGTTGTAAATGATTTTGTTGTCATTCGTCATGACAATCTACCCCTTAACGAATGGAAGCTAGGTCAGATCGAACGGATCTATTTCGGTCCTGATTCGAAGGTGCGAGTGGCCGATATCTCGTGCTGCTTCCTAATTATGAACAGAACTAATTTTTCTCTTTTCTTTGTCCGTTTTTTTTTTTTTGTTGTATTTACAGATGTCGGAACTTGCACCCCGTCGCCTAGCCGTGGAACGTCCCAAGAATGAAAGCCTGGACGACATCATTGCTACCTCCCACTCCAAATGTCGGTTGTGTTCGGAGCATCATCCTTTGCGGAAATGTCCCAAATTTCGCAGCATGATTCCTTTCAAACGATTGAGCGTCGTAAAAAGGCTCAAATATTGTATAAACTGTCTGGCACATTACCATTTCGGCAAGGAGTGTCAGAGCCGAGGAAGGTGTATGGAATGTTTACAAGAGCACCATACAATGCTGCATTTCCATCGGCGAGCTGACGGCGACCAAGCGGGAAGGAAGAATGTTTCTGAAGCCACCGTAGAAAAGGCCAACAGAAACAACAAGCTGCTCACATCAACAAACGGAAGCACAGCAAGAATAAGAAGAGCGCAGAACACAGCCAAACTCTCAAGAAAACGTGCTCGAGTGCAGGTCAGCTTTCCACCAGCAATAGAACTGTAGCGGCCGCTTCTTATGCGACATCGGGGGCTACCATCGTAATTAACGTGTTAGCCAAATAGTTTTTTCCCTCTTATTATTTTGTTCTTTTCAATTTGAATTTTTCATTTCTTTTTTTTTAACTTTTTTATTTGAACTTATAATATATTATGAATTGTATATATATATGAATTACCCTGATTTGTAAACTTATTGATCTCTGGCCAGGTGACGTCTCGGTCCGCTTGTTGCTATGTTGCAAGGGGGCGGGATGTTCACGCTGGCCACCCTAATGTAATGTTTTACTTTTAAGTAATGTACAACTGTGTGTACTAAATGAATTTAGTTGTGAATTGTTAATTATAAAAACGAAAAGAGATTAATATCAAATCCACCCCCGAACTCAAAGGTACGTTGTACTGAAAAATATAATAATTTTATATCGGAAAATTGATACTCGTTTTTTCTCGTTTTGCCAAATATTTTATTTTATTTATTTTTCCCCGCTCAACCCCACACATTTATAGTCAACGAACTGCTTACAACACCATATTTCGATGGGTTTTGAGTGCCACAATTCAAGACAACACGATTCTCACTTTCACTACAAAAATAGTTCAGAATACTCTTCTCTAAATGATACATTATGGAAATTTTTGTAACAAGAAGAACTTCCATCCCAACCAATAATTTCAGAAGACGATCAATATTTTAAAAACTTTTACAAGAAAATAACCCAAAGAGAAGAAAGTGGAATATACGCCGTCAGACATCCATTTAAAAAAGCATTCCCAAATTCTGTATTTCATCTTAAATCCCAACTCTCGTTCAAAATTCTCGAATAAACCGATCACTCGTCAAAACACCAGAACTCGAAATCGAATATGATAACGTTCTAAAGAAATTTTTAACGCTAGGAACCAACCTCTTTCCGTGAGATCATGTCAGATAACAAATATTTTCTTTACCTCATCATGCTGTTGTTCGTCTATAACAGTAGTATGTTTATGTATGTTCTCGACCACTTGCTCCATACAAAATTTGGCTCATGCCTACACTACAGTCGGTAGTGTCGGTTAGTCGATAGGTTTGTAACATGTAATGTGAAAATGTATGTACGTATGTACGAATGTTTGGACGGACCGAAAGAGTGTGTGCATAACATGTAATGTGTATGATCGTTTTTTAATAATAAATTCTTGGCACGTTTTAGTCCTTATGATTTTTTTTTGTTTACAGGATGTACACCTGTATGATTGTTGTGTGTTTTTTATTTTTGTATGATTTAATTAGAAGGATCTTTAATTTTAAATGTGATAAGAAAGGGATAAACACCTGTGGGAAATTTTTTTTGGGATAATAAATAACATCGTATACCTAAGTAGAAACATGAGTGTACATGTTCATTGTATTTGTATTGCTTTTCGAATGATTGGACGGACAGAATGAGTGTGTGCACGTTCTTTTGAGATAATAATTGTGAAGAAATAGAAATATAGATGTACGTGGTGTTGTTGTTGTTGTGTTATAAGGATTTTTAATTTTAAATTGATAAGAGAGAAATGTATAGTTGTGCCTGTGGGTTTTTTTCACGCATAAGTAGAATATCTGTTTTTACATAATTGAATTTACTGAGTGATTTACAACATCCCAGAGTATGGAGTGATGAGTCCAAGTTTAATATCTTTGGAAACGATGACAGACCCTATGTAAGACATCCTGTCAATACACAATTAGACCCAAAGTACACCAAAAAACAGTAAAGCATGGAGGTTCGTCAGTAATGTTTTGGGGTTATTTTACCTCATCCGGCGTTGGTGCACTGGTAAGAATCGATGGGAAAATGACTGCGGAAATCTATTAAAACATCCTACAGAACAATTTGACTAAAGATTATGAGGACGAATTACCACTAGCGTGGATATTTCAGCATGACCCGACCCGAAGCATACATCTCGGGTAGTTAAAGCTTGGTTTGCTGAGGAAAAAATAAGAGTTCTTGATTGGCCAGCTCAAAGCCCCGATCTGAGCCCTATTGAAAATCTTTGGGGGATCGTAAAACGAGCAGTTCCATCAAAAAAAAAATAGCAGCAAAAAGCACTTTGGCAGCTTGTCCAGGCAGAATGGAATAACATTAGTTCCGAGCAGTGTCGCAATTTAAACAACTCAATACCGCAAAGATGTACTGAAATAATACTCCAAAAAGGGTACCCCACACAATATTAAAGGTTCAAAATAGTTTGGGTGAAAAATAAAGCAATTAAATTAAATTTTCAATGTTTTTTTTCAGATAACTTAATTATGTGTCCACTTAAATTTTAAGTCTGATGTCAACTCCGTACCAAAACATTTTTTATAATGAATAACTATTTAAGTTTTTGTTGTTAATTAATTATTAACCATATGAAATTAATAAATATTAGTCGTTTTTGTTTAAATTTTTCTTAAATCTTTTTAATTTTTACAAAAATGAAAAATGTTGTAAAGTGACTTAATTGCGTGTCCACGAGTGTATATCTATTGAATATAATAATAGTTAAACATTCGTTTATAAAGATTAAATAGCTTAAGTGTTAACAAATATTGTGTATAGAATGTTTGACGTCGACAAATGTTGAAAGATTGTGAATAAGTATTTTCACAGTTAGATCTATATATGACACTATTAATACGTAAAAATGGATAATTTACATAATTACAAGTTCTTAATTCATTTATAAGTTTCATAAATAAATCTATATGCTCTTTAACAATCTGATTACTATGTTTTGTTAATAAATAGTTCTTCCAATTCAGCTGATGTTACCATTTTTGTTCCCCTTCTTAAAAAGTTAATAGTAGGTTGTGTTAGTGCGGGACGATGTACTCCGAATTATTTCATTTCAATTTATATTTATTGAATAAAAATTTTAAACACAAGTGCCCACAATTAAATGTATTAAATTTTTGTTTTCGTTCATAATTATATTCAATAGCATATTTTAAGTAGTTGACAATATCAAGTGGTGGTTGTAAGTTTCCAAAGCTATCAAAGTATTATTTATAGTTGTGGTTTTTATAATATACTACCCAATGTGTTCCCATACCATTTGAATCATCTAAATTAACAATACCGCATTCTTGTTTGAATGGTTTTTCAGGTAAAGAATCACGCATGAAAACACCCCTAAAATGTTTGAGATATCTTCCATATTTATTCAAATCCAAATCTGTTAATGGGCGATTGGGTAGGTTATCTAATATTTTTTTGGAACTGGACTATAGTAGAGTCCATATCCAGTTTTATATGGTTTGAGGTACAACCCTTTACCCATTGCAATTGATTCCATATATCTATTATGACGGCTAGCTCCCGCCAATTGTTCTTTTCCATTTTTGATAGCATTTACTGCTTTGACAATAGCGGATCCTCCACTTGTCAAACCACCAAGCGCTGACAATGATGTTAGTACGGGAATAAGTGGAAGAAATCCTCCAATTTTCGGTACAGGTATAACTCTCGGTATTATAATGTCTGCTCGCTTTTTCCCTTTAAAATTTGAATGAATAGCCTTTTGAGCTATTTTAACAGCATCGTTTATATCAAGGCGTTTCTGTTCTTTCAATTGTCTTAAAGTTTTTCTCACAGTAGCTGTGAATAATTTCTTATTACATTTATTCATTTTTCCTTTTCTCATTCCTTTTGAATTTTTTCTTTTCTTATGTCTCTGCCCCTTCAAACCTAATCCAAATTTCACTTTAGCGTTTGTCACAAACCACGCGTTAGCACGTTCTTCAATATCACTATCTTTAGATTTAACTCGTTGTCAGGCTTTTCAGCTAAGATTTGATCTGCTTGATGTCTTGTGTCTGTATCTTTAGATTGCGAATATACAATACAGTAGGACCTTGATTATCCGTGATTCGATTATCCGGCAACATCAATTATCCGGGATGGAAAAAGAAAATTTTCTGCATCGACTTTTTTATTTTGGATCGACTTAAATTTTCTTTTTGAGGAAATATGAAATTGAAAATGACGTCTGGATTATTTAAACTAGTATTTCATAAAAAACCTCTCCATTATTCTAAAAATGATTTGAAAAATTAAAAACAGATTTTAATTCATACCAATGCACATAAACGTCGCTATGAACCTAATGAACAAGTGAAAGGAACACGAGCCTTCAAATATATACGAATAATTAAACATTTATTGGAAACAACAACAACCATTTTAACAAAAGGCAGTGGTTTAATGCTAAAATCACTAAATAATCTGAAATCAAATTACATATATTGGGATGATCCTAATGAACTAGTTGACAGACTACGTTTACTTCTTTCATCGGAAGGTGTTGATCACAACAATCATCAAAACGAACTAATCTCTATTATCGAAGACCTTAAAGAATCCAACATAATTTATTAGAAGAGTGAAAGAAATGTATTATATTAATAAATTTGGAAAAAGTTTTAATAAATATAATCATAAAAACAAACAAAAATGTAACCAAAAAAAATATATATATAACACAAATATATGATGATCTAGCTGATCAAATAAACAATTTAAACATTGAGGTAGAACATATTTATCTAAAACATGACAATGACAACAAAAACAATAAAAATAAAATAGACAAAACCAAAAAAGTAGATTGATATCAGGTATAAAGTAGATCGTGAGCAGATATAAAACAGATCGTGATCAGATGTAAAGTAGATCGTGATCAGATACAAAGCAGATCAAAATCAATATCAAAAAATTAACATACTGAAATCATATAAATTGGTGTATATATAGGAGATCGTCTTTATTTCAGCTATTTTTGCGAAGAGGTATAAAAGTAACGAAAAAAAATTTGTTATAATCTACACTCAAAACAAAACCCCAGCCAGTGTAAAATGAGAAGAGGATTTGTAAACAACTTAATAAATAAAGTTCCTGTTGAATTACATCTGCCTGGTTATCAGTTTTGTGGACCTGGTACAAAACTTGAAAAACGTTTAGCAAGAGGAGAAAGGTATAAATTTATTAGACGCAGCTTGTAGAGAGCATGATACAGTAGGATCTTGATTATCCGTGATGGTTGGGACCGGAAGCATTCCGGATAATCGATTTTCCCGGTTAATTGAGTACCAATTTTGGCTAGTTTTTTAATAGATATTTTTATTAATTAATAAATGAATATGTACATATTTATATAAAAACTAAATAATTCAAGGATTTTATATACATACATGTTTCAAAAATATAAAAAAACCGCACTTCTCAAATTTCTAAATTAAACTAAACAGGTTTACATATATGCTTCTGACTCATCGTATACTAAAGATGGTATTCCCCTTTCTCGCTTGTTTGTCCAAAATAATAGAAAAACATTTTTGCTTATAATCACGGATAATAGATGTAATCACGGTTAAAGGATTCAGAAAATTTAAGTCGATCCAAAATAAAAAAGTCGATGCAAAAAATTTTCTTTTTCCATCCCGGATAATTGATGTTGCCGGATAATCGAATCACGGATAATCAAGGTCCTACTGTATTGCATATTCACAATCAAAAGATACAGACACCAGACATCAAGCAGATCAAATATTAGCTGAAAAAGCCTGGCAACGAGTTAAATCTAAAGATAGTGATATTGAAGAACGTGCTAACGCGTGGTTTGTGACAGACGCTATGAAAGCTAAAGTGAAATTTGGATTAGGTTTGAAGGAGCAGAGACATAAGAAAAGAAAAATTCAAAAAGAATGAGAAAAGGAAAAATGAATAAATGTAATAAGAAATTATTCACAGCGACTGTGAGAAAAAATTTAAGACAATTGAAAGAACAAACAAAAGGCTATTCATTCAAATTTTAAAGGGAAAAAGCGAGCAGACATTATTATACCGAGAGTTATACCTGTACCGAAAATTGGAGGATTTCTTCCACTTATTCCCGTAGTAACATCATTGTCAGCGCTTGGTGGTTTGGCAAGTGGAGGATCCGCTATTGTCAAAGCAGTAAATGCTATCAAAAATGGAAAAGAACAATTGGCGGAAGCTAACCGTCATAATAGATATATGGAATCAATTGCAATGGGTAAATGGTTGTACCTCAAACCATATAAAACTGGATATGGTCTCTACTGTAGTCCAGCTCCAAATAACTATTAGATAACCTACCCAATCGCCCATTAACAGATTTGGATAAATATGGAAGACATCTCAAACATTTTAGGGGTGTTTTCATGCGTGATTCTTTACCTGAAA